>JACAXG010000051.1:2815645-2884436 GCA_018881555.1 Amblyornis subalaris | reverse complement strand
CTATCAGCATTAAAATTATAGATTGAAGCTCATTTTATAAAGTCAACATAGTTCATATTTGATTAAGAAATTTACTGAAGGAGGTGTTTACAAAAGTGAGAAATTCAGAGAAATGGCACTCCGTCTTCAAAGCCTATATTGTAGCAATTCTTTCCTGATTAGATCAGCTCCCATAGCAAGTCATCAGAACAACAATGGCTGTAGTGAAGTCATACTACTGGGACTCGAATGGGAAATCATGATGGGCTTGAAAACACATTTTAAAAAGTAATGTGTTTTCCAGGTTTCCAATACATCTTAATTAAAACAACTCGAAATCTTTACCTTTGCTCCAAATGGCTGAATAAAGCATACCTCGAGGAGCAAAACACAGCAACGCAATATACCGAATATGACATTAAAAACTAAGACAACAGACATCAGATCCTTCCAAATAATTTCAGGATTTGACTGTCACTGAAAATAGCATGTGAATGGACTTAATATGATATACTCAAATACTTTCAGAATGTGCTTTATTTTTTACAGAGATGTAAATTAGCTTTCAGAGTTTATTTTAATTAAAATCCTTTTGTTCACCAACATGCAAAAACCAAACTTTTCAGTCCTTTTCCTGATAAACCTCCAATTGTAACAGGGGAAATTAGGCCTAATCTCTTTCCCAGGTTTTTAAGCAAGTATGCAAACTGGTACGAGAAAGAACCTTATTAAATCTGATTCTAGCAGGAAATAAAAGGTAATCCAGAGCAGAATAGCAGTGCTTTGGATTAGAACTAGGGAAAAAAAAGTTTTCTCAGTGTTTATTTACAAAGTAAACACTCTACTAGCTCTAAAATTTTGCAAAAATCAGATCTGCTACATATTAATTGATGACTTAGAAAAAAGATGTGCTTTTGAAAATGATGGCAATCATCAAATGGTAATTATTTCTCAACTAAAATGCACTAATGCATTTCAGTACAGAAACGGTGCACATGCTCCATAGCTGCATTGACACAATGGGCAACAGACACAAAGGAGTCATTAGTCAATACTGTTAATGACACATGAAATTGCAAGTGACACCAGTATAAAGTACACTCAGACCCAACAAGTTCTCATAGTCAAAAAAACCATCTGTTGAGGGTTTATTTTTCAAAATATTGCCACTAACGACCCGAAATAAATAAAATCAATTACCAGGATCTTCAAATCAAGCTGTCTTAAACCATGCCACTCCCATTCACATCAGTGGAAACCATTTAACAAAAATCCTCAGAACTAACTGGAAACATACAGCTGAAAAAATTCAGATATGAAATCTAACTTATCTTATTCCCTAACATTACAAAAGGACTCAGCACTGCAAATGTCAACATATGCTGTGACATGCTGTAAAAACTATTTCAGGGATGAAGGTTCAATACGAACAGTTAACTCCATCCCTTTCACACTTGAATTAAAACCAGAGMTGTAACACTTTTGATAAGCTTCTTCAGATTTAGTACTAGCAAATGTACTGAAAAACAGTAATGAATCATCCAAACCATCCCTTCCATCCCGATGCACTTAAGAAATCAATGTAATTTACATTTCTAGCAAGATGAATTTAGCAGCGTGCATCTTTGTCATGATAAACGCCTTTTTCCTTATTTTTCTGTATTCGATAAAACAACTCAGGTGCTACACGAACTAAGCTCATTCTTTGCCCTAGCACAAATAAACAAATAAATAAATAAAAAGGTAAATATAAACTGAAGCTTTAAATATGAATGCACATCGAGACGTAAATCACTGTGTCCGCACTGCACTCAAAAAAGCGACTTTTAAAAACCCGAGAGTGCCTGTCACCCACTGATGAGGTGACACGGTATTTATATATACAGCGCAAGCCGCCGATGTCCGCTCCCCCCAGATCGACCCACGCAGGGACGCGGGGCCACCAATTTCTACACCTGGCGCCACCGCCTCCCGGGTCCGCAGTCGCCACACCCGACGGGGTGAGCGGGCGAGCGGCCGCCCGGGCGGGTGGGGGGGCACGGCGCGGGAAGGACTGCCCTACCTTTGTATCTTTCCAGGACATCTTCGTAGGCTTGCAGGTACTCCTGCTCCTCGGCGTAGAAATACGCGCCAGGGGAGAGGTAGCCAGCCATGGCCGGCAGCTAGCCCAGCCCTGCCCGCCTGTGCGGCTCCGAACGACCGGCTGCCTCGGGGGCGGCACAAGAAAAGCCCCGGCAGCAGCCGGCGGAGGGCGGGCTGGGGGAGGCGCTGCCAGCCCGGCAGGGGAAACGCCCCCGCCGGCCGCTCGGGTTTCGGTAGCCGCCCCTTGGAGCGCGCAGGGGCGGCACCAGCCGCCTCCTCGCCGCAGACCCCGGCTCCAGCCCCATCGCCAGGCACCGCCTGCGGGGCTGGCGAGCTCTACCGCCCACCCCCGGCCTCCCCCCGGGACGAGGAGGGCGGCGGCTGCCGGGGAGGGGACGCGACGCCCGCAGCACTGACGGGGCCSATGGGGACACTGCACTCACGGGCCGGGACCGAGGAGGGAGGAACCCCAAGCCGGCAACCAGCCGGGGCGGGAGYACCCGCTGTCCCTGCGGAGGGGCGGGGCCGGCGCGGCCCCGCCGCAGGTGTCACCGCCGCGCCTGCGTCCCACCGCCGCCCCCCGGCCCTGACCCCGCCGCCGGGCCCCCTCCGGAGCGGTGCCTGCCGCCCTGCCTCCGGCCCGCCGGGTTCCCCGTTCTGCGCACCCTGCCCGCGGGCGGCGGTGGCGGCGAGATCTGCGGGCAGCCGGGCCAGCTCCGCAACCCCCCCTCCCGCGGCTGCATGCTGGGGATGGTGGGAGCCCGGGTCCGCAGCGCTGCCCCCGCTAATAACGCCGTTAGGATGGGTTACTCTGGGAAATGGTGTCCCGGGAAGGGACCCCCGGAGGCGCATACATAATAGGGGTGGCTAGGGAGAAGAACAGCGGTGTCCCTGGGGAGCACTGAGGACCGCCGCATCTTTCTGGGATTCGTTTACAGGCGGTTTCCAGCTTTGGCCGGGGACATGCGGACCTCCGCCCTATTTTCGACATCAGTTGTCGCCAGAGCGTGGACCACAGCCCGCCGGCGCCTCCGGCACACTGGGGAGGCTCCGTTCCGGTCCCCGTCCACCCCTAGTGCAGCCCCGGCCCCGAGCGGACAAAGACCGGCGCCTGGTCCTGCGCCCCTTGCGGAGCATCATCGGCCGCCGCGGCCTCTCCCCGCGCTGCGGGCGGTCCGGCGCCGCTTCCACCGGGGCGGCCGGGGGTTCCCTCGGCCTTGTGGGCCGAAGAAAGCGCCGGCACCCGCTAAACCGGCCCCCGCCACGGCTGCAGGCCCCGGCCGCTGATGCGTTTTCGCATGAAAGTTTAATGGGCGCACCTGCGCGGGTTTCGGCTCGCCTTCCACACGCATCAATTCACCCAGCCGGAAAAAGCAGCCAAAGAGCTTAGTCACCGCCCGGCGGGGCCGCGCTCTGAAAAAGAAGGGACGGGGGTCCCTCTGCCCCCCGGCCGCCCCCTGCCCGGCCGCCCCCGACCGCGCCTTACCGGCGATGCGCAGCACGGCCCGCTCGGCGGGGTCCAGCACGGAGCCGCCCTGGATCTTCCGCTTGGACCGCTCGTGTTTGGGCAGGTTCCAGGGCAGCGTGTCCCCCGGCGCCGGCGACACAGTCCCCGACCTCTGGCTGAAGTCCTCCTCGTCGGAGAAATCGGCGGAGGACGACATGGAGCATCGGTAGGACGCGTTGCCGGAGCTCTGCACGGGGAGACAGACAGACAGACAGGGTGCGTGGGGAGCAGCTCGGAACGAGGGGCCTCAGGTGGCGCCCGCGAATACCCGCCCCGCGTGGCGTGGAAAAGCATCTCACGGGAAAAGGAGGATAGGGGAGAGGGCCGCCGCTCACCATTGCCGTGAATTTAGAGGGGAAAGGGATGACTGTGCGGAGTGCCGAGAGTGAYCTCCAAAAAACAGCCGGTCTTTAGCGGGAGTGCATTTGGAGGGATGTCTGGGAAAAGCCGTGGCCTGCGGCTGGGTAACCAGCTCGCAAATGAGCCTCCCGCTTCTCCAACAATAAACCCAGCAGCAACAACAGCCGAAAAAAAAAAAAAAACACCAACCTTCCCGGCTACAGATCGATGGCGTTTGGCTCCCCCGCCAGGACAAGGGGAAGATTTGCCACCACCCAGCTGCTTGTAAATCCGCCCTGGGGACAAACCCAGGCCCGCCGGGAGCCAACGCCGGGCTCTTTATCACCGCCCCGGGCCCCGCCGGGCCCGCTCCAGCTCCCCGTTCCCGGGGGCGGCCCGGCGCGGCTGGCTAACGGGGAGGGACGGAGGGAGGGCGAGAGGGAGTGAAGGAAGGAGCACGGTTTATCCGAGCAGCCCTTTCGCGTTAGCGAGGCACGACGGGCAGCCTTCGGTCACACTTTGCCAAGGCGGCTTCGGCAAACAAACGATTGGTCGGCCTCGGCGTATAGACTATCCACCTTTAGGCTTCCCAACTACTCAAAAAAAGAGCTCTTCCAGAAACGTAAATAAACACTGATGCGGTGCAGGGAGAGCACTGCTGCCAATTCTGGCTTCCCTGTTCATGGTAAAGTGGGAAACAGATGTTTGAACAGTAACAGTTTAATACCATGTTGAAATTTAAGGTACATCATTATACACAGGTTTTCAGGACACAATAGAGAGCAAGGTGCTGTTTCTTTTACTCTGTATTTTCTGACTGAAGAGATTTGTGTTTTCTCCAGGGCACCTGACAAGAAAACGATGGGCTTGATTTGTCATTTCATGTGGGAGCTACTGTCACAGCATTTCAGAAGTGCAACCTGATGCTTGTCCAATTATTATGTTAATTTTTAGGTGTGTGCTGTTCTTATCTTGGAGAAGTGTAGTAGAATCATAGAATCACATAATTGTTTGAGTTGGAAGGGACTTTTAAAGACCATCTAGTTCCAACCCTCTTGCTGAGGGCAGGGACACCTTCCACTAGACCAGGTTGCTCTAAGCCCCATCCAACCTGGCCCTGAGCACTTCCACAGCTTCCCTGGGCAACCTGTTCCAGTGCCTCACCAACTTCATACTGAAGGATTACTTCCTTATATCTAATCTAAATCTACCTTCTTTCAGTTTAAAGCCACCATATTTTGTTGTGCAAAGACAGCCTCATTCAGCCATTCTGGATTCCAGATTTTTGATACTAAACCAGCTAGTATTTTAAGCTTGTATCATAGCCCTTTTTTCAATTTTATTTTTTTCTATTAAGGGGCTTAAAGAGTACCTTCACTTACAGAAGAAATTTGTACAGTGATGGAGATATAATAAAATTTATTGTTGCTGTATGATTTTTTTTTCTGTCAGTTGTCATGACGGGTATTTTACCCATTTTAAAACTCAGAATCTGCATAATCCAGAGAAACAAMATGATGCACACTCTTTGCTCTGCATAGAAGTACCAATAATACACAGTTAAATACTCTGCTATAGTAACAGGTGATCTCTTATTACTGGTTTTTCCTTCTGACCTCCTTCACTTCTCTCTTAATCCTCTTTTCTCCTTCTACAGTACTCCATGGTGAAGTTCGAAATTAAGAGTTGAGAGGAAGGGAATGAATACATAAAACCAATTAACTGAATTCTTGTTCACTGTACTGTGACATGGAGAGAGCAAAAGCTAAGTGTGGAAAAACAGAAACATGAGATGTCTGATACCAGCTCTGATTGCCTTCACAATTAGTTTTAGTGCAGAAACTATTTTGCTGTCAGTTTGTATAATAAGCTAAAACTGGATCTCATAAAGCAGGATGGTCACATGTAGGTGTCTTCCAGATAGGAGCTGGAAGTGCTCAGCTTGCTGCAGGGTATAAAGGGCACTTTGCTGTACCAGTTGGGGCTACAAGGGCCCTGATGTGCTTAGTCAGGGATTAGGTTCCTTCAGGGCTGTCCTCAGCTCCAGATTTTGCCACAGAAGAGAAAGTGTTGCCTTTAATCCCAGCTCCGAACATCCTGCTTCAGGCCTGTACCTTCTTTTGGCTGATCAGCAACCCTCAATATCTTTGGATCACACAGACTCACATAGACAGATTTTGCCTTTCAACTTCTTCACCTTCTTCATTTCTAGCTTATAATATGAAAATTASAAAGACCCCAGACACGGTGTTGTGAGGGTACTATAGCAATAGCTTGTTAGTRTTTATCTAGCAGCTTGAAATATGCAAGAACAAAGTACAATAGCAATTGTTATTGAAGCATTGGGGAAAGATCTCTCAACTCTCAGATTTATATTTGAAAGTCAGTTGTAAATTTTATCCAGTAGGAGTTCTTTTTCTCAAAAGAGGCCTTCATAGCCCATTGTTGGTTTTGATAACATCTCCTCCTACCCTTAGAAGTCAAAAGCGCTGTTAAGTGGTCGTTCCATATGCACCGTCAGTCTATTGAGATGTCAGTTTTAGGGAAAAGGATTCTACCTTCTAGTCAGCTCTGCTACAATCCTGGAAGATAAGTTATGTTAGAAAACCCTACTCTCATGTTTTATGAGAAATCAAACTGAAGAGGCAATGGTAGAGCAGTCTTTGGCATCTATCTGTATTACAACTAGTTATCTGCTTTTGTTATCCTACCCTACTTAAGGCATGCATTAACCAAATGAATGAACAAAACCCACTTTAGCTTTTAACTCTTCAAGAATCATGTTATTTCATTTTCAGAACAATGTAGGAAGCTCAGAAAGGAATTTTTCATAACAGCGAAATCTAGCAAACACATTTAAGAAATGTCAGCTTCTAACAATTACAGTCTACTTTCTCATTCAGCATGGAGATACTTCGGAGTAATATGTACACGGAGGTATTGAGCACATAAGTATTTTTAAGAACCCCGACTTTGCTATTTCAAAGATGTTTATAATGAACTGAACAATTTTGCTTGAGTAAGTTAACAGCTTTGATAAGAAGTTTGTAATTGTTCCCCTTTTGCACAGGCACTGTTCACAACATGTGTACCACTCATCCCACTGGACTGTTTGTTTCTAGCATACACATTTTCCATGATAGAGTTTTAAGTCCCAAAAAAGCATTCCATTATTAGAGCAATGTACTAAGCCATTTAAAAAATAGGGAATAATGCAGAGCATATGTACTACTCTGAAAAAGGTTCCTGGCCAATTAGGAGAAGGTGAAAAAAACCCAGGGTGTTATATTCTGTTAAAATCAAAATATGTAAGGCACTTCTATTATTTCTCTATAAAGCACATTGCTGTACTCAAGTGAAAAACATAGCTGTTAATAATACACAACGCTTTTTGGGGGACTACATGAGTGAAGTGTCTTTTATATCTGCTAAAATATTGATCATCCTTGCTTAGCCTACTCTTAGGGACTTAGCAAGGGTCAGAGCTTGACTGCTCTTAGCCTGAAGGCCTGTAAGGTCACAGCCTAGATGCTGTAGCTGCTTATTCTATGCCTCCAATTATGCACTGCTCCTGAAGGCCTCTCTGCAGCCTCTCTCGCTGATCCCCAGGAGCGGCTGCGGCTGCAGAGCAGTTGTGCGTGGGGCAGCCCGGGCGCCGAAGCCTCTCGGTCCCACGTGAGCTCACCCGAGCGGAGCTGGCGGCATCCAAAGCCCGGGATTCCCGCGGCACCGTTCGCTGCCGGTGCCGCACGGGGGTGCGCAGCGCACACGAGTCCCCGGGAAGGGAGGGATCCGCGGGAGCGGCACAGCGGAGAGCCGAGCTCCCTTCTGCCACTGCCGACGGGCTTCTACGAAATCAGGTGATTTGCAGCAGCCGCATGAGAGTCAGGCTTGCTACTGAAAAAGCGAGCTGGTTTCCAGTAACAGGGATGATTTCAAAGAAGCATTTAGTATACTTCTTGTAAGAAGGATTCGGCCAAGCTCCAAGGCGTGATTTTCCTCGAGGAGGGAAAGCAGTGCTGTTTGTCATAGGTGAGGCACTGCAGAAGATCAGGTGGAAACTAAGTGCAAGATGGTGTAGCTGGCAAATGGTACAGAGTAATGCACAATACCAGAGATCAGGTAGCCACCTGTAAAAAGGAGCTGATAGGGTCAAGAACAGCGGTGGGCTGTACAGTGTCATTCCTGGGGGAGGAAGCATTAGCCGAGGTCAGGTTTTCAATTCGGTCAGGCAAACCAGCTGGGAAAAGCTGCCGCAGGGCTGATACCAAATTATCTTCATATTGCGAAAATTCCCCAACCCTATGACACATCAGAGATTGTGCTGGCCAGCTGGATTCTAATCAAATAGCTTGTACTTTCGCATTTTATCTTTAAGAAGATTTTCCACTGCAGTGTGTCCTTTCACACTGGCTTTTGGAAGCTGTGGGAAGTACAGGTCAACACTGACTGACATTTAATTTTCAGTTTAGTTATGAGTTATTTATATTTCACTTATACTAAACCATCTCAGAATTCCTGGAATATATTTTTTTCTTTCACTATATTCATTGTGGGAAATGGATAAATATCAACAGAAATGAAGCATTTGAATAATGATTTTACTCAGTGTGTTTCAGCGAAATTTCTTCTAATTTAAAATAATTTAGAATATCAATTGAAAGTAACAGGCTATTTTTGTCCTTTAACACCCCAGACTGAATGATATTAAAGTGGATCAACTTTTAAAGTAAAATAACTTAACAAATTTAAGACAAAATCTAGGGCAACTGAATGTTCACATTAGTAAATCTTTGCCACTTTAACCTGATTAGATCATAATGCAATGCAGAATACAAARCATTACAATGTATGTAATCAGGCTATGCAAGTCCCTTGCGACTGCATGTTGTCAGAAATGATCAAAATTCAAAACAGACACACAAATGAAAGTACAAACGAGAGTAATGTAAAACCAGTGATGATGAGCTTAAAAAAATTCATCAGTGGAGATGCAGATATAGGCAATTAATATTTTTCTCTGGTTGTGGGCCGCTCACTTAAGAGGACATCCATACTTCCAAGTGCCTATGTTATCAGGAAATACAAAAATTACTACAGAGTTTCTGGGTTTGTACTTAATGTTATAAAACAATAAGCAGAAAGCTGGAAGGCAAATAGACTAAATCTGAAACTCTTGAGCATCCAGGGTCTGGCTCTATGTTAAACTGTCTTTGCAAACAGGTAGGCTTTTCAATCATCAAGACAACATCTACTTGCTTTGTAGAGAGAACTTACTTTCTTTCTTTCTAAAGGTAGGAGAAGATGGAAATAAGCATTCAGTGTTTATTCTATCACATGCATTTTTGAGCCTGTGATTGTATTTATACAAGGAAATTCTGATGCTTTCTAGGCTTTCAAAAGAAGATGGTGTGTTTCCTGGATGCTAGCAGGTCAATCTCTATCATTCCCCCACTTTGGAAATAACCTTATGGATACAACTTTCGTGGAAGAAATAGGTTATTTAAGGACATGAAATTCAAAATGGATAAAGGGCTAGATCCACGTATGTACTTGGGCATTGCAATACAGTTTTGTAACAAACTATGTTTACTGGATAGCCACTTACTTACATATCTAAAAGTGATGTGATGCAAAACTGAGCTTTTGGTAGAACTAAGTAGTCAGAAAAACTGGTTACTCAGCATGATGAAGCATCTCATTCTTCAGGGACATAAGGCATACCCAAACCTTCTGAAATTGGTCCTCAGTCATCCTTTCATAACAGCAGAGAGCAGTAGTTTCTTTTGGGCTGTAAGGGAACTGAAGCAGCTGTTTGTCTTTTCCTTATTGTCAAAAGAAGCTTGAAACCTAGGCTCAGACCCTCATCTCCCAGCAGCCAGTCTGGAGACTATTCCTCAACAACCTCCTGGTTGAGGAAAAATGTTTTTAAAAAAATAAGTTTAAGATTTCTAGATGTAGAATGGAGAAAGAGGAAGAGGGAGCATAGCCACTCTGCATTGGAGGATGCAATGCTCTCTCTGGGGAGATGGAAGTGCTGGGCTCTGATCCCTGCTCTGACAACTGCTTCTACATTCTATTTTAAGTAGTAATGGGGTAAAATATTGAAGTAGTCCCTGAATGGGACATGTGCAATGGAAGCAAGAGGAGCCACTGTGCAGCTCATGTATGAATTCTGCAGAAATATGCCAAATTTCAAGTACTTATTGGTCGGAAGTTATACCATCTTCTAGTAGCTAAAAAAATAAATTAGTGAATATTACACTACAACAAGTAGAGTTTCTGCTTTCAGGAGCAGAAAGTTGGTAGATGCTCCACATTTATAACTCCCTGTTAAATGTGAGATTGAGCTGACGGATCAGCTACTGTCAAAGTCATCTTCACAGATCTCAGCAACATCCGCCAAGGAAGATGGCCATCATAAGAGAAAAACAAGAAAGTATGTTGCTGTGCCAGGAAAACCTGCTTATTATTTTTTCTTATTCAAATGAATAGGATGAAAAGCAAGGCATACTTCATGCAGTGTAACCAAGACCTGTATGCAAGTGTGGCCAAATAACATTCAGTTTAATAACTGTGCTAAAGCCCTTAGTTCGTTTGAAAAGCTTCTTAGTAAAATTGCTAACGAAAATGTGGATTCTTTCTGAATATCACTTAAAAATTAATAATGTCATCAACATGACAGCCATGATATGTTACGTATTTAATCCATTCCTTTATTCCTCACCTATTTCCTCTACTTAGTTTTTCAATATGAATTGCAGGATTTAATCTTGAAATAGCTTATCTACATTATAGAAGCCAACAGAAAGGTACTGGAGGTTTTGCAGATGGGAAAATAATATTTTGAGCTCTGAGTATCTGAGAAGATACAGCATGGGAAATAGGTATTTTAGTTGAGCTTCCTGCTAAAACCATCAGCAAAATATAACTGCTCTTCTGTTATAATTTTCATTATCTTGTTTCAAAATTAATGTTTCATATATTAATACCTAAAATGTCAGGATTTCATGGTCTTAAAATAGTGAATTACTTCTGTACAAGAAATGCATATACATTAGATGACTGTTGAATCTAACTGTTGCAAAAAACTTTCCCATTAARTAAAAATAAATTTTGTATTAACTTCTAATTGTAGCTATTTTGCATTCATTCAGAATCCCCTGGTCTGCCTGACACAAAAGAGCATAACATGACCAAATAACTAAGATTTGAGGAAGGCACACAGTGTTTTATCTGCCTACTACTCCTACAAGGCCAACCAAGTAACAGAGGAAGAGTCTGGGATAAGAAATCATCTAGCTTCAAATCCTTTTCTCAGCCTCCTAAACTTTTCATTGTAGACTGTGTTATATATTTATGTTCTAATAGCAAACTAAATTACTCTTGCAATAAAAGGTATATCAGGGTATGGAGACACTCAGGAAAGCAATAAGCAAATTAAAGTTCTAAGTAGCTTTTGAACCTCTGATGGGCATAGATTGTTTTCAAGAAAAAAATAAAAAGAGGATATAGAAGAATTTTTTTTAAATTACATTAAAGAAATCTAAAACAGTAGTAGTGATATTCTGCTTTTAATAATAACAGGTAACACCCCTGACTTGTGAGTTTCCCTCCTTATAGAAATAAACAATTTTTCAACCGTTTCAATCCCATGTTTTAGAACTAAATTTGAAGACTTAATCCAGCAATCAATCAACATTTAACTATTTGAAAATACATATTCTTATAATTACACACACTATTATTAATAATTTAATTATCAGATTGTTTTCTCTTATAAAATCCATTTTAAGTTGCCTTATCTTAAATTTTCTTGAAAATATTCCCTGCCCAAGCTTTACTTTTCTTGAAAATTTTTAGTCAAAGGTTGACTGAGAAGTCTGAGAGCAAGATTATGGAAACATCCAGTAGTTATTTGTAAACACTAAAAAATATCCCAGTGATCTTTTTTGAGAAGACTGTAGGCTTTGGGGTGGATACTTCAAATATGAATATGCTTTAAGCTAGACATAAGTCTTTTGCCATCTTTGTTAAAAATCTGTCTACATTTGTCAGAGTGATAAGTCTTTGAGGTATAAATATCATCTGCTATCCCTGGCATCAGGGAGTAAAAAGTAAAGCTTTTAAAGTTTGGGTTTGATCTCACTGCTCTRACCGAAAAACTGCTCCAGAACCTCCTGCTGTCTTGATTACAAGTGATCTGCTAGTTGCCACCTCAAACTGATGGTTTTTTGGGGGTCTTTTGGGGTTTTTTGCAACAACAGCATTCATTTCCTTAAATAACCTTTCTCGCTTCCCCAATGTATTCATAGCCTGCGTTGTATCTCCTCTCAGCCTTTTTTGGTTTCGCTGAGCAAGTTAACTTCTTTTAATCTCTCCTCACCTAACAGTAGTTCTTCTTTGCAAAGTTAAATAGCTTGATTCAACTACTCCTGGTGTTCAGATAACTACCAATGTTATTTTACCTTTTTTTTTTTTTAACTAGGCCATGTTCAAATTTCTCAACTAGAATGTCTTCAATGTATCATCTAAAATCCCTTCAGATTCGCACCTCCTAAACAAAGACTCTCTCAAGGGTTTTATAGCTGCCAGACCAATACCCCACCATCACAGAATGACCAAGCAAATTTCACCCTCACGGCTCTTACCTCCACGCTCAGGACACCTACCATCCCCACCCAGGAGCTGACCACGATCCTTCCAGCTTGGAGATCCAGAGGCAAAACTAATCTTTGCATTTAATAGTTGCTTGCCATGGTTTCAGGCTGATGGCAGTGCAGACAAGAGGCATGGAGAACAGTGGAAGGCAGCATCAGGCCTGACAGGCAGGAGACTGTTTCTTTTATGCTCTCTGTGACTCGCTCTGCCGTTTTCAGCCAGCAAGAGGAAGAAGCCGTGTGATGTGAATGTAGAGAGGACAAACACCGGAACCGGCATGCTGGAGGAAAGGGCTGGAGAAATACACTGGGACTGACAGCCTGAGGGACAAACACAGAGACTGTCAGAGCCTGGGAGCTGCAGCTGAAAAACATTCAAGGGAGCAGCAGACTCTGTGGATAAAGACTACAAGAGAAATGGTCCTGGCAAGGTAACTGTTGGGATTAGTAACCATCAGTGCTGGAGGAAGCGGATCGGCAGAGAGCTAAGGATCTGACATGCTGGCATGAAACTGGTACTGCCTCAGCAAAAGGCTTTGAACAAGGTATTTTGATGAACAAGGAGAGCATGAACTGTATGTGGGGTCTCACAGAAGACAGACAAGAAACAAGGAATGGAGTACGCAACCAGAGGCCACAGGGAGGCACAGAAATCGGAGATTTCTGGTTGAACAAGTGCCTCAGAGCAATGAGAGGACTGACCAGGTGAACCTGGGAAGGGCTGTGACAGGAAGGAGTGAAACAAGAACTGACAGAGTGAGAGCAGAATGGCCAAGGTCAGCAAAGGAGTGAGGACTGGACAGTGAGGAAGGAGTTAGCAGTGGGGCAGAGGCAGGTCAGGAGCAGGCTGGAGGAGACATGGCAGAAAGAGCCACGCTTGGGAAGAATGAGCACAGAAAAGCATCTTCCCTTAAGGGGCCTGGAAGGAAAGGGAAATTTCACCCCAGTTCCGGCCATTAGCAAATATCTGATAATTCTTATAGAAAAAAAATACCTCTTCCCCTGTGTTACTGATTCATATGGAGAAATAAAAATGCCATCAGTCTCTCCCTGAAATCCAACAGAAGAATTTTCTGTGTTGTAGTTGAAGCATCCAAACCTGCCAGTGAGCTACACAGCAGAGCTTTTTCAGTTTGTTTTTAGTAACAGTAGGAAATTAAACACAAAGTTCCTGTTAAAGTACTTTTCCTAAGGCTGCAAAGTTAAGTACTAAAACATTATCAAATCCCAGACTTAAAGTTCACCGTGCAGCCTTGGTTCAGCCTGTTTATTTGTACATCATGATGCAGTCATAATGATGTGATCATATACTATTACATCCTTAGTAAGTTTTATTAAAAGTTTTGCTCTTATTTAGTGCAAATGATGGGTGATATTCACTCCATAAACAGTTATTCAGTATTTTGTTTGTTATCCTCCGTTCAATGAGCAGCCCTAGAACTTAACTTACTTCATGCTATTCAAATACTGGTGTGAAGGAACTATTACTTAATAGACTGTTTTGTGGTGCTCATCACTACAGTAGTATCTACTGCTTCACTCCCATTACACAGGATGCAAAGTAAACCAGGAGGTCAATTTTTTTACCTAGGGCAAATTGAGATGCCAAGGATCTGACTTTTAAGAGCTATTAAAATTACATATCAATAATACTCAGACTACAGCACACAAGGAGTTCAGTGGTGAATGGCAGCTTGAGAACTTCTATAAACCCAACTACATGCTTTGATTCAGGCACTTAGAAAATGGAAGATAAAAATATGTTTAAAGCCAGTTGTTCAGCACATTTACAGTGACCCTGTGCCCACCCCTCAATCTCCAAGGCACCACTCGCTGCTTTTTAAAGAAATAAGAGATCCTCTGTCTTCCTGCAATCTCCTGTTTTATTCATTTATACACTTTACAACTTCTGCAGCAGAACTCCTACACATAAGAGTCATCCTAAGAGCACTTCCACCCTATGATGAATACAGAGTACATCCTGTGAAAAACCAGTACACCATCATACAATTAAAGTCTGTATAACAACACAGATGCATAATCCACTGAATTAAAACTGCACGTGTAACCTTAATTCCACTGCTTCATAATSCCTGAATACTTACCTCTGCCAAACTATTATTTTAACATCAAACCCATGTGCAGTGTTATATATAAATATAAATGGATAAGGGAGTCCCTTGCTATATAAAGATGTACTTTTTATGTGCCACAGTAGGATGTTACACAATACAACTCTGAAGAGTGACTCCTGTGGCAGTGAAGGAAAAGGAAACATCTGCATTTAGACTATAATTACTATGCATCTGTGAGACAATTACTGGTCATTTTAAGTTGTGCAAACAACACTATCAACAAGATCAGAGCTGATTAATTTTTTTTTTTATCCTGCTTTCAGCTGCTGTACAGAATTTACCATTTAGAATCACATACATAAAACATTTTTTCTTASAGTTAAGACTGCTAGCACATTTTAGCAGCTTGGGTTTCTATTACTAGCTTTCACAGAAGGACACTGGGATTTAAAAAAGAAAAATTCTGAACAGTTAGAAATCTAATTTCTCAGTAAGGCTATGCTGCGTGCATGTAGTAAAATTTTATCAATGAAGACAAAATCCCAGTTAACAGAAGTCAGGGCAAAATGACAGTGGCAAAAAAAAATTATTAGACATTTTTCAAGCCAGGGTTTTACAGCTCTATGTCTTTGATACAACAGTTGAAGAATATTTTCTCTCATTCACTTCTAATTTAGTAGCAAGTTAGCTTCAGCTCCAAGGACCAAGAGTGCACTTTGACCCTCTTTCAACACTTTAGATCCAAGAGAATTAGAGTGGTTTCGGTTCTCATCCCATCTTCCCTAAATAAGCATTTGCCCTAGGAATGAAAATTGACTGAGACAAAATAAAAATTGTATGGAATCAGCTTGCCTATCAAGACAAATCCTGCTGTATTAGAGGGCTTCGCCCACAGGTATAGGATGATTTGCAATGTGTAGAAAAATACGTATTATATGTAGGTATAGAAAAATAACATACACGTGATGCAATTTTCAACCACATAACTTTAAGTAAATACACTCAAAACAAGCATGATCTGCCACCAAACGGGATAATCAATTCAAATGACCTTAACACTCCAAATAAGAGCTAGCATTGAAGTCAGTTAAAGTACTCTAAATACAGATTTGTACTGTTACTGCTATGCTTATTTCTATGTCTTTTTAAATACATGTGTCATGAATTATTAGCACTATTGCAATTAARTTGTTTCTTGCTTAACTTGTTTATATGCTTAATAGCTGTAGTAACTCATCTATAGAAAAAAAAATCACTAGAAAGACAACAATAATTTTAAATCCCAGTTCTAATTCTTAACATATCACTGTTGTGTTTTAGGAAAAAGTAGTTTTCAAATARTAGAGCAATCACCTCCCTGGCCTAGTGAAACTCATGGCAATACACCTTTAAGAAATCCCTTCAAAAACCTTAACTGCCTAGAAGCTGGGCAAAAGGAGTGGAAGAAACGGGCAATTGCTATAACGCAATGGATGAGCTGCGGGGTGGAGAGGGAGAAGCAGCCAAGAGGAAATTGGGAGCAGGCAGCAAGGGAGGAGGTCAGAGAAGCTGGAAGAACTACAGGAAAATTAACTCTTTGGGCAAAACTGTTTGTGAAGAATTTATCAGTGAGGAGTTACTTGCTATAAGAAAAACAATAAAACATAGCAGTCCAAAAAAGAGATGAGAACACTGTCTTGGTAGGCGTGTGTATGTCTGGAAAAAGGGCTAATTTTGAAGTCAACCTAATGGCCACTGAAACCTTTCTCTTCATTTCAAACATGACTGGATTTAGCATTAATAGTCATATTTGCAAAGATCCTAAGCATCTAAAATAAGTTCCTTGTAGTATTTTAAAAAATGTTTAAGATTGCTAGATGCTTAAATCTTGTTAAAAATTTTATGAAACAATCACCTAATAACCTGTCAGGAGCTTCTCAAAATCCCCATCAATGTCTTCCAAGTCTTTGTCCTGGTTTCAGCTGTGATAGTTATTTTGATTCCTAGTAGCTGGTACAGTGCCGTGTTTTGGATTTAGGGTAAGAATAATGTTGATAATGCACCAATGAGTTAGTCGTTGCTGAGCAGGGCTGACACTGCGTCAAGGACTTTTCACCTTCTCATGCTGCCCTGCCAATGGGAATGCTGGGAGTGCACAAGAAGCTGGGAGGTGACACAGCTGGGACAGCTGACCCCAACTGATCAAGGGGATGTTCCATACCATATGGCATCATGCTGAGCAACAAAACTGGGGGCAGCTGGTTGGGGTGGGTTCAGGGACTGTTCAGGGACTGGCTGGGCATTGGTCATTGGGTGCTGTGCAATTGCTTTGGGCATTACTTGTTTTGTACATTGTTGTATAATTATTATCATTATCCCTTCCTCTTCTGTCTAATTAAACTGTCTTTATCTCAACCCACACATTTTACCTTTTTCTCATTCTCTCCCCTATCCTGCCAGGAGAATGTGAGCTCTGTGATGTTTAGCTGCCTGCCAGGTTAAACCATAGCAGTCTTAAAAACGAAAAAAATGCAGTTCTTTCTTCCCTTTTTATATGCATTCACCTGTTCCCTGTGTTTCCTCGTTATGGCTGTGCTCACATTGTCCTGAGAGAGGACCTGTGCATGTGTGCATGTGCACACGTGCATGCAGACTCTGATAGCTCACAGCTTGATCATACGTTTGAGAACATTAATATAATGTTAATAAAAATGCTGAAAGTGAAAGATGGTATGATAATGTTTTGCCAAGTTTGCTTCTAAATGAAATTCACTAGAGACAAAATCTAACATGAGCAGATGTCTCCAAAAGAAAGAAGATATGAATGCAATCTATAGAATTAAATAGCTAATACTTGGAATTAACCAAGTCTTGTGCAGGGTGATGGGCAATTTTTGCATGTCATATATATTAGGTCATTCAAATAGCATGTAAAGGACATTGTGGTATTGGAAAATTAGTACATAACATCAGAGTAAGAATAAATGGAAATTAACAAAATGTTAATTATTAATGAGGTATATTAAAAACTCATTATATTAATAAATTGTATTAAAAACTCCTAAAGACCCCTGTAGAACTTTATTTATATAAAAAAAAATTATTCTTAAGTAAGCTAAGTGTCAACGAATAGCAAGACTTCTATAAATAATTTGGTACCAGGTGTTTAAAAAAACTTGTGCTTTTCATACAGAATTCTAATCCTGGTTTCCCCATAAATTTTAAGGCTTCAACACATAAAAGCAAAAACCAGGAAAGCAGAAAAGACCATGAATGGGACAACTTATGGTTTTCCATGCATTAAAAACTGATCAAACTTTGCTTTAATGGTTTCTTCATCAGGGTCTTTACAGTGCAAGTTTCACTCCAACCATGGGATTAGTCTCAGTGAAGCCAAATGAAGCTGCTCACATCGGGTTTTTTTCACGTGACCTCCCAGACATCTGACCTCCTGGTTTCCTTGTAGTGATTTGTAGCAATGCTGTACCCACCCCTAAGGAGCTAAATTGCTTCAGCAAAGGCCAGTCTTTAAATAGTTAGAAATAGATTCATTAGGAGACCCTGACGGATACCTACAAGCAGCAGTGCTTCGGAGATCATTATTTGTCATCAGTTTATTCTTTGTAG
Organism: Amblyornis subalaris; assembly: GCA_018881555.1. Lineage (NCBI taxonomy): Eukaryota > Metazoa > Chordata > Aves > Passeriformes > Ptilonorhynchidae > Amblyornis > Amblyornis subalaris. The sequence goes on along the minus strand of JACAXG010000051.1, from coordinate 2,866,188 downwards.
GTTACTTCAGAGATACTTTTTTTTTTTCAACACTATTCAGTAGATAATCACATCAATATATGCTATACAGTTCTGGGACATCTTTGGGTGGGTAAAGTGCAAGGCTTTTGAGTAGAAACGGTTTTCACATCTGAAAGTGAAGAAACCAGGTTTGTTTATGATCCAATCTCTGTAGTCTCATCTACTGCACATCTTACACTGATCACGACAAATGAAAGTGCAAATTTTGGTACTACATTTAATGATCTTAAAAAATGCTTGGTGGCTGCAGGAGTCGGTCAGTTTAGGAGCCCTTCAAACTGTTTAACAATGGAGATGTCAAAAGTCGCTTCTTTCTTTTCAATTGTATTCGTAGACATACAAACATAGTTTGGCAGAACTTTATGTCTAACTGACCCTGCAGCTCAGGAGCCACGTATGGTTACACAAATTCAAGGCAACCTATTAATAATTTGCAGTGGTTTATACATTGCTTCAGAGCAGACCACTATTTAAAACATAGATAATATTTGCAAAATGCTTGTAATAGAAACTTCAGTTTAAAATCTGCCCTGGACAAGTATTGCTAGGCAGCAGCAAGCTCACAGCGGGAGACTTTTGCCCATCCTTCCACACCTTCAGAAAATTTAACTACCTATACAGAATCAGGTACCCAATTTGTGAAAGGAGCAATATGAAACACTCCGTTGACTTGTATGCAGTCGCACTAATTTAAAGAACACAGTTGTTTGTTCTTAAGCGTTCTCCATTGTGTTCAAAAATTCAAAGCATGCTTCAATAATAGGTATCTGTACTCTCCTCCACGTGAAGTTGATGTAAAACTATCAGCTATAGAGAATGTCAGCACAAATAATACAGCCACCAATGAGAGGGTGACCTACAGGGCATGAGATTTAACAATGTGCCCTAAAAGGGAATGCCACAGCACTATGTTTATGTTACACTAGAGTAAGGTGAATAAAAACGGCTTATAAACTTTGTGTGGCAAGGATCATTATTAGCACAAAATGTATTTAATGTCCCCATTAATGACCTGGAAGGTGTAAAAAACAATTACATTTTCAGTGAAAACTAATATTCTATTTTTGCAAACATCTCCTCATGTAAATATTCAAGTGGAGCAATTATTGTCTTCAGTGGGATTACTCCCATCCAAACAATTACAACTAATTTAGATCTGACAAGATCAGGAACAATACTGGAAAGATCTCAGATGCTATGCAGGAAGTAAGAAATAATACAAGCAAATTCAGATAATTATAGTAGCAGCTAGGAAACTGCAAAACAAGATTTAGACACAACAAAACCAACCAAATACAAAATGGTCTAAATTAGCAGGAATAAGAAAGCTTAGCATCTAAATATCCACCAAGGCTTTTAATGAAATATCTGAAAAGTCTTTATGCATATATCTTAATATGACAACAAAACACACCAACATATTTTAGGACTTAAAAATTTCTTTCTGGAGCAAAGAAAAAGCTTTCCATAAGGTTGTTTCATAGTTACTGTGGAGATACCATTCTTGTCAGAAAACGAGACAAAAAGGCATGAGTAGGGAAAAAACAAAAAGAACTGTTTCATGAGGAGAAATTATGCCTTCTAGCTAGCAGATATCATATCTCATTTTTTTAAGTGATGACTAAGCAGATTATGGCCATACCTGCCTACAAATATCTCCATAATGTAAACATCAAGACAACAGATTATTTATTTAAAGTGGTTTGGCAGAGCTAGGAATAATGGAGGGAAAATGGGAAAGAAATTATGCAGATTAACAAGAGCATTTCTGGTAACGAATCATGTAAAACTGTACAAAGATGAAGGCCAAAAGTCTCTCAACTTCAAGACATTGAGAATAAGTGGGATGATAAACTGCTGGACGGACATCCTGATGACTGCCTGGAACTTCACAACGCTGCAGTGATTTGTCATGGCATAAACCTTCCTCACCCTGTCACCATGGCATTAATAATACACTCAGAATAACTTCAAATGTCCATGAGAAATTAAATTGGTGACTTATATTTTCTGGATTGTAGTCTAATAAAGATAATGATTTATTCTTTTTTTTATAGAAATGTGAGTTCATCAAGGCTGTAGAAGGAAAGGCTGTCAAAAGAACTATATAAATGTATAAAAGATACGCTGCAAAAGCAATTTCAAGGAAGTGACATAATAGTGACAGCACTAAGAGAAGTTTCCTCTAAATCTGGAATTTATAATTGTTTCAGTGGTAGATCTTAGCAGACACATGAAAGTGAAGTTATATAGTAACACTGCACATTTTCTATTCTTATATTTATTTTTTCTTTACCGGTCTTTAAGTCCCTGACACATTACTGACTTTGGGGAAAAGCAGGGCTTTCTTAGCTTCACTAATCCATTCTTCAAAGCTTGTTTTGCTGCTTACACCATTTCTACAGTTTTAGCTCTTTAATTCAGCAGCACTGATGCTCTTTTTCCAATGTTGGTAATCAGGGGCAACTGGTAACAGCCTCAGCAGTGACAGGCAGGCTTACCCTTGGCATAGGCCTACCATGGAAAAAAGTATGAACAATCAAATGAAAAAGAGAATAAAAAAAAACCCCCAAGAGGGTTGGCATGGAAAATACGAGTTGATGATGGAAAAGGTGAAGGAAGGACAACAAAGCAGGGAAAGGACCAGAAGTGAATAATGAACAGAGAGAGCCTGGTGGGAGGCTGGAGACCTAGGAAGAATAACAGAGCTAGACAAAGTAGTCTAGAAAGCAAGATAGAATGGGAGTGTAAGGGAGATGGTTGAGAAGAAAGTGACAGCAGATCTTTCCAGAAGAGTAGAAGACAAATGCATCCAAGCCAATTAAACCACAGAAACATGAGCAGTGTAAAATAAATCATAAATAGAAGCATGAGAGAACAGAGGAAAATGGGGAGTAGTGAAGTGAAAGCAGAGAAACAAAATGGATCAGCTAATAGGTACAAATTCTGGCAGCTGTTGGCAGCTATGGCTTTCTTTGCACAGGTTTCTTGCTCTCTCAGGCAATGTAATTCYGCTAAAGAATGCTTCCTCAAACCATCTTCAGAGCTCACTGATAATTCTTGGTGCTCAATTAACACCAATCTAGGAAGGTTCAGTTAGGTTCTAGCAACTTTGAGATAATCTTTTTTAGGGCATGCTCAATAGTTACCATTTTAATAATACTRACTTAATAGAAGTAACATCAGCACAGAAAAGTTAGTGAGAAAACGTATCAAAGCAGTGAGCTCTCATTAAAAAGAGAACTGCGCTATGCCTGCAGGACAGAATAGTTCTTCACGCACATTTACTTTAGGAACCATATGTTTCAACAAACTGTCATATTTCCATACTAAAAGTAGGTTATCAGTATTAAGAGAACTGTGTGTAGATCAAGCTGAGGAGCAAAGAATGATGAGATTTGATCCAAGTTTTGTTGAGCAGAAAGATTTTAAATACTTTGTAAATACTGTATAAAGCAGAAGAGACCTCAAAATTGGATCTAGTAATGAGATTTAATATAAATTTGGTTCAGTACATAGAATCTCTGATAAATCTGAGTAAGGACTTTCAATAAAATGCACATGTGCTATAAAAACCTGTTAAGTAATATCACTGTAAAACGATCAAATATCTAATTTGATTATTGTCTATAGACTGAACATTAAATAAAAAATCAAAATTCAAAAACCCCGTTTCAGAACTGGATTCTTTTTTAGAGTTATGCATCAACATTAAATACAGTCTTACAAACTTTTATCTGGATTTGCTGCTGAATATGAGAACTCAAAAGGTTGTTAAATTGAGGAACAGAATATGAATAGCCCAAAAAATTAGAATTATATTACATGCCTCTATAATATACTTTGAGTGCTATTTATCCCTAAAGGTAGAATACTTACAGGTTTTCGAGTTGGGGTAACTTGAACAGAATGGTAAAAGTCTGGTTGGACTCGGCTGCTTTTCTTGATTTTTCTTTTTCTCACAGAAGTTTCCTGCTCACTTAGATGGTGAGCTTCCACTAGAGGTTGTGTTTCCTCCAGGCGAGGAGCTACACGTCTTCTGGCATGACGAGGACTTGATCTAAAGCCCTGTAACAGAAAGAGTGATCATCGTGTTTGGTGTCTCCTAGGATGGAGCCATGCAACAACAGCAAAATCACACAGGATTAACGACTGTTAATTAACGACTTAACAACAACTTGTGGTACAGGCATGCTCACCTTAAATTAATATAATGCATGTAACAATAAAGAGATGTTGCCAAGTGCTGTTAATATCACATTTGATTTATATTTCTCAATTATATGTATTATAATAGTAGCTGTAACTCCTGTTGCTTTTCTTTATAAGCTCACACTTTTAGTTATTTATAACTAAAAAGTTCTAATTTAAAATTTATAATTAAAATTTTCCAGGTTAATTCTTGGCCTCATGAGAAATTGTTTTAGGGAGCATGGTCTGAAAACGTGGATTTTTTTTCCTGAGAATGAAAGTGAAGAAAAATTGGTAGGTGGTAACAATTATAACTAGCGTTTCTTGTTAAGTAGTGTGATATCTCTTGTTAAGAGGTCTGATACTGCTAGATACCATTTGAATAAATAAGACACAGTGCTATCTTTGATATTATCTCAGAAATTTGGGTGTATTTGGCCAAATAATAAGTAATAAACTCAGGAAAAGCTGCCCTTCAGAAACGCTTTTTAGAGGCTTTCCAGGAAAACCTCTGAGCATCATCCAGTATGCTCATGGCCTTACAGGATTTCATTCCTTTAATGGCAACATGTATAATGCTATCCCTTTATTGCTACCTGCAGAGCATTTATAATGAGCATTCTCTCATTCCACCAAGTCCCCTCATGAGCATGCACAAGTCTGACATGGGCTACTTGCACTGAATACAATGTTGGTTGATATTAAACTTGGCCAGGTTGTAAATATTCATTCAGTCAGTCACATCAGCTTTCAGAATAAGTGAGCCAAATCTATGTCCTTAGTGACAGTCTGCAGTTTAAGGACTATATTTCTTTTCAAAACCAAGAATAGATGCAACTACTCCTAATTTTTCTTTTTTCTTCTAGTAGAATACCTCTGCTAAAGTCTTTATGCAACAAAGCCAGCATTCAGAAATGGCTGGTCCATATAAAGAATCAAAYTTCTGCAAGGTCAGATTTTAGATAAAACTGCAGAAATCTGTGCTGTGAATCTAAATATCCTGAATTCCTGCCACTGGAAAACTAGTGGGAGCAGTACATTTCCATATAAATCTGCTGTTGTGCCCTCCCCCCCTCCATTAGCTTTTGGGTTTTGTGATTTGTTTTGCCTTTTTTGTTGTTGTTTTAGTTAGGAAATCAGAACAGAAGAGTTATGCTAAAATGCTGTTTTGTTGGTAAATTGAAACAATCAAAAGTATGACTCTGTGAAAATTTGATTTACTCCTCTAATGTTCATGAGACTGAAAAGGAAGACAGCAACAGTCTGTTCTGGACACTCAGACAGATAGACAAACAGCTATCTTCGTTATTTAAAGGTGTTCTCCATTAAGTAAATATATCCTTAAATGGCCAAAAGACACAAACACACATTTACATACACATGCTAGCAATTGCTGTAGATACACATTGCATGCAATAGATGATGTAAAAAGGTTAAAGTGGAAAGGTGAAGTAACTTCCAGGTAACAATTTTCTACACATAAACACCGAAGAGGAGGGACAGGAATAGAGCCTAAATCTGCTTAGTCAATCTGGGAGGTTCATGTACGTGGTGCATCAGGGCTGTGAAATACAGATGATGCAAACATACAGCCAAAATTTCTTGAATCTTTTTTTATGATCCCTCCTACTCTACTGCAGCAATAGAATCCTTCAGACTACAGGTAAGGACAGACCTTGACACCCCATATCTTAATGGAAGCAGGACCCCACCCATATGAACCAAAGCAAGCAGCACAGTGCAAGCCACCGCAGCGAGCAGATCTGCGTGGATTTAGGAGGATCTCCAAGCATACAAAGATGTAAATGTGTGACTCTGCCACACTATCGCAGGGAAAAGCTTATTGCTCCATTTTCTTTCTACACTGTGAAATAGCTAACAGATACTTACAATGTGTCATTCAACATGATACTAGGGACTATAACAGGGAAAAATACAACACAGGGAGCCTACTATTGCAGAGCTTGCTGCTTGTGGAAATTTTCTTTTAGAAAAAAATRTCAGCGTGCATCAGGGATTATTCCATAGTAAGTGAAAATATTCCTTAAGAGACCAATATACCCAGCAAATCTATTCCAAGTTCTGAAATCAAAATAGATTTTCTAAATGGTAAATGCATTATGGTTTATTTACACATGGTCGCTACTGGCCTTGTGATACACCCTGCACTGCTCCCTCACCACACTCCCATCCCATTAGCTGGATAAAACTCTTTGGGAAAGTATGTTTATGTAACAGAAGAATTTGATAGAAGCTAAGCAGCTCTAAAAGTGCTTAGAAACGCATGCCAAATAGGGATTTAAGTATGTGAGTCTGTCTCACTGAGTGGCTTCACCTCAAAATATGTCAAGATTTACTAATTGAGTATTATGTTTCAATATGAAAAAGTCACATGTGATTTCCAGAAAAATCTGGTTTTAGACAATGCTTCACCTTGATATTTTATATATTTTTCTCTTTTGCTGTTTATTACTAGCAAGAAAATGGGATCTTTATCTCTTTAAGAGCTCATCTGCTTCTGTTTGCTGAAGCTTATTCTTCTCTTGAAGTCGTAATCTGCCTGCAGTATCACAAATGGTTGCTGTGGGGAGGATTATAATGCAATAAAGGCAGAGGATCATGATTTCAGGTGGAAAATTAATTCCGTATCTACAAAGATAATATTGCAAGGGCAGAGTCCTCAGACCAAAACCCAAAATGCTTACTCACTCCTGCAATAAGACTTTGCCAGAGCAGAGACCCAAATCCGGAAAATTTCAAAATTTGGTAATCAAAAATGAAGACAGGAGTTAAAAGTGATGTAACATATAGGAGCTGCAACTCCTATGCTCAGTGCAAAATTGGGATGGCCAGTGAGTCCTTCTAAACAGTGAAATGAACAGAAGCTTCTTGTGTCATCTGTGTTATTTATGCCTCAGTTTAGCCCAGAATTAAAAACATCATATTAGCATAGCAATCAAAATAAAAAATGTGGCAATCACACAAATATCTGTTTGGCAAAGACAGCACTATTTTAGATGTTCAGTGCTCACAGAAGAGCAGAAAAGTGTTACAAAATGCTCAGGGAAGTACAGTACACCACCTGAGACCAAATCACTGAGGAAATGCTGGAGATTTTAAAATCACATGGATAAAACGAGCTTGCTCTAACACCATTAAGCCATTTGTAGTTTCCAGTATCATGTGAATGCTGTGTCACTGAGCAATGAAAACCTTTTCTTGTTCTTTGCACTGGAAGGGAGTTGCTCATTCCCAGAACCTACTGCCCGACTTATTTTTGTGCCTGTAAAATTCTGAAACACGGCAAACCAAACAAAACTTCAAATACATATTTTTAGAAAACCTGTCTTCCAAATACTAAAATAGCTGCATAAAGATTTACACTAAAGTATTCTTCCTTAAAGAAACAACCCACATGACCACTAGAACCAGTTTTAGATATATCAGAGGAAGACACAAGGCAAACTAAACCTCGAATTATCTTCTCTGCAAAAGCATTCATGTGCATCCTTCCAGTTACAGTCTGTTTGAATCCAGGAAGAATGATCTTCCTAATCAAACTCTATGGCAAGCAGGAACAGAGAGGTGTCTCTGGAGGCTGTTGCAGAGCCAAAGGCTAGTGCACCTGGTTTCAAGGGAGCTTCTCTGCATGAGGAAGCAGGCTGGGGAGATCAACCTCTTTCAGCTGAAATTCATCCTTTTAAGTCTTGAGCGTCGTGGGGTTTTTTTGGGCTTTTTGGGTTTTTCTGGAATGAAGTGTGATAATATTGAAAGAACCTATTCTGTTTATCTTTACACCCAAATCAGTGATGAACGTTGTCAGCCTGGCCACTGCATCCCTGAGCATGCTGTGTAAAATTACTTTCACAGTAAGGTGTTCTGTAAAAAAGTATCCAGCCAAATTTTAACTTCACACCTCTGATTCAGTGACCAATTTCTTGTCTATAGAAACATGTGGGTTTCTTCTGACCAAAGTTCAGCAGATGTCCCCTCCCTGGGTTGTCCTTTAAGCCACTGAAGCCAGCAGGCCAGATGAACCATTCCCTAACAGAACCTATTTCTCTTCATTGGCCATAACCAGAGCCCAGGTTCACTACTTCACACACAGACATCCATACTGTGAGTATCCAAAATTAAATAAGATGGATCAGACCCACGGTGACTAGGTTTTGGTCTGCCTTCAATACAGTATTCATCATTCCATAATTACTTTATCATTAGGCTTCCTTTTATTTTCCTCCTTCTACATGAAATGATTATGGTCTCTTCCATCACTGTTTCTCCTGTGAGAGTTTTACATTTCCTTATTCACAGATATCACTCTTGATGGATCCCCAAAATTCAGTACAGTACTGTTATAAATTCATATTACTGATATATATATATATATATAACAGTAGAACATGTTTTTCTGTTCTGTTTAAATATTTCCCATCTTCTTTCCAATGAGGCTATACATCTGAAAGTAGTCTTCACTGAACTGTCAAAAGTTGTTCAAAATGCCCTTTCTGAAGATCATAAACCTAAAAATTAAGAAAGTGGCTAAAGACTTTTCTCTGTAATGTACTCAACCGTGCATTTTTTAAAAACATCATGTGTATTTATTTGCCCTATTTCTTGAGTATGGTCCAGTATTTGATAACCAAATATGTTATACTGTGCTATCCTTGTTATGTTTTTCCTTATTCTCATTCCCAATTCATTCATCATAAAAAACAGGAATTTGAAGCTTCCTAAAAAACTTGTCTAACTTTTGCTCTTTTTTAAAATTTACAGATAAGGACATTTTGAATAATGTATTGAACCTTTTTCTTTCGCTGTTTTAGTTTTTCTGTATTTATTTTTAATTCTTTGTCTGATACTTTAATAGCACCATATGTATACATCAGTGCAACCCCATGTGTGCATTACTGCTTTAGTGATATAAATCTCTGACTCCTCCATTCTTTCACTGTGCAATTGTATTAACTCACCAGATCCTTCTCCTCTCCGTTCTAGTTTCTACCAGCCCTACTGCCTTCATCATACATTGTTTCTATTTTTATGCTTGATAAGAAACCATATTCAGTTTTCATTTTTCCAGTGTATAAGTATTTTGTGTAGAATATATTGGCTGTAAGAATTCTGATCTTGGAACCCAACCTTTCCAGCCAGTATGGGTTTTTGGAGTCAGTAAACATTAACATCAATAGAGGTTAAAAAGTGCATTATCTGATGTCCAGCTGAAGTCAACAGAAATCTTTGCATTGACTTCAGTGGGCACTGGACTGCAGCCCAGTTCACCTCCTGGCAGAACTTCAGTAAATCACAGAGAAAGTGCTAGCTAGCATTAGGCCACAATTCAATGACAACAGAACTCAACTGTGTCTGCAAACGCCTTTACACATATTTGAGTAATTCCTGTAGATTGAATGCACTTTTTAAGGTGTGCTAATGAATATCAAAGCCAAAAGGCGTTCAGATAGGATATCCAACTTCATGTTCTTGCTTTTAAGGTTTTTGACAGTGGTAGTATGCACATGAGAATTGTCATCTGTTACCATTGTCAACTAATGGCTTCAAGAAATAGTCTTCGARTTGTCAGTTACTACCTCTTTAAGGCTTGGAAACTTCCATGTCCATGCAACCTACAACATCCTAGGGCCTGCAGACACTAGTAAGCGTAGCGCCAAACCCTTCTCAAGATGCTGGCATTCTCAGCTCTTTTGCAGACAGGCTGAAACACAATTAAACCCTATAGTTGCAGTAGCTACTTCAACTAAAAAGGCAGGTTTAATTAAATAACTTTACTGTATCAAATTCCCCTGCACACTGAAAGAGAGAAATTTGAGATTCTTTCTGCTACGCAGATAAACATAYATATATGTATATATATGCGCATCTGAATTATAAGAACGGTTTTAAATTAAAAAGTGGCCAAGATTGCATTATTTCCCTCCTTCCTCTTCCCTAGGGATTCCCATCCCAAATATTACCAGTTTACAAAGAACCAAAGAAAACCCCACAATATTTATTTAACTGCCAGTTCTGCAAGTTCAACCCAAAATCCAAGATTCAAGTTAAGTTTTCCAAGATATTTATAGTAAAGATGGCTAAGTAATGCACGGTCTTCATGTTCTATCGCAGGAAGCTTACCTACACTCACTGAGTGTGTTACTTCACAAACACCCAAGGAGGATGCAACTGCATTTGTTCTATTTTGATTCTATCAGGACTAAAAAAATAGACTTCAACCTTTTTTTATGGTTCTCTTGATTAATTTTTTTTAATCTTAGAAAGGGTTACTCCTGTAAAGATCTGAATAAGGATTTAAAACATAAAATATAAGATTTTACATTCAGTTTCTCATTCCACTCCCTCATTAGCAAGCTTCCACTGATGCTTCTTTGCATGCCTTATGTTTATTTTAGGAGGTATTATTCTTATCTTCTAAAATCTAAACTCTAAGCAGTGCTGGAACCATTTCTCAGATATTGAAGACTGTGATTTGGCACGTGTCATATTCTAAGATAAGTCCACACATTCAAAGGCATTTAAAGCAATTGTCTTTTACGTAACCTGAACAAGTTTACTTTTCCAACTGAGTTCATGAAATAGAACATCAATAATCTGCTTTCCAGTTCCTAAGCAGGCCCCCCAAGTATAGCCGTAGGAGCCCTTGTGTGAAGCTAGGTTTAGGTGTGAATTTAGAATACAGTGTCTAATAACCCATGCTGTATTACCCTGCTGTTGAACATGACATGTTTAGTTTTTCCTATCATAAGGTCAGGATTCCTATCAAAGCACAGGTAAGTTGTAACACCAGGAAAATCTGAAGATCTGCAAGCAAATAGCCAAATAGCATGCCCAGTCATGCCTCAAGATACCCTTTAAATACTCTTTGCTGTCTAAACCTATAAGCCACAGAAGCTGGCCTGTCCTCCAATCATTCCCTGACAAGAAGGCTTGCAGCTCTCCACGGCTGCTTTGTGATGGCTTGTCCCAGTTCCTTCCCTGTTACCTCAGGGCTCTGCAAGCCTACAGTAGGAAAGGAACAATTATTTAAGAACAAAAAAAATCAGCATACTGCTTGATCAGTGGTCTGCGAGGGAAAGTTTAATTTAAAATATACTAGCATATTCCCCTAGCATGTCCCCTTTCCACCCCTGCTTCCTCCGTTTTCCATCTCATCATGCCTCCTCATCTTGGGCAGTGTCCAGTATACATCAAGGATCTGCCATAAGGAATTAGCTTTCAATATTAAAAATACAGTAAGAAGCGGAATAAGGAATAACTGAGATAGCTAAATCATACCAGTGCTGCCCAACATCTAACAGAAAGAAATTACTCTCTTCTGTCAAGTATGCTTGTTAGAAACATAAACTGGTAAGTGAATTTATGCCATCACAGCATGTGAAGATGGGTCTGCACTTTTTCAATTACGAAACAGATGCATAACTGATGAGAAACTGAGCAGAAATATATTTTAAAAAGATACTTAGGCTGGAATTCAGATATCTATTACAATAACTAGATTCAGATACCAACAACATACCTGAACAGGTCTCTGCTTCAGGAGCAACTAGTCTGAGTTCCTGTTATCATCAATAAAAAATTTAGTCAACACATTCAGTTAGGCTTGAAGAACCATTCAGCTCATCCTGAAGCAGACACCAACACCTGGTGAGCTGAGTAGCTCTGTAGACTATAACCTGTAAATGCCTTCAGTGAGCTTATCGGGCTCTATAAGGGGATGCTGCTTTTTACAAATTCATTTTCCAACTCCTACCCTTACATGAAGGAAGGTATTGGCAGCAGATCAGAAGGGAATGATACCTCTAGTTGGATGTACCATTTTGTTCTTTCTAGAACAAAGGAGGAGCATAAATACAATACCTCAGTCTGACATGATTAGGTATTTTGGTATAGCTAGTGCTATCAATTTCTATAATCATCAATTAAGCCTGTAAGAACCGTATTTCACTTCCAGTCTGCTCTACCACCTACCCTGCTCTCTGAAGCCGTGTGGCATTTAAAGAGCTGAGTGGACAGGGGAGATAAGGACGTTGGAACAACTTGGAAGAAATGTGTCTTTGCCCAAACATCAAGTGCAGTTAGTTTCTGTAGCTGATACAGTGTTTTCACACTTCAGCCGCAACTCATGTTTCACTCCTGCTGATGAGTCAGGAACACCAAAGCTCTGACTCTCCTTGATGCAAGGCAGTAGGGCACAAGAGAGCACAGCAGGGGCCCAGGCACTTTGGGCACAAGTATCCAGATGACAGGAACCCAGGCTCGCAGGTGAACTAGAAGCACAAGGAATAAGCTCAAAAACAAGGCAGCTTTGCTCACACTAGGTCAAGATCAGCTGTCTCACTGCGAGCCCGACATGCTAAAGCATCTCTGCCACACAGTGCTGGGTCCTTGCCTCAGGAGGCTGGCAGAGCCCACGTGCCCACTCTCCAGAGCCTGATCCCCCTCCAGGCTGCAGAGTATGGGGCCCAGGGTGAGAGGCTGCAGCTCTGGATGGTATCCTCTCATGTCTCACACAACCAGGCCCAAAAAGGCCAGCTCAGCTGAATCAGATCCTACATGCAAACAACAAGGTGACTTCACCCTGTGCTCTCCACATTCTTCCATAGCACATCAAAGGTGCCTCTCCTTAAAACAGTCTGGGAGTGAAAGAGAGTGTGAGTGAGGTTTCCATGCCCTAGGAAAACACACGTAACAGCCCTGGAGCAACCACAACCCCAAAGGTCGTACTACYCTGTTTATGGGGTGCTTTCTTTCATTTACTACCCTCAGCCTGAAGTGCTGAGCTGTTTCTGAAGGGGCATCCACAACTTGATCTGTCACCCTTATAATCTAATTACAGTAACTGAGAAATCAGTGCAGATGATTAAGCTTCTCTGAGCAGTATGTGATCTTTGGAGCCCTGCATGATACTTTCTGTCTGTGTAAGAACAGTTTCTACAGCAGGTGTGGTAATACATGTGCTCACTGCAAGTATAACCTCAGCTATTTTAATCCAGGGTTTCAATCTGAGGTTAGTTTAGGCCAAAATACAGTAGCTAGAAGTTCCCATTCTGTACATGTGTACAATGTGTCTGTTAAGAGACGGATGGCCACAAGCCATGCTCCACCCGCATCCCCTTGAAACCAGGGCTCTGCTTGCATGTACCGGGAGCATGCACTTAACTGGCACACAGCACAACTGAACTACAGCTCATCTAAAGCACACATTTCCAGAGATAACAGCAGATACCAAGAAGGCCCWGTCAGCTTCCTGTTCCCTGCAAACATGCTGAGGGTGAGCTCGATCCACTCTCTGTGTCATTGGGGAAGCCATTGAAGAGCCCTGGTGCCACGGAAGAGCCCTGAGGGACACTCCTCATTCCCAGCCTCCACCTGGACATGGAGCCACTGCCCACAAGCCCCTGACCGCGTCCATCTGGCCAATTCCTCGTGTCCCAAACAGCCCACCCTCCGAAGCCAGGGCTCTGAAATGTGGGGCTCGGGATGTCGTGCCGGACTGTGTCCAAAGCCTCGCAGGGAGTCTGGGCACATCAAGGGTGTCAGAGACTGAAATGTTATGGTTAATGGCTTAAACATTGCTATGAAGGAGTTTTGCCCATTATGGCAAAACTGTACAACCCAGCTGTGACCACCAAAGCCCACCCCTCCTTGACCTAAGTGGAAYTTTGGACTGTGAGTTAAGCCACCTAAGGGAACTTGAGATAAGATAAAGGTGACACTATTGTTCAATTAYCTCAGGTCTAGGGAGAAGTAAACAAGTCTAAGGGAGAAGAATGTATCCACAAGAAAGCCAAATCCAGCAGCTGTCCTGAAAATCAGCTCTGGCTGGGTTCGGGCTCGGCAATAGCCCAAAGGCTCATCTGAGGCCAGGTTTGCACACACTCCCTGTCAAACAAGAAGGGAGAAGGAGAGTTTTGGGGTGTTCTGGTCAGAGGCACTGAACATCCATCCTCCCTTACACAAACTGGCTCAGCTGTAAAACCCCTCACCACCGGAAAGCCACATCCACGGGACATTCACACGAGGGCAGCTGAGGAGGTGTCATAATCCATCAAAGACCCCAAAGCACTCCCCAGACTCATTCTTGAGGCCTTGCAGCAGAGCACTGCACATGATGCAAAGTGATGCAACAGATCCAGAGTCTGTTGTAAGAGACTGTGTTAAACTTGCGCCCGCCAGGGGAGGTACCTGGGCGTTCCCACCTCGGCCAAGTGTATATCAATCCATTGAACTCTACGTTTTCCGGGGACCTTCATCACCAAGAAGACCTGAGGGAGAGCCTCAATGGGACACCTTTGGGCTCCACGGAGTGGTGATATTTTCTACTTAATCTGTCTCTGTCATTCTCTCCCCCACCTCTTTTATCTTTCTCTCTCCCTCTCTCCCTGTCTCTCTCCCTCATTTACTGTTAAATAAAACCCATACTATTGATGTAGGCATATGGTCTCGTTTGCACCTTCATTCGGGCAGAGACATTTCTAATAATATTAATAACCAGATCATAACAAGGGGCTAGAAGCCCACAAGTCCAGGGGCTGCTCCATCCCAGCTCCAGTGGGTTCGGCTGTTGAAGGGGTGCCAGCTGTGGCCCTTTGTGACACACGGGCATTGTGTCAGGGCCCTTGGTGATGTGAGACATTGTGGTGCCCAGAGAGCCTCTTGTGACATGGCAGAGCCCCACTCTGCCAGGGAGTATATGAGGGGCGCAGAGCCCTACGATATCGAGTCCCAGGAGAGGCACTCTCTCAGGAGGAAGTAGCTCCTGGGATCCCTCTGTGCTAGACAACATCAGAGAAGATGGAGGAGGACAAGGCAAACCCCAATTCCCAGCCACCCACCCCCTTGCCCAGCTGCCTGGAAGACCAGGCCCTCAGCAGACAGTGGGTGGGGGCAGGGGGCAGTTCAGTCCTGCTCCTGTCAGAGACTGAGGAGGAGGGGGCCTTTGTCAACATGGAGGAAGAGCTTTACCAATGCAGATATGTTAGCAGCCGAGAGCTTTGCCTGTGGGAAGAAGCAGCAGTCTGAGAGTTTTACCACTGGCAAGAAGAAGTGACAGTCCAGGAACTTTCCCCATGGGGAGCTGTGAGACACCAAGAGTTGCACCAGTGGGAGGTAAGTGTGGGAGTCCAGTGGGGAGATGGGACACAGGAAGAGCTGTACCAGTGGGGAGAAAGTGTGACGGTCCAGGAGCCGTACCGATGGGACGAAGATACTGAGACATACCAAGAGTTGTCCTAGTGGGAAGAAGATGTGACAGGTCAACAGCTGTCCAGTGGGAAGAGGAGGGATACCAGGAACTGTCTCTTTTGGAAGAGACACATCTTCATGTGCGAGGCCATCCACACATGTACCAAGGGGAAGGAGACAAGAGAGACCCAGAGTTGTCCCAAGTGGGAGACAACAGCAACAAGGAGCTATCCCAAGGCAAAGACTACAGTGTCCAAGAGCTGCCCCAACAGGAAAAAGACATGAGTGACCAAAAGCTGTCCCAATGGGAAGGACGTGTGAGCAGCCAGGGGCTGTCCCAGTGGGGAGAAGGCGTCAGTTACAAGATCTGGGACAAACCCTTGCACCCACAGAATGACGAGGATGCCCAGGCTTGTGTGAAGGAGGGGCCTGGCTTCCAAAAACAGGATGTTTCTGCAGAAGACGGGCTCCCAGTGCCTGTCCCTCGGGAGGCATGGGTTGAGCATCAGGCATTTGAGCCATGGCCCCAAGTGCCGGTCTGTGCCTTGCATCCCCATCTAGAAGTCCAAGCCCTCAGAGGACAGGTGGCTTCTGCCTTCGAGGAGCAGGTGCCAGAGGCAGGCACAGAGAGCCTGGTCCCTGTCCTGCACAGCTGCCCCAGCCCCTGAGCTCCCCAGCAGGGAGCCCAGGCCCTCAGCCAGCAGCCAGCTCCTCCCAGGAGCCGTCCCTCCTGCTTCAGGCGGGCGCTGTGCAGCCTGTTCCGCTGCCCCTGCCTGGCGGCACAGCCGCAGGATTAGCGCCCGCTGCCAGCACCAGCCCGGGCCCCACAGATGGCGGCAGGCCCGGAACCTGCCCGGTGTCCCGAGGGAGCCACACAGGCTGCCATTGCCTGGACGTGTCCCTACAGTCTGAGCAATCCCCGGCTGCTCTGGATCATCCCACGTGGGTCTCCCCAAGACCAAATATTACCAATGTGGCCAGCCCCAAACCAGCACCCATGAGGGACAGTTGGTGCCAGGTGGCTCAGCGGGGAATCACAGAGAATCATCAAGGTGGGAAGAGACCTTGAAAGTCATCCAGTCCCACCGGCACCACCATCATCACCCCTAAACCATGTCCCCAAGTGACACATCCAGACGAATCTTGAACACTTCCAGAGGCAGTGACTCCACCAMCTCCCTGGGCAACTTCTTCCTATACCTGACCACTCTGTCAGGAAAAAATTGTTTCTGATATTTAATCTGAACCTCCCCTGGTGGAATCTAAGGCCATTTCCTCTCATCCTGAAAGGATTACGTGCTGATCCTTTGGGATTTTATCCATGAGGAATGGGCACAAACAGGAAGTACTGCTCTCAAGACCCCACTGCACACTGCAGGACTGCGACCCACACAATTCTTTTGAAACAAATCAAAGTTGGGTTGAAGAAATAGTAGTATTAAAAAAAAAAAAAACAACAAACAACCCACACCAAAAAAACACAACCTCCTGTCCCCAGAAAAACACAAAAAGAAAAAGGATAGGAATAATAATAATAAGAAGATGATGAAGAAACAGTAGTACTAAATAAGAATAAGAGTTAAGAATAAGAAAAAGAATAAGAACAGGAATAAGAAGGATAAGATGATGTAGAAGTAGAAATAGTAAATAATAGGAAAAAGACTAAGAAAAATAATAAGAAKAAAAAGTTTAATAAGAAGAATAAGATACAGAAGAAGAAACAGCAGTAGAAGTAAAAAACATTAAGAAGAAGAAGAAGAAAAAATAAGAAGAATAAGAATACTAAGATGAAGAAATAGTAGCAGTAAATCATCAGCATAATAAGACTAGGAATAAGAAGCATAATAAGAAAAATAATACGATGAAGATGAAATAGTAGTAGTAGTAAATAAATAATAATAATAATAATAATAATAATAATGTCAAGTTAAAATATACATCCACACATCTTCCAGAGTCACAGAATGGTTTGGGTTGGGAAGGGCCTTAAAGATCATCTAGTTCCATCTGATTATCTTCTGCTCTCTTTCTCGCTCTCTGAGACCTCTTTCCTATTTCTTTCTATCTCTCTACCTCACATTTCTTGTTAAATAAAATCCATGTTAAATAAGACCTGTACGTTGTCATCATATGGTCTCATTTGCACCTTAATTCAGGCAGAGGCATCTCTCCCTAATTGGATTGTAAAACATTCTCTGCCCAGCCTGTCTTCATATCAGAGCTGCTCCAGCTCTCTGAGGATCTCCATCGCTCTCCTCTGAACTCATTCTAACAGGTCCTAACATCCTTCTTATGCTGGGGGTCCCAGACATGGATGTAGTGTTCCAGGTGGGGTCTCACAAAAATTGAGTAGAGGGGGAGAATCACCTCCCTTGACCTGCTGCTCTTCGCTCATTTAGATGCAGCCCAGGACAKGAGTGGCTTTCTGGGCTGTAAGCACAGATTGCCAGCTCACACTGAGCTTCTCATCCATCCTCACCCCCAAGTCCTTCTCCTTGGGATCTCTAAATACTTACATGATAGCCATGAGGTTGTTGGCATAACTGTATTAATGGGAAACTAAAGAGTAACAAGAACTTTTATGAGGTAGCATATCTTTATGCAGTGGTTGTCCCTATCCTGTTAGAGAATCATGAGGATGTGTTCATTTATAATGCAGGCCCTAAGACAATGCCTGACCACTGATGTGGACCATGACACAATGTCAGTACTTTATCAGGTGACTCATGGAGCTAAGAGGAGATCCGCTCACCATTTCAATGCTCTGCAGACCAYCAGAATCCAGAGCAGAGATACAGACAACCAGAAGGCTATGTATCAGGCATTTGTACCCTGCACTGTAGTGCAGAGTAAAGGCACCCAAGTTAACTTCTCTGGAGTTAGTTTAGCTCAGGCATTGAGCAGTCGTGCTGCAGCAACCAGGCAATCGCCATGTATTTTGTGATACAATTGCCAAACGGGCTGTTCCTCAGCACAGACTGATGCTTGTGAGCTATCTAAAGGCAGCACTGCCGTGATTAAAGCTGACAAAGAGTGATGGACAGACAACATATAGTAAGCCAAATCTCAGTGATACCCAGTTTGCCATGTGACAGCTCAGTGTGACATACTCTGTCCGGGCCACATTATTGAATATGTTATGAAAAATGAACAGCAAGGATTTTTCCTTATACACTGTAACCTGTATTTATAGCTCTCCATTCATTCTTGTACATAAGTGCTTTCATACATCTGAGAAAACAATTTATTTTTGTCTCTGATTTATTTTCTCTTGAAGCTGTTCCTTAACTCTTAGATAGCTAATGGAAAAATAGTTTAAACATCCTGGGGCAAAATCATGTCAAACACAAAGGTAAAATATTTTCAGGCTGATTCAGTTCTGCAAAGACAATGATACATCCTTTCAATAGGTGAATGAATGTATTTTTCTGACTAGTCCTGCACATTTCTGGTGCTCCTTGAATGCACTCCCTCCAATCAAACAGAAGACTCAAATTCAGCTTGGAGGGTCTGCTGATTTCTCTTTTCACTGGTGCTGTACATATCTGGAGCAGTTTATAAATAACTGCAATGCTCAGGATGAATTATGGTGCAACTTCAAACACTATTCATGATTGTTTTGTAAGATAACTAGAACTGTATTTTTAGGCAACTGTCTCACAGTCAGCCTCAGAAGGGGGACGATTATGGAAAAGATATGCTTAGGGGTAAGTTTATGAACACTTTTTCTCGGCATCTGTGTCGGCAAAGTAATATATACATTTCCCAGAGATTGTGGTAGTGTAGTTTTGCATCCATTGTACCATAATGGATGATTTAGAAAATCCATTTGCTCTTAAAAATCGTCATCAGTCTTGGATGACTTTTCACTATCAGTCTTGTCACAACAATAGACTGAATATATACAACCTTGTAGCGAGTGTTCAGGGTATTCAAATAAAAATGTGGGGTCTGCAAAACTCAGACCACCAAATGTCATTCCTTTGCTACAGCCATGGTTAACACACACTGCCAGCCCTCCCAGAGAGTCTTCTCCTAAAGTGTCAACTCCTATTTGTCTTACTGGTGTGTTTAGTCCCACCTGGTTATGTGAAGTCAGAGTTCACAGTGGACGGTAAAACTTCTATGGATTTGTTTCCTAGTAGATTTATACCTGTAGGTCTCAGTGGAAGGACTCACAGGAAACTTGCCCAAAACATGTGAGTCAAAATTAAATAAATACAAAATGACACCATGTTGATTGTGACTACCCACTGACACTGATACCTTCAGTTGTGAGATCACAGTGTTCCTAATTTAAAAGGTAAGATAAAGGAAAGCTCTAAAGCTCAGAGAAAATTTCAGGCAAAAGATTTATAAATCTGGTCATTTTTTCCCCAATAATATGAAAACAATCAACTACTTTAGCAATTAGCACAATTATCCCTTCACAATCTCATAAAACCCAACCATTTATAGATCCTGAATGAGAACCTTCCTTTTCAACAGCTCTTACCACCAAACCAAAAGACATTAAGAATTATACCATTTGGATTAATTCCTTCCAGCCTAAGGGCTAGAAGCTTACTTCCTTTTTAATTGAAAGGTAAAAATCTCACATAATCCAGTGACTCCAGAGGCTTCAACTATAAGGAAAACTAATTCAGAAAGAAATTTAAATCGCAAGAAGTGGCAACACCAACACATTAAGCAGTGCTTTTAAATTGAAAGGTACAGGAGACTTTCAGACCTCTTTCTAAAGTGTAAAATGATAAACATTAAAATGTATCAAGCCCAAGCCCACAGAGTACTCAGAGAAAATTCCTCTACTTAATGAAAAAACAAACTTCTACAAAGAGCACAAGAAGAATGAAATCAGTGAAATCATTGATAGCATTTACATTTTTAAATACACTACTTGTATTAATAATAATAATAATAATAATAACAACAACCCCAACAATGGAGCATAGTCCCTATTTTGGTAAAACTCTCCCTGAGTTATATTGTTATTTTGGTGTGCTTTTGGTTCAGCACAGACATTTCATTCTACAACTGATTCTCAAAATAAAGAAAGACTAGTGCAAACAACTACATCAAAGTCTGATGTGTCGTGTAGCAATGAATATTTCTGTTGGAAATTTACTTGTTTCATTTTTAAAGCAGTGGCATATCTAGGTCTTCCTGAGATTAGAAACATTAACTATTCTGGGTGTGATTCCTCTTGTGACTTTATGGAATATCTACAGTACCTGGGTGACGGAAGAATCTTAAGAGCAGTTATAGTCATAATGATCTTCAGGACTGTAATAAAAAATACATTAAAAACTAGGCCTGACAAGCTTCAGATGGTAGTAAGTAAGTGTTAGTGGGGAAGTGGAGACATCACTGTATTATCTCAGTAAACCCTCACATCTTCCTGGTTAATTTTTTCTGTTATGAAGCACCTCTAACAAAGACAGACTTTAACCTACTTTATATTCATAATGATTCATGCAAATTTACCTCCTTTTGAGGCAGGGGGTCAAGTGTTTAAGTTCATTCTATAACAAGTAATATCTGCATAGACTTTTGATGTATAATAATGAGGCATGTTTTGCAGAGACATTAAAAATCAAGACCCACAAAAATGAACTATTTGTGGATTCAATTCACCAGTGGCRTAGAAAATTCAAAACAGGAGAGCTGAAAAGGATCATAAATACATTTTCAAATTTTGTATCTCCTCCCATAGTATGGAATCTTATTTTTTAATGTGTGGTTCAGTATTAAAGGAAAAGGATTCAATAGTTCTCCCTGTATACAGACAATGAAGGCATGCACCACATGAGCTGTGGCTGTGGCAAAGAATCTCAACATAAATTTGCACACATCTATTTCTCCAAATATAAGGCTTTCCTGGCAGGCAGTCAATCATGCAGGAATTGCCAACCGCTCTGTAGATAGGGCAATTATAATTCTCCGTGCACTGCTGCTAGACCACCTGCACGTTCACATGTGATGGAAGTCAGATTTGAACCCAGCTCTCAGGAGATGAATGCCAACCCACTGCTATTTACTATCGGCCTATTTTTCATTATCTTTTACTATAATTAAGAAACACTATTTATAACTACACCTGACAAACAACTAAGCATGGCAGAAGCTAGATGTACCTTGTGCTATAAAACTTGGAGTCGAGATGTTAGATTCATGTGGGAGTTGGGGGCTTATGCAAAGCCCATATTTTCATGTATCGTGCTTTGCTTTCATCAACATCGTATTGGAGTTTGAACTGAATAATGTTTTGTGATGATATAGATTGAAAATGTCAAATTCTGCTTCAGATAATGCTTCCAATATTTTTAATGGAAGTATGCCTGTAATTTTTTCACTAATTAATTATATTAGATTCATCAAAATAACATTTTAGTTGAAAAAAGTATTGGAAAATGAAAATTTATGATGTCGAATCATCRTTTCTCTTAAGAATCAAAAGTCTCATCAGATAATGAAGCGGAAAACAGCTCCACCACTTATTTAAAAGGGCAGTTTAGACCACTAGCTGCAGTATTAACTCCAACTAAACAAAATGTAGAAAATTATGAAAGAATATAACAGTTACTCTAGCACGTTTCACTAAATGGAAGCTTCTAGGAAGCATTTTAAATTCATCTACTTCTGACTAGATTATAAACGAATAACCACATGCTGAAGAAATAAAAATAAATTATTCTGCTAACTTCCCTTTTAAGCGTCACCACGCAGGATGGCACGTATTTCAAAACATTAAACTTCATCTGTATCTAGGGTCAGGGTTGGGTGAATTTTACCTTGAAACCAAGCAGTTCATATTGGATAAACAAAATAATGAAAAAATATTTTGATTTCCAGAGGGACATATTTGTTTGTTCACTTTACTGTTCAGTCAACAACAAACTCAGGCTTTTCATGGTTTAAAGAYAGGACACTCCCTATGTCATCTTTCTTTTGTGATAGTGTGTACAAATTTCAAAATAGTTGAGAGTTTAAAACTGATTGCCAATACGAACCATGTTGCAAAAATGTATCCCATGCACGCTTTTGAAAATATTAGTCATAATAGGATAATTTTCACACCCACAGAAGGGTAAGGAAAAATGCAAGTAATTTAAAACAAAATATCATTTGAGTGCAAAACTCTCTCTCAAGGCTTTCAGAATAATAGGCAATGGCATGAAGATATGCCTTAAATCAATAGCAGGAAACCAGGCAAGAGAAATATCTAGACAGGACCTCTACAGGGCAGCATAGAAACAAAGTGGGTACTAAAACAAATATTACTTTTCATATTTTCCCAGCAATTATGCTCCTCATTCAGAATCCCTAGGAAGTTACTGGGGTTTGCATCATACTTTCGGCACTGGCATGTAGGAGTTTTGATTCCCCTGACCTATGAATACAAAGTCACACACTGAGGTGCCTGCCAAGCAGGCTTGTAGTCTGGATCCTTCTGGGATCTCCCGCGGCAACATCTAAGCCAAGCGGGCAACTTCCCTGACAAGGAGCAGGGGGCAGGTGAGGGCTGTCAGCAAAGCAAGCAAGCAGAGGCTCTGCAGTCACAAAACCGCCCAGCTCTGCACGTATTTACAGCGCAGTCAATAACTGGGCTCAGGGCTGCTTTTGGACAGAGGGAGGTCTGGCACGTACAGTAAGCACAGCTTTTCTCCAAGTAACCAATTCCTTTGGGAATGACACAAATCGGCAGGCCGGTTAAGGTAACAAAGATGAAGAGCTCATTTTGTGTTGGGGGAAAAAAAAAAAACAAGCCAAGAAATGAAAGAGGACATTATGTCTCTCATGCAAAATGAAAAGTTCACTATGTGATTTCATTAACAAAAGACCACGACAATATGTACTCAGGTAAAGAGAACAACTTCTGACCTTGAAATTGCGTGCTAAATAAATTACCTCAGAGCGAAAGTGATGAGTTCTCATGACAGCATCTGGAAGGGAAGCAGAAAGACACACAGGCTCCACCAGCTCCACCTCGCATTTCGCCCCGGCTAACGGGTTTACCCCGCCACTCGCCCTTTGGCGCACACTCCGGGACGGGTCCGGCCCTCCCGGCACAGCCGGCAGCTCCGCCCGGCATTTATATTTAATTCATCGGGAAGAAGTTCAGCATAAAGTTCTGCTGCGCTTGACAGACCGGGGAGGGCTGGGGGGTTTCCCAGCCTCTCACCTCTCTCCCGTTAGCCGAGGTTTCGCTAAGGGATGGGTGGAGACAAGGCTGCCGCAGTCCTGGGCTCGGCTTGAATTTTCTTTAAAGCCTTTGCCCGGCTAAACCGAGGCAGAGCGGCCCTCCGCCGGCAGAAACCTCGGGATGGGCCGGGGACAGCCCCCGCCGCCTTAGAGGACCGGCAGCGTCTCTTACCTCGGCTCCTTGAGCGACCTGAAAAGACGGATTTGATGGGATGCCTCGCTTTCTGAAGCCTGCGGTGCCAGCAGCAGAAGAATAAAATCGTGGCAATGGTCCCCAGCAGCAGCAGGAGCAAGAAGAGGGCGCACTGGATGCTGTAGGGTCTCAGCAGGACCAGGAAAGCCGCGGCAATCATGGCTCAAGCGCCCGGGTGCCCCTGTGCGTGCGCGGGTCTGCGGCGAGCGGCGGGGGGCCGGGCAGCGCCGGGCAGCCTCTCCCCCCGGCAGCGGGGCGGGCATCGCCGCCGGCACCGCGCTGCTGGAGCCCGGAGCCGGGCGGGAGGCGGCGGCGCGGGGGAGGAGGAGGAGGAGAAGAAGAAGGAGGAGGAGCGGGATGAGATTCAGGCCGTGACTCAGCAGCCTCCGCAGCGGCGATAGTTGCGATGGGGCTGCCCCTCCGTGCCCGCACGGCTGCTGGGAGCGGGGAGCGCGGCGGGCAGAGCCGGAGCGCCCGCGGGCACCGGCAGGCGGGGCGGGGCCGGGCGCCGCATGGCAGCCGGCGCGGGCACGGCGGGGCGGGGCGGCGGCGACGGGAGGAGGAGGTGGAGGAGAAGGAAGAAGAAAGTGCCACCGGTGCTGGGAGGGAGGAACGAAGGAAGGAACGAAGGAAGGAAGGAAGGAACGAACGAACGAACGAACGAACGCGGAGCGGCGCATCCCGCCGCCGAGGGGACTCGGCCGGTGACATCACGGCTGGAGCTGCTGCAGAGGGAGACGGAAAATGGCTGCTGCGAGGTACCAGGGGACCCCGAGGGGCAGAGGGGCCGCGACCGAGGGGTGCGGGGTGGCCGCAGCGGCAAGCGCCCGCGCAGGTCCGTGGCCGCTGGCAGGGGAAGGGGATCTGTGGCGTACCCTGGACCCGAGGCCGGTTTCGTTCCAAAGCTGTGGAGGGGGACGGGACTGGGAAATGACAATAAGATCCATCCTGACAAGGTGACCAGGGCCCTTGTGCGGTGCTGCCCGGTGTCCCCGTGCCGACATTGAGGTGGCAGCTGGGTGCGGGCGGGACGGGGCAGCGCCCCTGGACGAGCCCCGCAGAGGGCTGTCCCCGGCCGCCGCTCGGGCGCTGCGGGGTCTGTGCGAAAGGCGCGGGACAGTTGTCGGGGGCTGGGGCTGTGCAGGGCAGCACCTGCGGGGACCCTGGCACTGCGGGAAACTGCAACGCGCTGTAGCCAATGTCAGCCCCGTGCCCTTCGCTCACTGCCGGGCCGCAGCTGCTGCAGCGCAGGCAGCATCAAAATCCTGGCATGTGCAGGTTGCTAATGCAGATAATAGCAAGAGTTCACCTTTGTCGCTGTTGCTACGTCTGTAGTTGCTACTGTGATACTCCAGACTTTCAAAGACTGTTTCAGASGTGTTTGAAAATGCGGTTCTAAACTCCCTCACAGTGCTAAACACACACACACACAAAATCACTTGCTGAAAATTTAGGCCCGTACCATTTTGCAGTATTGCATTTACTTGTGCTACTGGGGAAAAAGGTTCATTCAAGGCAAAACTCATGCTCTTTTCATGCATCTTTGATGTGAGCACATAAATCTGAGGAACATTTCCAAAACTTCATAGAAATAATTAAAATCTCTGTGTAAATATTGGAGAAACATTGAAATGTTACTGCTTTATATGACTGACATGAAACTACAGAAAAGCATATGTGTAAATTTAAGTTAAACTAAAAAATATGCAAGCTGGAAAGACAGAAAGGAAAATGTATCTGTGGTAGCTTAAATAAGAACAGGAAAAATAATCTCTAGATTAGTAAAACTAATTTATCACTCAGCTAATAACATTGTAACACTTTACCCTACCCTTAAGATTAAGGAAATCTGTATTCATTGAAAGATCCTCATGATATCAAGTGGGGGGGAGGGCTAAGTAAAAAAAGAAAAAAAATTGCATTTAGGTCTATAATAATTTATTCCAGGAATTTTGTATCATTTTATGCTACACACCAGTATAGTGAGCCAAAATAGTCTGTCATATTACTTTGTAAAATGGAAAGTCGCTACATTGCAGCCATGGATTCAAAGCTTTCCCTCACTGCCTGGAAACTGCCAAATGCTGTAAGGTTGTGTTGCATCACGTGGTGCAATATTGAAATCTTTCCTAATACCGCAGTACACTGCAGTAAAATGGTTTTAATGCAGTTTACCTGGAGATTATTCAAAAAGTCCATGTTACCTCACTGAAACATGAAAAAAATTGGTGTGATCCTCCTGGCATCGTGCTGCAGTGCCATGCTGCAGGATATTGCAGGAGCAGGAAACTTTTTGACACCTTTAGCTCTGCACTGATTTATTATTTCAGAATGGGATAATAGTGCAAAAGTAGCACAGCAGTGACTGCACGGTAAATCATAGAGAACTGAGGGGGAACGGTTCTTTTCACATTGTTTTCAGGTAACAGTGCATAGAAATCATCTGACAGAAAAATCTCCAGTGAAAGCTTTTTGCTTTAAGGTTTATAGCTTTTCCCTTCTAAGAGTTAGATCTCACTGGTGTCTTGAGGATAATGTTTTTTCAAAAGGATATAATTAATTTCATGACAGCTGCTTAGTTTTTTTTTTAAATGCAAAAGAGAGTACAGTTTAGTACAAGAAATGCTGACATGCATGATTTTTCAGAGAGCTGCTGCTCCAGGCTTTTGAGTCAACTGTCTCACATGTACACCAAACTGCTGCTCTGGCTTTCTCTATATTCATTACTGCTCTGTGTTTGTTAAATACTGCAGGGTTTGGTAGTGTGGTTAAAATATTACTTCCATGGTGAATAAAGTTTAAATTGCTGAAGTTATTATACATTAAAAATAAGCAAATTATATGTGGGTAGATTTTTTTTCCCCCAAGTAGTAATAAAGAGGATTTAAGAGAAGTTTTATATGTATCACACTTTTAATCGAAGATTCTTTACAGAATGTTTTTCAGGGAACTTTTCCTAAATCTTAAGGATGATAAACAGAGAAGAGAAAAGAAATGAAGAGAGAAAGTTAAAACAAAACCTCTCATCTGAGATTTGATCTCAGAAGGGAAATCCTGGAGGTGAAGCTATTGCAGAGAAGAAAAAGAAGGTAACAAAGTCTTGAGACTAACTGTGATAACAGTGAGTAGAATGGGAGGGGAGGTCAGAAGTTGTTGAGAAGTGGAATTAAGTGTTTAATATTCTAAGAAGGCAGTTATTGATCCTGTAATGAGTCCTGCTGCTATTTCAGAGTATACATAATGTGACCACACTTTTGCAGAGATGTGAGCAGGTGGGATATAGTGTCCTGCAGATGCTTGTTTTGATGGGGATCACAGGCAAACAGAGCAGTGACAAAGTCACTGGCGTAGCTGAAGCTTTTGGCCGGAGTCTGGGAAGCAGCCTTTCACTTGAGCAATGCTGAGGGAGGAGGTGGTGATAAGTACTTGGGCAGAGGGCTCAAAAAGGCAAGTTCTGCTTCAGAGACTCCACAGAGAAGAGGTGACCAGCAAATGTTTGGAAGTAGAAAGGGACAGGAAAGTGTTTCAGTGGTTGCAGTTACTCTTGAATGCAGTTTACCTATTTTCTCAAGTTGTGTGAGGTAGGGAAACAACATGGAAATTGTGTCAAACTTCTGCAGTTTAATGTAAGAGTTGAGCAAGGAATGTGCTGTAGCAGCAGCAGCCCCCCTGCAGGAAGACAAGGCAGTGTTGACCTCAAATATTCTTTCAGCTGGTTTCTCATGATAGCCTGTTCTGTCTTAGCAGCCTTGCCCAGCAAGGCTGAAGSAGGAGATGCTTTCTTCCCTTACCCTTGTCCTGCTTGCAGAATTGCGGTAGAGTCTTTGGGCCAGTGCATATTCCTTGACAATTTAGGTGATGTTCAGCAACACATTTTAAAAGAAACTAAAAATTCTATTTGAGTGCCATAGGTTAGGCTGAAAGGCAAAAAAAAAATTGCAAAAAGAAAATGTGATGGCATTTTGAGTGGAGAAACCATGTCTGCAGAGATCTGCTGTTCTCCCCCAGTGTGAGCTGTGGGATTCAAGGGCACTCCACAGCTCTGTGAAAGCACCTCTCTGCTCCTATCGACCGAGGCCTTGTGGACCTCATTTTGCAGCTGTAAGACTCCCTCTATCACTGAGCTAGGGGAAGAAGGTCACATGCTGGATCTGGTGATGTGGACATAAGAATACAAGATGATACATGAAATTATTTCAGAAGAGTTGCTGAGTAAGTGAAAGGCTAAGATCATCTCTTTTCACTGGTATATAGGTATGCTTTAAGGACTGTGTTTCTAGTAATTAATTATACTTGAGTAAAATATTCTGCCTAAATGACTACTTAACTGGTTAGAAGGGTTCTCTAATCATCTAATACTTCCTACCAAAATATTTGGGGTTTTTTCTAATCAAACAAGAACCAAAGTAAATACAGTAAAAACCAAAGAGGCAAGCAAAGTAAATACAGAAGACATCTCAGTATCTGAGTGTTATCAACTTCTTTCAATGAAATAATTTACTTTCCCTCTTGATATTCTACTCACAGATTACATGATGCCCTCAGTGGTTCCTAGCAGCTTAAACATACCATACGAGAAGATATTGTGAGGGTTTCTGCTAGATTATTAAACCTTATCAAATATTTTCTTCAGTTGAAAAATAACATTTTCTGACTTGATATAGGCAACYCATTTCAGAAAAATCTGTTATGTGAAAGTATATGTTCTAAATTCAGCAGGGTTATTGCAAATCTTTGTTCTGCAAAATGTGTTAAATTCTTTACTCCATTCAGTGCTTTGCATGTTTGGAAGGCACACTAGTATTGGTTACTTCTCACAATATCCTTGAAATTAGGGAAATGTGTATTATTATTATTTCAGATTCTTTGAAAAGGAAAGGTGAACTATAAAGGTTGTATGATTTACCAAGGACCAGACTCTGCGATTCCAATGCTACAGACTAGACCCCTCCATGACTGGAACATTTTTCCATCTGCAGGTGTCTTAGGTGACCATGTCAAACCAAATTCTTGCCAGCTTTGTATATGTAGAGGTAATTGTCCTTATTTTGTGGGTTCATCAACTCAGAGAACTAGCATATTTAAATTCCCTCTGTTTATTAGACAATGTAAATCAAATTGAGAATGAGCCATACAGTTGTACGCTCATGGCTTAGTGTTGCTGGAAAAATGCTGGCAGGAATTCTGTGGGCATAAATTGACTTTGTAGACAGAGGCTGATCTTGAGCMTAGATGAAAATATACTGCTGAAGTGCCTATGGCGCGCTTTTTTTTTATTACAGCAGCAGTGTGCCCCTTTGTCCTTGGTTGAAATTTGCTCTGTATTCATTTTTGGCAGTGTTTAAAGTAGCAGCTGTCGATCTGAATGTGGCCTTACATCCCAGAGGGAATTGCACTTCATTAGTATTTTAACTATATAATTGAAAGTTGTTAAAGGACTGTTTCAGACTGATATACAACACTGGTCATTCCACTATTAGATTACTTTATAAAGTTAGGTTGAACTACATACTGTAAAAAGACATTTAATTTTACGGGAAGGGAAGAAAATAGCACTAATAAGTTTTGGGGTTTTTATSCTTGCAGGGAAGATGCCTTGCTGTCAATTCTCTTAAGTGCATGCAGAATTACTCTTAGCTGAAGTAATATTCCCTGAAGTAAGAGGACAAAATATATGTCTCTTTTTCTAGTTCATGACCTTTAATAGTAATGCAGATTTTTTTCCCCTCCTACCTACCAAAATGCTGCAAAGCCAGAGAAATTGGGGGAGAGCTTTGAAGTAAAAGAGCAAGCACTTTGAGTATTAACCAGGAATGACTTCTCGTTTATGAYGGCTCACCTATGACAGCCAGTAAAGACATATAAGCAGAGATAGTTAAGATGCTGCTAAGTTATTAAATACTGACCAAAAATCAAGCCTGGAATTTCCTAGCTGCTATTTTACTTCTTCACTTGTAAGAGTTGAAGGGAGAATGCCACCTATAGTAATGCTTTGGGGCAGAATGAAAGATATAGCTTCTACCACCTTATAAAAAGAGTAAGATGCATCCTCTTATAACCTCTCATATCAGGTTATCAGAGGGTTTGTTTGAATAAGTCCAATTTGAAAGTACATTTGTTGCATATGGAAAGTATGTCTAATATTTTTTCAGCCTTTTAGGAAAAGGTTATTTGACTGCTTGGGCTGTTATGTGGAGCAAGTGCACAGTTTTTGCACCTTAGCACAGATTTGCATGTGGTCAAATTTTCTCTAATGATCCCATAAGTATCTTTAGACAAAATAAGTGATGCATCACTGTTCTTTAATGTTTGTAATTTGGGAGCTGTTAAAATGTGTTTTGTTGGATTGCCCAAGCCAGGTCATAATGAGCACGGCCAAGTGTTTGACTTTACAGAGCCATGCTGACTGTTTCTCCTTCCAGGCTACTTATTCCTTTTAAGTGTTTGGATATATTAACCAGCATGGAAGGAGCTTTCTTGTGATTATTAAAACTCCTGTAGTGTAGGTATTTCATCCAGTTCAATAAATAAAGAGATTTATTTCTTGGTCTGTATGTTAATACATTTTGTTGTGTGTGGAATTTACGAACAAGCAAATTGAAGTATTAGTTTTCCATCTGTCAGCTGTGAAATAGCTATTTAATAAAGATACTAATCTGTCATGTAGAATTAAGATAACTTCCTGCATCTTGTTATTTGGCATCTTGTTACCTTAATGTGAATCTTTCACTGCCTGTGGGATTAAAATACAGATAAATAAATGTATGTGTTTTATAGGCTTTTGAGGTATCTAGGCTACTATTTAAACTCAGGTAAATCATCGAGGCCCAGAGAACAATTCATTTGCCTGAATTTATGCGTTTAGTGCCATTTGAGGTGCCTGGAGCTAGTAACCACCCTCATAAGCCTGGAAGAGGATCTAAGCCCTGTGTGAAGTCTGTGCCCATCAAAAGAGGCAGTTGGAGGCCAGGCATAATAATTTATGGTATCTAAGACTGCACCATGCATTAATTTTTAGGCCACTGAATTGAACCCTACAGCACTTGAAAAAAGCTGAATTGTGCTCCAGGAAGCTTTAATTGGCTTGCCTCTTACGACTGTTGGAGTTGCTAAAGGCTGACACATCTCCGAAAGGATGACAGTTGTGATAGAACACCTGTGAGATATTTGTACTTCTAGAGTAGCAGCTGAAGGCCAAGCAGAATAACACTAGTGCTAGACACCTGTTTAGAAAGCAGGGATCAAAGAATTGATCCCTGCATCTCCAGTGATTACAGTGATAACTTAAGACACCTGGTGCACTAGTGTCACCTAAATGTAAGCATCTTAATCTAGAACTGAATCCTGTACTGAAAACCCAATAATGATGCTAGGTTGCTATCTTAAAGTCCATTAAAATGAACACCATGTTTCACTGTTAGTTGAATAAATTATTGGTTAGAACAAAAGTTTACTACTTCCAGGCATACTAAATATACCTGCTTAAAAATTCATTATTCATCCTTTCCTATCACTCAATTTAACAAATAAAATTAATAGTTTGATGCAAAAATCAGACCTTTTCCACTAGACGTCTTCAAGCTTTTGATTTAAGCCACAGTCCTACAAAGGGCTTTGGCATAATTCGATATTAATGTTATTTTTTAGATCTCCTAGGTTGGTAAAACTCACAGCATGGAGGGCACTACTGTGAAAAATAATAAAGGCTTCATTAATTCCTTGGGTCACTCAATAGATTTTAGAATGTGATTCAAGGTTTGCGCTAAATTCTCAGTATAATCCTGTGAGTTGTAAATGCTGCTGAGGCTTTGAAGTCAAGGAGACGATCTGGGTAAATAAGGCCAGAGACGTTGCTTTGCCATGAATAGCATCACTTCTTAGAAAAAGATCTCAGGTTATTCCWTAACTAGTCACACCAGCATAGTGATCTACAGTCACGAAGTGACCTCCTGGATATCAGGAATAAAATCATATCTTTTTATCCTTCCTGTGGAAGACAAGTGGGATCATTTCTGTGCATTTATAGTCTTAAGAGTTGCAGTAGTGTTCTGATAGATGCTCCCCCAGATTCCCAGCTGAATTTGAAAAACAGCGCTACTGATGATTCTGGAAAATCTGTACTCTCTATTTCTCAGCTGAGAGCAGCAGATTTGTGCTTTTGAATCATGTTTTCCCATAAATGACTAAGATATTGCACTGTAAATCTTTTGAGCAGTAACACACTTTTGTATTCTTCTGACAGCACCTAATTCCACTGAATTCATTAGTAAATCTTACACTGGTTTCAGGAGAAAAAGATTAGAACCCACAACAGGGCATATAACTTATTTAAATATGGTTATGTTTTCCATTGTACACTTGCTACTGGGAATTTTGAGACTTCAGTGCAGCCCAAGTTTTACATCAACATTGTATTTAATATCCTGACAAGTTCAATGTAAAATGCCACAGTCCAAGTAACACAAACCAAATCTGTCACTACCAATTATTATGCTGAATTGGAAATAAATAGGTTTTTATGAGGTAGATTAATTTGAAGACCAGTTAAGGTTGGGTTTTGGTCTGTTTTTTTCCCAAGGAAAAGTGGGATTACTGAAGGTTGAACTTGGAGGGTAGAAAATGCAAAATGTTAGTGCATAATAAAATATTAGCTTTATTATGTGTTGCATTAAGGCTGTAGAAATTTGGCCTAAAATAAACCCCCTTGCATTCCACCTGATCCTCAGAAATCAGAGGGGTTGGGTGTGGCTGGGCTTAGCTTCTCATTAGAACTCATTCAGCATTACCAGCCTGGTTTAGTTCAATAAGAACTCGTATGATCACAGATTTGCAAATGGTGCAGTTTACCAATTCAATACTATAGATCTGGCTGAATTCAATAAGAACTTTCACAATCCAGATTCACAAAAAGTATACTTTACTTAAGTAACAGGAAAGCAGATTCAGGATTGCTGGTGATAAATGCACTAACTACAGCAGGTAATAGTAACAGAGATCTATTAGTGATATAGAGATATAAAAATATTCACAGGTCTTTACAATGCAGCTGGAGGCACAAAGCTCACCTAGAGGCTTCCCTTCAGAGGAGAAGGAGAGACACAGTCCATCAACTGATCCCAAGTAAGCAGAGGTATTTCCCCCTCTCTCTTTTTTCCTTTCTTTGCCCCAAAACCCTCTTTCTTTCATGTTATAGGCGGGGTTTTGATGGTTATGATCATACATGTGAGGCACATTCTCATTTCTCTTCATTTGCATTCTTCGGTCTTGAATGTTAATATGCAAATAGGGCTTAATGAGGGTCTTGGTTACTTTTGGTCAGAATTTATGGTTGACACAAAAGGTAGAATAAACAGTTTTGTCCTCCTCCACCTGCTGAGGTGGCAGTAAAGGCTGTCTGACCATCACCGGAGAGTCTTTGAGTACATCCTTGTCTCCTTAAAGGACCACGTTTATAACAAGGCTGTTATGCACAGTGCAGAGGAGGCTCATGGCTGGTACAGAGGTGCAGGTGCTCTCTGGTGCTTCACTGAGACAACACTGGGCACAAGGCCTCCGCTTCCCACCGGGCAGCATGCAGTCCTTCTGCCTTGCTCGGGCCAGGTGCAAGATAAGCAGGGACACATCTCATGTTTTTCTCAACCAGTCTCATCAGTTCTTCACCGACTTAAGGCAACTCTGTAGCAAGTCTAATCATTTACCACAATTACAGATCTGTGGTACATGGTTGTGGTACAGTTCCTTGATTTGCTGAAAACAGTGTCAAAGCCATGTTGTAAGCCAACAGAATCAGAGTCATCAAGTGGATATACAATCTTGTGTTGTAAACTTGTAATACTTTGTGTTTACTGGAAGAAGAGAGAAATAATGATCTCAGCATGCCATCTGCCAGTTCTCTGGCTGAATGGAACAGAGTATGTCAGACAAAGGGTGAAATATGTCTTTAAGTGACCTTTGTGGATTTTGGTGGTTTATGGTTTTTTGGGGTTTTGGTTGGTTTTGTTGTTGTTCTTGCTTTTTGTATTGCTTAATAACAATATCACATATACAAATTTATAGCATTTGTGCAGTATGTGAGGTGTTAACATGTTTGTAAAAATTAAGAGTCCAATTAATGTTTCCTCTGCAGAACTTTAAAATTAAATGGCTCCTTCCTTTTTCCCTTCTACAAATGACCTAGAGCAGTGAAAAATCATAAATCTGCATTTCGGTATGTCTCAAATGAGTAACTAGTGTTTTCACATGGAGCATATAGCAGAATTAAGTAACTTGCAAAGCATACGTGGCTTTCAAAGGTCATACAATTGTCTCTGTGGTTAGTAGCTGCACACAGGGTAATGCCTGCTAATGATAATTTATCCTCCACACAAACCACTGAACAAAGCATTCCGTGTCAGAAATCTTACTTGATGACTTGCAGAACTCTGTTAGAAAGATTTAAAACAGAGAACCAGATACACTTTAGCAGATTTCATATGCCATCCTCTTGGCTCCCTATAGCTTCTGCTGGTCTACTGGAATCTATCCTACTATTCAAAGTCTATTCAAAAACAGAAAACGCTAATACAGGATGGGTTGGACCAGGCCAGCTTCTGTAAGGAGACACACTTACCCTGTAGTCACTGAATAGTCAGTGGAGAAATAGGCTGTCTCAGACAGTAAGTCATCTGCTGTCTTTTAGACACATGTCATAGGGTGAGATGAATCACCTCTGTTTCTCTGGCGACTGAGCCAAATGTGGCTAGACAACCTCTCACTTTTAAGGCAGTAAAAGTTTGGTACAGTTAATCTCAAGCCCCACGTTATTTTGTTTGTTTGTTTTCTGATGATACATTATATTTTGCCTTTGATCTGCTTTGGCAAATAAAAGATTTGAGAGGGAGGCATCTCCAGCAGTCCTGACTCTGACAAGGTTCACATTGACTCCTGTGGGAGGTCAGGGTGAGAAAATACTGCAGGACTTCTCTTCCAGAAAGTGAAGCATTTTACTGTTCCTCTCCCTTATTAGTGACATTTTGTTCTACCTTTCCGTACCCTTTTAATGACTGGCTAGAGATGATGCCAGCAGACAGTTAGGTGTTATCCCCAGGGCCCATGGATTGTCACAATAAATTCTGTGAAAAGACATAGTTTGATTAATGTCTACTGCAGGAGCTGAAGGCATTGCTCTGTAACAGAAAAATACTGACAATCAACTACTGCACTCTGTGCCTTTTATTTGGCGATGTAATAATTTCATCATTTTACCGATAACACAAGCAGTTGGGCTGATGCCCAGTAGACCTGCAGCAGAGAAAAGGGGGCCTGGCCAGTCGCTGTTACTGCCCCACAACTGCTTTCCTGCCTTGGTCCCTTAAACACCAGGAACATTCCTTATTTCTTTCAGCATGCCATGTAACTTATATTTTAATACGGCAGCTGTTAAGACCCTTAGTGAAATTGGTTTAACTGTTTACTAGTACACTCTCCCACCACAGGCAAGAATCTTGTCAGCTCAGAAGGGCTTTATAGATAATGCAGATAAATTGCTGAGCTCCAAATCCTGCCATGACCATGGTAAAAATTGTCCTTAGCTTTGAGTGGCAGGATGGATTTTCATGGCTCCAGGTGTTTGCCTGGAGTAAAGGCTGTGCAAGATATTTTGTTGCCCATGTACTTCACAGGGTCTACCAGCGGCACCAACCTGCTGTCGTGGGCTCTAAACATCCAGAAGTCCATTGACTCCATTAAGCTGTTTAACAATGTACACAAGTCTAATACCTTCCAAAAGCTGTTGGACTCGGTACTGATGTGCATRGTATTGGCACAGTGAGTATGTGAATAGCCCTAGTGCGGTGGGGAGTCATCACTTGCCCTCCATGCTGGGAACAGCCTGTGTATTCAGTGCATCTCTGGAAATCCTGGGCTGGCTTGCTAACCCCTTTCAAATTCAGACCACAAGAATGTCCCATGGCTCAGWGAATATTTGTCTCGATGCAAAATGAGAGACAAAAGACAGACTGTTAGAGAACTGCAGGAAACATTAGAAAAAATAGAAGTCAATCAATCAGCTGTTAGTCTTAGCATACTGGCAACTCTAACTTTGCTGCAATTCTGTTGCTCTTATATGGGCTTTTAGGAGGGTAAAGAAGTAGCTTGCAAGTGCCAAGGCCAAGGAGGGAAATCTTAAAGTACTTCATTTGAGAATTGAAGAACTGGGTGGTGGGRGTTACTGTGCTGAGTTGATCAGAGGCAGAAGTTAACATCTTTGAGCCGGATGAGAAACGTTAAGCTGAATGGAGTATATACTCAAAAGCATTTTGAAAAGGAAGGAAGAATAGTGATACCCAATGGGATTGCATATGTCAGCTGTTTTAAATCTGGTATTTTGTTGTTCAGACAAATGCAGTTTTGTTTTGGACCTCACCTGTCTGTAGTGAGGTCAGTGCTGAAACTTTTGTTCCTTTGGGCTGTGCTTGGCTTATATGTTTATTCATTTGAATGATCCCTGCCTGTGGTATGAGGATCCATCCAGCATGGATCAGTGGCAGAATGAGGCCTCTGCTGATTCATGCTAGGCAGAGATATTCAGGCTGCTTCCTTTCCAGAATTTGCATGGGGTGGATGTTTTCTGGTCTTTAAAGAAAAGTAATGTGAATTCCTGCAAACACAGTCTCCTTTCTTCAGTGGGACAATACTTAACAATCCTACTGCTATCACACTCAACACATTCTGCATAAAAGCATGATTTGATACCCTTTTTAATGGTGATTTCTTATGCTGCTTGCCTCATTGTATCAGTAAACATGTTGACAAGACTGCAGCTGCCTTTTGCAAATTAACAAGTTCACCCCTGTGTGGAAAGCCAGCTCAGTTGAGGCATAGCACAGGCGTGGAACAGCAGCAAGCTGGGCTTCTTCAAATGTATTGACATTACTTCTTAGAGCACTGCAGCCAGATATTCTCACTTTGACATAATAGCCCCACATAACTCTCCTTTTCTAGCTCTGAGTTACCTTTTTGACAGCCTCTGCATGAGGCACTAAATTTGCTTCTGACTGATTGAGGCCAAGTAAATCGCAAATCACACTGTCATATCTAGGAATTCATGGGTTTTCCGCTCTGTGAAAGTATTTCACCTCTATGAATTGACCGTATGTTTGCTGGAAGGAAGATCAAGATTTGATAAAATTAGATTTCCTGTGTATTTGTTTTATCTGATTTAATAATTTTAGTGTAGAAAATATCTTCTCTGAGTATAATTGCAACACTTAAATGAACTGGTTACATTTGCAGTAGAGTTTAATAATGTATGTTACATTTCACAGTTTCATGAAGGGCTATCAGCTTACTCAGGAAAATAAAGCTCAAAGTATGACTTGTTCCCTTCTCCTGGTATCGAACTTAAGTATTTTTAAAAGCCCAGATTGGTTCATTGCTTTTAAAGTCTTGTTTTATGAAGCGAATGATTTAGCTATATTTGGGGTTGGGTTCTCCTTGTTGCTGCTATTCTTCATGAAGCAGCCGTGCTCTCTTCCAGTCCTCAGCCTGTCATTTCTTTTGTACATCAAGTTTTCCACTGCCAGGATGTGTCATACCTTGCCCACTCAGTTGTCCTGGGTAGTTCTGAGTTGGTTTTCTGTGGCTGCAGTTGTCTTCCTGCCCATGAGACGACAATCATACATCCCTCTTAACAGCATGTATAGCTACTACTTTCCTTCCTTCTAGGGAAAGTTTTTATCACACCTGTATCTTTTAGTCAGAGGCTGGACTAAAAATTTTGATGGGACAAATGTAGTAATAGTAGAGATCCCAGCCAGAGATAGAATAAGCATAGAAGTAAAAGGGGAGCCAGGACTCTGTGAGTGAAAGCTGTTTTCTGTGCATAGTTTTGGAGGCAACTGTCTGATGTAAAGGTATTGAACAGACCATCTCCCGTCTTTCAAGGGAGATACAACTCACTGCTTGGCTAGTTTTCACTTTTTTAGGATGTTTTCATACAAGGTAACTACTAATAGCCACCAAAAGGAGGGTTGTTTGGGACTTTTTAAAGTGTTCTTGTAACATTCCTGTGGCATGACACAGTAACTGCTATTTTTCCTATGATGTCCTTCAGGAAGTGTCTATGTGACAAGAAAGCCACTTAACAATGAAAAAATTCACACTGTTTGATTTTGTAAATGATAATTCACTGCAAATTGGAGAGACTTCATGGATACAGGACCTTCCCTGTGATGACAATGAACTAGAAAGATTTCTGAAGCCTAATGAGCACGTACTAGTAAACTGGCCTGTGGGAGACAGAAAGACAGAAAAGCATTTGGTGAAAGTTGTGTACATGAGTGGTGAGTGCAGTTCCAGAACATTTGTCTGATATGAAATCTACTTTTAAGGCATAGTTGCCTGATTGTCTGTGCTTTGTCCTTTTTCCTTTCCATCACTTCAGATGACCCCCAAGAGCTGGTGGAAATGATGCAAAAGATACTACGAGCAGATGAAATTACAAAAATACAAGTCCTTGGAAAAGGCAAAAGGAAGAGGATAGAAATGATATTCTCAGAAGGTGAGGAGAGTGACCTGGATAAAGAAAAGGTGAGTTTCTGCCTTTATGTTCCTGATATTGGTAGGCCCATAAAGGAATGAAATAGACTGTAACTATTGATTCTTCATGAAATAACACACAAAACATGTATAGTAAAGGCAGGAATAGAGGCAGCCTTTACAGTGTTCCTCAGCACGATAACCTGTCAGAGTAATTATTTAGGCCAATAGATTTTGTCCTTTTCTATTTCAACCTTCAAGAGAAGGTTGTTATTCAAGGCTTCGATGCTCTGTAGCTCCATTGCATTTTTCTCCAAAGACAGAAATCTGACTAGTGTATACCAAAGGGAAGGGACCAGGTTTTCTGAGCTCTGCATTGTGCTGAGATCTGCAGTGACAAAATATAGGGAAGGAAAACATAAAAGTTAACAAAAAGTTACAAATAATTTTTTTAAAAATACTAACCAAGAATGTCAAGTGCACAGTGAATAAAAATTTATGGTATATTACGAAATGCTGTAATGAAAGGTCCTATAGGAATGGAAAGGCACTATTATGCACTTGTTTACAGGGCAAGATGATGAAACATATAAAAAGAAAGAAATCATTGCAGGCATCTGCTTCTGCCAACATCCTGAGTCAACTTGAAACATCTTTAATTAACAAACAGGTAAACATCCATCTTCAGCAATTTTAATGTGTTAAGCAAAAGCAAACTGAAATGTATTTTTTGAGGAGGGCATAGGATTTTTGCCATAGTGAAGTTAACTCTTCTGAAAGATGCTACTTTGGAAAATTGGTGAATAGAGAACAGGTACCTAACAGTTACATATCACACTGACTTTTCATTTTTAATAGGACTAGTAATATCTATATTTGGTAACAGCTTTTATTAAAATGCACTGATTCTGTTAATACAAGAGAATTTTTTTATTTAGCCAGATATTTTAATGTTAGTTTTGATGATTTGATTTTATGTTGTTTTTCTAGATATCACAGTTGTTTGGGGTTTTTTTCAGAGAGAACCATATTCAGGAAGTAACTTTCTATATAGTGAAAATAGCAGTGATGATGAAGAGCCTTTATTTCAACTGTCCAAGGTAGAACTATGTGCCAAAATTAAAAGTCTCAAGAGGAAGCTGACAGATACCATGAGAGAAAACTGTCGCCTAAGGCAGTCCCTGGTGATGCTTCAAGGTAAAGTTGGAAGTATTTTGATGAAGAGGCATCCTGAAGGTCAGGAAAAGTCTGATTTATAAGAGGCCATTGGGATGGGAATTATGGATGCTCAAGCACCTGACATGATTAAGGCCTACTATTAGCATCAAAGTCTGTGATACATGGCAACATTTAATTCCAGCAGCACTTACTGTCTTACATGGAGGCCATACAATCATAGAGTTAGAAATGAAAAAATCTGTCTAAATCCTGACAGCTGTTCCCAAGAAAATATTTCTGAGTGCTGTGTAACCACCGGCTAAGTTCAAATACTTCACTGGCCATAACCTTATTTACTAGCAGTCTTTCTTGATCAACTGAAATTTTATTTATTCTGGAATCACTTTATTTCTAATTACTGTGGTGATTCCTCATTATTGATAATCTGAGTTAGTTTCAGGTGCACCAAATTTAATTCTTTCCCTGAGATGAACTATTTTGTTCTTTTGTAAATGAATCCTTCATCACCTAGTGATCATCTGTGAAGCCCCTCTCAGTTGTCCCTGTCCCTTACTCTGAGGCAGCCAAAACTGAAACCAAAATTTCAAACCATTAGTGAATGAATAAGGTTTAAAGAGGATTTGCTCCTTCTCTTGCCAGCTACACCATACCGTTAC
The DNA here is from genome assembly GCA_018881555.1 of Amblyornis subalaris. NCBI lineage: Eukaryota > Metazoa > Chordata > Aves > Passeriformes > Ptilonorhynchidae > Amblyornis > Amblyornis subalaris. Next base: position 2,826,027 of record JACAXG010000051.1, on the reverse strand, counting down.
TAGACAGCCTTGTAACTGTTTTTTTAATTGTCATATGATTTTGCAACTGTTTATCAGTTTCATTGCCCACTTGACTGCACTCCTTGTTATTCATCTTGTATTATTCATCTCCACCTTTTTAAATATTATTTTTAAACATTTTCTTAGTATCTGACAACTTTTCTCATACATGTAAGTCCATTTGCCTTGCATCTTGAGCACTTGTATTAGTGTTTTACAGTATTTTCTGTAATTTAGTGATTCTGTATCTTGCTGATTTGTCATCTCTTGCATCCTTTTTGCTCTGCATAAATTCTTCTTAGTGGACTCAATAGAAGTTTATATTTGAAAATATTACTTTGAGAAAAGGTTATTTAAAACGTATTCTCTATGGATTAAAAAAGGGAAAAGCCTCTGCAGTCTGTGTAACTTTTTTGAAGAAAAAAAAAAGCAGACATCACTTAGCCCTTATTCAATAGCTTTATGGACTTGTAGAGATTTTGAGATTGTAAAAATTAAAAAGAGAAATAATCTGCTTTGTGCCATGATAGCCATAAACTAAGAGCTCCTCTTAGCCTTGCACTGAACTGCAATTACACTATTCAAGAAACTGAGGCCAGAGCTTCATGGGTGGGGACAGCAGAATGGCAGGAAAGCATTTGAGAGAAGAGGACAAAAGGATATTGAAATGTCTTTGCTGACTACTTTGAGTCTTTCGCATTATGACAGGAATCTAATTGCAAAAATATACCTGCCTATGTAATAGGAGTTAGAAAGCTTCAATTACTATTGGTTTTTTTCAATTACTCACTTTCCATCTGATTTCAGTGTTGCCACAGGCAGTCAGTCATTTTGAGGAGCTGGTAGGGATGGCTGAAGCGCTGCTCAAAGGGGGAGTGACGTCATCTACGTCCAGTGTCCATTCACATGCTGTTTGGAAGGCATCTCACAATCCATTACCAGATTCCTACGCAGCTATGCATAGCAACTCCAGCTCACCAATAACTCTGAATGTGGAAGATGAGGAGCAACAGACTGAAAAACAGGTCAGTTAAAAGGCAATTTCAGGCATAAAACTTTATACAGTATAAACTATACTGCTACACTGTAACAAATACAAAAAATAAGCATCAGTAAAATAATTTGTCATAATTGCATTGATAACATGACTAATGAGCTCCTTTTGTGCAGAAGGCTCTTTCCATGAGAAACATTAAGTTTCATTCAGTGTCCTGTACACTCTAAAATGTGCTTTAATTTTGGTGACCTTGCATATTTGTGGCTAAGGGCAGAATATGCATGCATGAAGAAAATACCAAGATCCGGGGATAACTTCCAGCCTAATGGTTTGGGTGCCAAAGGGGAATGATGGTATTTCAAAGACAACCTAAGAAAAATACCAGCAGTCTGTTTAAACTGTTAATTGGGAGGCTGGTGTGTTTCTGCTCCTGTTCCAGTCACTGGCCAGCAGTTAAACAGAAGTACATGTACACAGAGATACTGAGTAAAGAAGTTCCCCTATTCACTGTAATTAGAACATGATTGAGAAATCTGAAGCACAGAGGCTGTACATGAAAAAAATGAAGACACAACCAAAAGAATAATTTTAGCTTCTACATTCACAATTTGCATAAACATTCTTATGGACTGGGTTATGCTAATCCATGCAAATCATTCTTGTGTGTTGTCATGGGGTACTAAAATCCAAGAACTCTATTATTATGAAGGTATGTTTTGACTGTATATTGCAATATGGAAAATTTGATCTAACATCTTCAAAGAAATAAAAAGACCTAATTTTTGTAAGCAACCTGCCTTACTTCATAGACGTAGCTCAAAATTGCCTGTTAGGGGAGTTCAAATTCTTAGGCTGTACCACTGCTGTGTGTAGAAGCTACTCTCAAAGCCCAGGACCAGGTGTCACAGTTCCTAGGGCATGTCTGCTTGGAGGCAGGAATATTAGCTTGGGCATAGTGCCATGCTACCAAGGCAGTACAGAAACCATGACAGAACTGGACCACAGCCAGCCTGCATGGAGTGCAAGCAGAAGGATTTTGATATGTCTGAACATGTCCTGTCTCCACTAGTGAGTAATGAGGATCGCCTGGTGAAGGGTTTGCTAGCATGCATGGGGTCCTTAGTCTGCCCCACACTTGCTTCTGGAAAACAATCAAGCCTGAGTGTATAGTCCCAAACGCTGAGCGGTATGCAAGTGTAGTCTTATCTCAAGCACACAGTTTGCAGAGATTACTTTTGAAATCGTGGTTTAAAAATAGAAAATGAAAAAGATATTTCAGTGGTAATACTATATAATATTTCTAGAAAACTGCAATAGTTATGCCTATGACCAATTTTGTTTTCCAGTTCAAGATCGAAAAGTGGCAGATTGCACTTTGTAACAAGAGCAAACCTCAAAAATTTATAAATGACTTGATGCAAGCACTTTATACMCATGAATACATGGCTACACACAGCCTGACAGGTGCAAAGTCCTCCTCTTCAAAGGATAAAGCGGCAAAACCAGCTATGAATCAGAATGAAGTTCAGGAAATCATAGGTGATGACTTGTTAATGTTACTCAATGTGGCACTGACTTGACAGGGGCTTTCTCCGAGGGAGGGGCTGTCATGCTTAACAGCTGGTCTACTCAGGTAGACTGCTGCTTCATATTTTCTTCTTCAGCTACATGCTTTTTTAAACCATCTGTTAAAAATACTGCCAGTGAAATGCTAAGTAGTAGTATTTCTATTGCGTGAATTTTGTGGGTTTTATTTAGGTGACTACTCAGGCACAGTGATATTGTAAATTTTTTTAGCCCTTGCAAGGTTAACGTGCAATAGTCAAACTTAGAGCATGATGAAGGCAGAAAGAGGACACACTTGGATCAAATTTAAAATTATGTCTGCTGTGTTCTGAAGTTTAATGAACRTTATGAATTCTGACATTTTAAATAGCGCTAGAGGCAAAATGAGAGTACATAAGACAGAAATAGTGATCAGAGAAGCAAACAAAATTTGGTCTATGCTGAGGTTTGAGGCAGAAACTATTTGGTGYATAGGACAGAAAATAATTTCAGATGGAAGTAGCAGCTTTAAAGAAAACAGTATTTTGTGAGCACATGAAGCCTGATTTTTATTGGATTCACACCTGTAACTTAATACTAGAACAATATAGCCTTAATTCCTGTACTATAATCCCTCCCCCATTACCAATCCCTTGGACTTCCACAGGTCTCTTGGTTCCCTTCTCAGCTTAGCTCCAGTTCCTGTACCTCAGTCCAGTTTTGTTGAAGTTAGCCTGTAGTTTCAAAAGTTATCCGTTGCAAAAACCTTTTTTCCTTAAGAACCTGATTAGAGAAAAAGGCCCAAAGTCAAGACAGATAAAAGGAAAGACTACTTAGGATGGTAAAAATAAATTTACAGGCAGTAAGATGAGATAATTTCAGAATGACGCATGAGAAAAATGAAAAAGATTTCATGGGATGAAAAAATGGTTGGACTCGATGATCTTTTTCAACCTAAATGATTTTATGACTCTAAATGTTACTAGTGGCTTTTCTAAAGGTAGATTCTGGGGAAGGATCTAGGCGAAACTGAAAAGGGAAACAGAGAAGATAATAAGGACATGGAATACAGCATGCTGTGGAGAATTCAGTGACAAAGCCTATAGAGAAATCACAGAAGTTTGTTAAGGCAGAGAACACTCTGGAATTCAAACAGAAAAGYGTCAACATTATACCAGAGAAAAAGAAAATTAGAAGGCAGCCTGGGAGTTCTAGGACTGTAGAAAATGAGTTAGTAGATCAGATTATTTAAAGAAGATGGAAACTGCAGGACTTCAAAATTAAATGAAATTAAACGAAAGGGTGGGGAAGTCAAGGGGAGGGAAGATGATGGAAAAAGGGGAATAGGAATCGCATTCCTCATGTTGAGCCCTGTTAGCATTGAATTCAAAAAATGTAGCCAGGCAAAACAGAAGGGAAATTTTTAGAAAAAGTGACCTGCGAATGAAAAAATCACCTGCAAATGAAAATTAATGGAAAAAAAGTAAGATTCAGAGGCATAAGGACTGATGAGGATAGGAAAAGGACTCTGATCAAGAACAGAACATAAGGACAGAGAATTAGCAAGCACAAATCACTCACTACAGAAGCCCTTGTGGCCCTGGAGTTCCTTTTGAGTCTGCCAAGAGCAGGCACAGCAATACGGAAGGCACAGAGAAAAGCAAGAGTTGGCATGTGCAAAATCTGTGAAGGAGTTTGTAAAGACAGTGAAGTAACTAGAGCAGAAGATGAGGTAGCTGGAAATTTAAAAGATGCAAGAAATATATTTTAGATCACAGATCTCTTGTTTCCTTGATTTGGAGTCTTCGTATATATCATCTCTTTATTTTGCAGGAATCACAAAACAGTTGTTTCCAAACACGGATGATGCTTTAATTAGGCGAATGATGGGACAAAAACTGAACAATTGCACCAAGAAGCCAATTTTAAGCAAAGATCCTAACTCAGGTGCTTTTCAGAAACATAGCTTTTGGTAAGTCAAATTTAAAAATGCCTGCAATGTGTAATTCTGTATACTCCATAGTAACAAAATATAAAAGCAGTCTTAAAATTACCATGACAATACATATTTACCTACTTGGTATATGCATTACAAAATTGGTAAATATTTCCATAACCTTGTACAAGAAGTACATAATACAGAAGCAGTCCAGCTTAACATTACAGCACCGAAAGAAGTTATTGGTTCTAGACAAAGCAGCACAAGACTATTAAATTACAGGAAGAGAATACAGAAGTAAACACATGGAGTTGCTTTGCTCAATATGTCTATTTTAGATTTGGCATTATTTACCTTTCTTCTTATTCTCTGGCTCACCGAAGACCAGTCAATTCCATTTTCATGTCACCTGTTGTGCCCCAATTAACCAATAAGTGAAGATAAGGAAAATCACACCTCTTGGTATTGATAAAAGTACCATAGGAGAGCTAAGTTGGCCATCTTTTACTGCCAGAGAGTCTAAATTATTAGGTTAGAGGAATTAGCAGATAACATCTTACTTATTACGGGCATTTTTACCTTGTGAATGAAACTAATCTAAAATTACCAAACTCATGCCTATTGTCAGTGAAGTCAGCTGTTTGCATAGTACTGTTTCTGCATACAACAAATGTACAGATCACAGAATGGTTGAGCTGGAAGGGACCTCTGCAGGTTGGCTAGTCCAGCCCCTGCTGCTCCAAGCAGCATCATCTAGACCAGGTTGCTCAGAGCATGTACAATTTGGTTGAGTATCTCCAAAGACGGAGAATCCACCACCTCTCTGGGCACCTTGCACCACTGCTCCGTCACCCACAGTGTTTCCTGATGTTCAGATGGGACCTCCTGTGTTTCCATTTCTGCCCATTGCCTCTGGTTCTGCCACTGTGCACCGCTAAGAAGAGGCTCCATCTTCTTTACACTCTCCCATCAGACATTAGTGCACATAGATAAGATCCGCGTGAGCCTTCTCGAGGCTAAACAGTCCCAGTTTACAGCCTCTCCTCAAGAACGTGATAAGAGATGAACAAATTTTAAATCTTTATCTTCGTCAGATGGATCCATAAATTTTGCTAATTCCTGAGTCTTCTCATGTGCACAGTGTTCCTGAAGCCTTGACAGGAAGACCTTGACTATACTTAAACAAGTGTGGGTTGTTTTTTAATACTGCCTATAGACCTTCCAATTTAAACTTGATATTTTAAAAATACCTTTATGTCTGTTATTGATCAATGCTTATGTAAAATCCAGTCCAACATCCATTGTAACCAATTCAGATATTGCCTGCATAGTGTCTTTTGAACTGATGCATTTATAATGGATTTTTTTTACATCTGTTAAGAATTTCCTCACTATAAAAGCATTTAAGCACCATGTAAGTAATCAAGATAAATTGGTGATTCTTTTAACTCAGATGACACACATATTCTCTGTAAGAAAAGTAAGAGAATTTAAAAGTGCTCGTAATCTCATTGTTACTTCTTCAGTTCACCTTCCAGCAATGAAGAACAGAGAGGGGTAGAGAAAATTCTGTTGTGCAGTACCTTTCTACTAGTTCTACACAGAAGTTGCTAACTTTTAAAACTGGTGATACTGCAGCTTTTATCTCCTCCCTTGCTGCTGCTTCTTCCATACCCACCTCCTCCACCTTTCCCCAGAATACAATTACGATTCAAGAGAAGAAATTTGGAGTCAAATCCAACTRGACAGACAAGTTTCCATCTCAGATCCATGAGGCTGAGGCGAAACAAGGAAAAGGGGAATGTGACAATGAAGAAAACTATTTAACTAGCTAATAAACAAACTAAGAACAGTACTAATTGCACATTTAATGTTAATATCTCAAACTTAGTTATAAATTGTCTCAACAGTGGTTCAACAGCTGCTCCTCAGGGCATCATCTCTTCGGCGTTTCCTCCCAGGACACAAGACCAGCAGGATGATGATTCACCAGCTGCCAATGCACAACTTCAGCAAAGTGACAGCTGCCTGACTCCTCCACCTCCCGCCCCAGAAGGTCAGCAGGAGTGTCCCAAACCCACTTCTAAGGTGGAGTCTCAACTCGCCAGCAGCTCACCAGCGCCCTCTCCCAACCAGGGTTGTGGACAGGATCTCAGGAATTCAGACAAGGAATAACAGAAGGTATTTCATTCCAGCTCACATGCTCAATGGAGATTAAGAAGTAGTATAAAATAAAAAAAGAAATAATATCTAAATGGTACTAGATATATGGTCCTGTCCAACATTGGACAGAGATAGAAGCCTGAGAACATTTTTCTCAAACAAATGAAAATCTCGTAGTCTAGAAAAAAAATGAAGGCATATTAATATCTTTGGATTTAAGATATTATAAGATATATGCATGTTATGCAGTAATTCAAAAAGCATAAATTTGTACTGAAGAATACAAGTAGAGTTCCTCTTAGTTAGAAAAAACCATTGTTTAAAGTAATACCAAAAGAATGTATATGAGGAACCATAATTCCCTTGCTTTCACCTTGACAGCTGAGGGAAAACTGCTTAACCGATCAAAGAAAGCTATTGTRTATTAATACAAAAAAGACATAGTGATATGGAAATGAAATAGAAGGATTTCCTAGTGAAATGAAGAATGTGGCCAGCACAGGATTAGAAAGCACAGGGCCACATGAGCAGAGAAGAAATAAAATAGATATTTAAGGATACTATTAACTTGGGAAAAAACCCTCAACTTTCTTAGGGCAATGAAACTGCAACTCTCAAGATGTCCACAGGAAAGAAGCAGCTCATTTTTAACCTCTGAAAGTAGGAAAGGCATGGAAGAAGCCATGTTCCCTTGTAGCTCAGGGAAGAGTCCTCCAGGATAGCCTGTTTGGTTGGGGAAGCCATGGCTTCTCTTGCATGGATTCTGCTGCTAGTACTCTGCTGGTTTGGCAGCTCTTGCTCTCTGTTCCTTCTTGACCATCAAGTCCATAGGATAAGGATGCCTGATCCCTCCAGGTGGGAAATAGAGGACACTTCATTAGAAGCAACTAGAAAAGGACAGAGTTTCCAGCTTCTACTCCCCATGTTTTGATTCTGGTATGCTACCCCTTGCTTAGAGAAAGGGTGGACAGGCAGAATATTCCTCGAGGGACTAGGACCAGAAAAATCCCAGTATCTGGGCAGTTCCCCTTGAGATCTGACACCACTTGTCTCAGGAAGCAACTGGCAGTCACACAAACCCTATAATAGCCTAATGAGGAGAAGGGGAAGGTACAGGTTCCCCAGGGAAGTGGTCACAGCACCGAGCCTGTCTGAGTTCAAGAAGTGTTTGGACAATGCTCTCCAGCACATGGTGTGATTCCTGGAGTGTCCTGTGCCGGGCCAGGAGTTCAATKCGATGATCCTGATGGGTCCCTTCCTACTCAGCATATTCTACGGTTCTACGATTTTTTTCCTTGCTGACTGATTTCAGGTTTACAGTGTGCTGACATGGGAAGGAGAGAACACTTGGACTATTGCTTTCCTGTTTGAGTGTACTTCTCCCAGAACAGAGAGTACTAGTAGCTGAATCTATTTCAAACATGGCAAGCAAGCAACTAAGGGATCAGGATGGAAAAATGAAACAAAGTTGAAGAAATCTAGCTTGATTTAAGGAGGATTTCAGAAGATCTGAGTTACAGAAATAAATTAGAAATAATATTAGGGTGAACACTGAAAAAAAAATCTGAAGATAAGGTTATCAGCCAAATACCCCTAAAGGGAAGTGCTTCAAATCTAACTGTTCCAGAGCAAGGCACTAATTGAATGCATTGTGGAGAAGACTTTTGTGTGGGCAGGGGTACAAATTAAGTGATGTGCTATCCTTTTTCATCTCTCATGCCTAACAATTCCTTGTAGATAGGATCAGGATGAAAGCAGGTATGAAATAGGTTAGTTCTATCTCATGTTATTAACTACCATCTGTAAAATGTAACAGAAGGATGTTTGCTATTATGTACCTTTTGTATATGTAATTGTATGTACAGCATATATAATAATGTATATAGTTGATCATATTTTTGACGCTACTTTCTATCAAATAAAATGAAACATTACTATGTCTTAGTGCTGTTTTATTGTCCTCACTGTCTTCTGGGCCTTTTCTTACATCAGCCTCTGTTGTACACTCTAACAGTGTTTTACTTTAATAACTGTTCTGAAGCTAGCTTCTGTAAAGCTCATCATTTTACCTGGGGAAGAAGTTGGCCCACCTTACAAGGGCACTCCAACCTTAAAGTTGTCACACCTGATGTTGCACAGCTGCAGGTGTTCTGCAGTTCAGGAGGTGTCGAAGCACTTGGGCAGGTAGGTGGAGATAAATGTGAGCAGCTGCTCTCCCTGTGCCTGGTGTAGCGCTGCAGATCCCACTGTACTTCGTGCTTTTCTGTTCTGCTGCCTTGGGAAGTTGTTAAAGGAAAACCAGTGGGGCTGGCAGCTTACCACAGTACAGAGTACAGAAAGATTTTCATGGCAGGGTGGAGGGCCTGCTCCTAGGCATGGGCCAGGGAGATAGGTGGGACAAAAGGAACATTTTAATATTTTACCAAAAAGTGAGCAAGCTGCAAAAAGACTGTTCCTTCCTCTCCCTAAAGTATAGAACCAATGTTATCCCACCGGATGAAAGTAGATAAATAGCTATTACACAACTATACCATTAACAAAAGAGCCATATTATTTTCAGGATGACCAGAAACAAACAAAATACAATTGGTTTTTCAAAATTGCCCTGACAAACTCTGAGAACACAAAATTGAAAACTATATAATCACAGATTAAAAAGTTCAGAAGTAATAGAAAGGGAGATCAGAACAGCATAATGCTGCTTCTCACAAAATTTGCATTAAAATCAAAATTAATTGGTGATATGTAAATGTGTGGTGTTCCAAAGTGTACAATTCTTCTGAGTGACAGAGGACATGTTATTTGCAATTGTCAGAATGGGAGAAGGCCGATGGCTGAGGCAGGAGAAACGAACAGCTGTATGAATATATGGCATTTAGTAACTGGAGATTTACTACTGAAAAGGTAAGCAATACTAAAACTAATAATTTGAACTATTTATTTCTATTACTGCATATTAGATTGAATTTGAAGGTTACTATGAAAAAGAATTTGGTAACTGTGTATCATGAAGTGCTCAGAAGAGCACTTGCTTTCTACAGCAGAAAGAATATTGAGACGTGTGAAGAATAGGATGAAAGCCTTACTGGAAAAGTATAATGTTGAATAAATCAGGGAGTTTAATGCATGTTGAGTTCATGTCCCCTGTTATTAGGGTATATAGATAGGAATCAAAAAACCCAAACCACCAGATATCTAAATTTTCTAGATCGAGAGTCAGTGGCAGTATGCCATGTTGATACAAGAGGGAAATCAATGACTAAAAAGGCAATCAATGTTTTACTTAGTTTAGGGAGCAAAGAGAGAAGCAAGGATGCTGAAATACATTTGAATTAGAATCATAGAACTGTTGGGGTTGGAAGGGACCTTAAAGATCATCTTGTTCCAACACCCCTGTTTTGGACAGGGACATCTTCCACTACACCAGGTTGCTCAAAGCTCCATCCAAGTTGGCTCTGAACACTTCTAGGGATGTGTTATGGGTTAGGRAAAAAAAAAAAAAGTAATTAAAAAAATTGTTTCCTTTCTCCCCCCCGCCCCGGGGTACCAGGGAGGCTGTGTAGTTGGGGAGGGGCCGGCCGGGAATTGATGGGCGATACTGAAGAACAAAAGGGAGTTATCTGTTCAGCTGCATTCCACGGTAATGATGCAGAATGGATGGTACTTAAGGACAAAAGGGACCACTTGCCCAGCCCAGAAGCCAGGACAATTCCCTCGATTAAAGAAAACAGAGACTTG
>JACAXG010000051.1:2365069-2814967 GCA_018881555.1 Amblyornis subalaris | reverse complement strand
CTGTTATTCTTTTTACCACATCTTTGCCTGAGAGCCCCGTAATTTCAAAGGTACAGTAATTTGGAGGAGGGAGGGGGTCATTCCTGTGCTCAAGGGAGGTTTCCCACCTTCCTTGACAGACACCTGTCCTTAAAACCAGGACAGGATGGGACATCCACAATTTTTCTGGGCAACCTGTTCCAATGCCTTATCACCCTCACAGTAAAGAATTTCTTCCTAATATTGTCTAATCTAAATCTACTCTACAATTAAGGGCGCATAGTGAGTATGTGGAATTAGTTGCTAGAGAGCATTACTGAGTTTATAAAGACATTCTGCTCAGAAACAGCTCCCACATCCTATATAATATCTAGACTTCAGTTGGAGCTTTGGACTTGCAGATCTCATGAAGAGCTCATGAAAACCCCTGCTTCTCCTTGCCTCACCTCCCTTACCCTCCCCAACAGGCTCTGCATAAGAACATTCCTAAGCTGGCCCAAAGGCTGAAAACTGTTCTTTCACAGAAATTAGATGAAATACACAGATTTTGGAATTCAGAGTTTTGTTAGCATATTGGAAATGATGACATGATTGCATGGCAATTCCCTTACTATTTTTTTCCTTAACTGCATAGAAGGAGGAATTTTGGATTTGTCATTGCAAGAGTAAACATTTACATTAATTACTACTGAAAAGCTCATATTTAAATGAGTGTCATTTTCATAGGGCCTCAGAGTTTGGAAAAATAATGCTACCTTGCTGCTCCAGTAAATTGTTACTATAGCTCCTCATATTATCTATTCTCAAGAATCAAAAGTTATCAAGTGCAAGTGTAAGCTGCAAGCAGAATGACTGCTATCAATGTTCTTTTAGTAAATTTAAGTTACGAATGCAAAATATTAAAGTTTAGGCAGCAATAATGACTCATTTTCCAAGTGGCAGTCAAGTTTCCATTATTTTAATAATAAAATAAAACTGGACAAATCAGTGTTGTTTATACAGTCCAACTAGAGTGATTAAGTTGTACAACTTTATTGATGAGTATCTAACTAGTAGACATAACTAGCAGCTCAGTATGTCTATCTTCTGGCACAAAGCTGTTTTTTCATTCATATGGAAGGAGGATTAAAACTAACATTAATAACTTTGTGTTTTCAAGAAAAATAAGTACACTAAATTAATGCTTACAGTACCTGATATGTTATTGCTGATAGTTGTTTATTCACAAAGCTTGCAAAACACCAAAATTTAACATGCAACCCTGAATTCTTTCTCTCCTGTGTTTATAGGATTTGATAAGCACACACTGGTGAAGTGCTTTGTGGGTGTGCAAGCAGCTCTTTTGTTCTGACACACAACTCATAGGTGACATTTACACTGTTCAGCTTACTCAAAGCCAATGCCTTGAGTAAAGATGATTCATACTTTTACCTTTGGTGGCTATGAAGAAGCAAGAGAGCAGTAGCAGATAAATAGCAAGAATCGTGGGCATGGGGGTCTGAGTGATGTTTTCTCAATCCTGGCAGTGAGGGGGCACTAATAGGACAAGTCAATACTTGTTGGCAGAACCTGTGTTGGTGACAAAGATTTGAGTTGTATGACCATGGGACCCTGCTTGCCCATCACAGTCTGGTTGACAGAGATGAGATCCACCTCACTAAGCAGGGCAAAGCTATTTTTACCAGTAGGATCACTGACAACATAAGCAGGGATTTAAACTAAGAATTAAGGGAGAGAGTAACCAGCAGCCTTGTGGGGGATTGATGGACACAGAATAAAGCAAAGGGCATGGGGTGATGTGACAGGAACAGAACACAAAATCAAGAAGACAAGACTTAGGAGGGGTCAGCTTCAGCCCTGGCATGTAAGTAAAGAAATGTCTATGAGACACCATAATGGAGAAATCTCCCAATCCCTTTCTAGATAGGAGCAGCCTTGAGTTCACAAGCCCTGGTCCTAATGGGAGTTCAACCATTCAGATATTTGCTGGAGGGACAGTACAGCAGGACATGAGCAATACAGGAGGTTCCTAGAGTGCATTGATAACTTCTTCTTCCAAATCATAAAGGCATCAACAAGGACCAATAATGAGCAATGCTTTATTGGACCTCATACCAATGAAGGGATTATTGGGAATGTGAAGCTCAAGGCAACCAGTGACCATGAGACGGTGGAGTTCAAAATCCTGAGGGGAGGGAGAAGTATAAAAAGCAGGATCACAACCCTGGGGAATGAATCTCTTCAAAGATCTGCCTAGAAGAGCCTCACGGGATATAGCCCTGGAGGTAAGAGGGGCCCAAGAAAGCCGCTTAATGTTTAAGGATCACTTCCTCCAAGCTCAAGAGCAGTTTGTGGCATAAACTGAATAGGAAGTTTGGCAAAAATGCCGCAAGGCCTGTGTAGATGAACAAGGAGCTCCTGGTCAAACTCAGACACAAAAAGGAAGCATAGTGACAAGGATGGCTAACCTGAGAGAAATACAGAAACAGTGTTCAAGCATACAGAGATGAAGTTAGGAAAGCTAAAGCATGACTAGAATTAGATCTAGCTAGGGATGTCAAAGACAACAAGAATGGCTTCTGTAAGTATGTAGATGACAGAAGGAAGACTAGGAAAATGTGGGCCCATTGCTAAATGAGACAGATGACCTGGTGACACAGGACATGCCTCAGTCTCCACCAGCAAGACCAGCCTTCAGGAATCCCAGGTTCCAAAAATCAGGGGGAAAGGCTGGACCAAGGAAGACGTACCCTTAGCGGGAGAGGATCAAGCCAGGGAATACATTAGCAAACTGGGCATATGTATGCTAAGTCTGTGGACCCTGACAGGATGCACCCACAAGTACTGAGGGAGCTGACAGATGCCATGGTGAGATCACTCCCAATTATCTTTCATAGATCATGGTGTCTGGTACTGGTGCGTGAGGCTGGAGTCAAATGCCACCTCCATCTTCAAGAAGGGCAGGAAGGAGGTCACATAGAACCACAGGCTAGTCCGCCTCATCCTGATCCCTGGGAAAGTAATGTAGCAGCCAATCCCAGGAACCATTTCCAGGCATTTCAGTGACAAGAAAATCAYCGAGTTGTCAGTATGGCATCACTAAGGGGAAATCAGGCTTGACCAACTTGACAAACTTCTACGATAAACTGATTGCTCTGGAAGATGAGTGGAACAATGGACATCGTGTATCTGGACTTCACTGGTACCCTTGGCAACGCTGCCCGTACGATCTTCACAAAGGATCTTTGCAGATGCCCGGGCTGGATGAACCCGTGTGCGGTGGCCGAGCACTGGCCGGCTGAGCACGCAGAGGGCGGCGGAGGCAGCGGGACCGCGGCCCGGCCCGGCGAGGCGATTCTCCCGCCTTCCCTCCCCTCGGCTGCCGGCCCCAATGGCCGTCCTCCCTCCTCCTGCTCTTCCTCCTCCTCCCCCGGAAGCGGCGTGCGGGTTTTCCCCCTCCGAGCAGGAACTCGACGCAGCCTAACTGAAGGCGGACGAGGGGAGGCCGGAAGAAGGAAAGAGCCCAAAAGAAGGAAAGAGCCCAGAGCGCCGGACGGGGGCTGCGCCATGGCGCTGCCGCCGTAGCGCCGGCACTTGCCATGGGAAACGCGGGGCACGGGGGCGGCAACTCCCAAACCCGGCGAGCCGTGCCGCGCCCTCGCCCCGCCCTCGGGCCGCAGAGGAAGCGRGGACACGGCGGCTCGGGGCGTTGTTGCCTGCGGGGGCCGGCGGCGGGTGAGGCGGGTCGGATCGCTGCGCGGGCCGCGGGGCCGTCAGTTGCAGCGCAGCGGCCGCGGGCGGGGCCCGGCGAGCCCCGGCAGGGCCAGCCCGGCGCGCGGAGCCCGCAGAGCCGGGGGCCGCGGGCCGCGGGGCCGTGGGGGTACAGGACCGTGAGTCAGCACCGCTGCCCGCCGGGGCCGCTCCCGCAGCCCCGCCGTTGTTTCGGAGCGGGAAGCTCAGCCCTCTCCTCTGCCGCGGTCCTAGAGCGGCCCGAAGCAGCCAAAGCGGCCGCAGCTGCTAAAAACGCCCAAGCTCGCTCGCAGCTATTACGGGCCCGCCCCGGCTCGGCCGTGCCTGAGCGCCGCTAGGCTGGAGCTCGCGTCTCGGTTCTTGCTGGCGTTTCAGGCTCAGGCATGTCCTTGAGCTGCTRCACTGCAGCTAGGGCTGGTGGAGGACTATAGGTATTGGCATGCTTTGTAGATAAAGCCACGTTTTGCGTATTTGGAAAAATACAGTAGCGTGATTCTAGTCAGAGTCGTTTATCACTTATTCTGGTGTCACTGTTAATTGTAAGTGAATCATAGAGACTTGTTCAATACAGATAGGCTGCAAAGCCAAGAAAGGTGTAAAATGGAAAATGCTGTATAGTTAAGCAAAACCTACAAAATATAATTATGTAGTATGTTTTGTTTCTGTTTAGATAATGGAGTCTCATAGCTCTGTCAGCCTTCACAAGAGTAAATCACCAGCTTCTGAAAGTGAAGACGAGATTGAGTTCATTGGAGTAAGTAGATCTGGAAGCACACTGCTTGTTGTAAAAATTATGCTTTCAGTAGTCCAGTAACCAGGAGAGGGATCTTTGTTTACTCTGTTGATGATGATTATATTTCGATGTAAAGCATTACTCTTGAATATAAAGATAATTTCGTTTGTGAATCTTTGTGGCAGGTAACAACTTGATCTTAAAGACTTATGTGCCCTTTCTTGGAAGGGCATAAGATGATGTCACTTGGTCCTGTAGAGAAATTGTGGTCTTGAGTATCCCAGCAGGTGAGGCGGGAATTACAGTGATCAGTGACGTATATGAGAAGGGACTGTAGATAATCATATTGCATAGCATTTTACTTTATGAATAGTCCCACTAAAGTTAATGGAATAAGTCACGGCTCATTCTGCAAATCAATGTCAAAATCACTGTACTCAACTTAGAAGAGGAAGGAAATAATGGGTTAGAGGCCTTAAACAATCCTCTCAAATTGTGAGGCACTCTGTATTGTACGACACCTAGTCTAATGCTGACGGGGTTTATGTGATTGTAACTGTAAGACAACTGGATATATGTTGGATGTCCAAGGGAAGCAGAATGTTTTTCATGCTGCCTGTGTTCTGGCCTCAATCTGTCATCAGCAAAGTGGTGCTGGATGGCAGGGTTACATAGAATCATAGAATTGTTTAGATTGGAAGAGGCCATTAAGATGATTGAGTCCAGCCATTAACCCAGCACTGCCAAGTCCACCACTAAACCATGTCTCTAGGAGCCACATCTACACATCTAAAGATGTTTTCTTGAAGGAATCAGTCATGTGACTAAGATCAAAGAGATTAATTGATGCCAGTATTTTTAGTGGCTGGTTTTCTATGGTTTTGTCTCATTTTTGAACAATATGTGAATAATAACTGCATTTTCCCCCCTATTTCAAATGGTGTTTGAATAAAGCCTAAGTTCAACATACAGACTTCTTCTGCAGGGATTTATTTAGGTGCTCGAGTATGAAGGATAGGTGTATTTTTGCAAAAATTATAAGCAGTTGATTATCTCTGAGACTTCTTAATCTTTTAGTTGATTTGGGCACAATTGATTARTGAGTTCAAAGTTCATGATATACACAGAAGCATTCATGTGCATCTGCAGAGAAGGACTTGGGGTTGTTGGTGAATGGGCTAGCAATGCATGCTTGCAGCCCAGAAGGTCAAGTGTGTCCTGGGCTGCACCAAAGGCAGCATGGCCAGCAGGGCAAGGGAGGGGATCCTGCCCCTCTGTTCTGCTCTGGTGAGACCCCACCTGCAGTGCCACATCCAGCTCTGGGGTCCTCAGCGCAGGAAGGACATCAACCTGTTGGAATGAGTCCAGAGGAGGGACATGAATATGATTAGAGGGCAGGAGCACCTCTCCTGTGAGAAAAGACTAAGAGAATTGGGATTGTTCAGCCTGGAAAAGAGAAGGTTTCAGGGTGATGTAATTGTGGCCTTCCAGTACCTGAAGGGAGCCTACAGGAAAGATGGAGAGGGACTTTTAACAAGAGCATGTAGTGGGAGGACGAGGGGGATTAGCTTCAAACTAACAGTAGGTTTAGATTAGGTATTAGGAAGAAATACTTTACTGTGAGGATGGTGAGGCACTGGAACAGGTTGCCCGGAGAAGTTGTGGATACCCCATTCCTGGGAGTGTTCAAGGCCAGGCTGGATGGGACTCTGAGCAGCCTGGTCTAGGGTAAGGTGTCTCTGCCCACGGTGGGGAGGTTGGGACGAGATGATCTTTCTAGCTCAAACTATGATTCTATCATTGTGATTGAATAAGCATCATTTTCTTCAAAATGGGCAAAGAACAAGGAAGCTAGTATAGCTTGGAATGTGTAACAATTGAAGAGCTACTGGAGCACCAAGAACAGTAACTGAAGAGAACTGAAACAAAAGAACTAAAATCAACACTTTTGGCTGCTTTTTTTTCCCCTTGGCTTTGCCTGTGGATCATACGGATCCTTTGTGGTCCAGTGACTGTTGCTTCCAAGAGAGGCTGTTACATATAGGAAGATGAGTCTGCTTGAGCTTCGTGCAGGATTTATATCCTGGGTTGAGGAGCTGACTGTTGTAGTTGACGAATATGAGGAGAAAGGTGTGTGACCCTGGCCATTACCTGATGTCAGCAATGTCTTCAGATCTCTCATTTTCTCCTCTGAGTGAAGGTGACTTGGTACTTTGCAGGATTTCTAGACTGCTTGGCCAGCTTCAGGTCATCATTTCCGTATAATAATGTGTATGACTGGAAGCTTGTAGTCTTCATAAATGTTATGAATGGATGCCTCCTGATTATCTGCATATCCTCAAGACCCAGTGAACAAGGTGGTACTGTATAAATTGGAGAAGCCACTGGGGTATCCCAACCTGTACTCATTTTGATAGAAAATAAGTAGTTGTAAGCCATGTGATCTCTGTGKTTTTCTTCGTTTTTCTCTTTTTTCCTTCTTGACAGTCAGGTGTGGCTTTATGGTTTTCTTTTCTTTGATTTGATTTTTGTTTGTGGTTTTGGGTGGTTTTTTTTCCATTTCATTCACTTGTACTAGGGTGTTTGAATTCGTACTGTAGGACTATGCTTTTGCTCCATCAATTAAGGACTTTATGTCAATCTGCTGCTGCCAGAGATTTCAGCTTTTATAGTCTGATTCACTCTCATTCAGGAAACTTAAAACTATTCTTCCATAATTTTGCACCTTTTAATTCTTCATTACAACATATTTTGTCTATTTAAAATCATTACATATTAAGTTTTGCATACCACCAGAGAAATAGAATTTAATATACAATGCAAGCTGTTACTCCTAATTTCTTAATATAGGATGGTCTTGCCCCCATTTTCTTTACTTGGGAAGGATAAGGCAAGCGTGAAGAAATTCACAGGTGTAACAAGGTCTGTGGCACTTCAACAGAGAGATAATTCAAGTTGCCACAGTTGGCATGAAAAGCATTGGACTTAGAGGGAGTTAGTTAATATACCAAATCAAGTGATTCATTGAAACATGGTAGTTACCATTTAAATATTTTCTTTCCTTTCCCCCTGAGGTGTTAAATATTAGATATTCAGACTGAAGTATTTGTCTCTGTGGCTTTCAGTTGCATCACAGCAGGAACTGAATAAAATGGTAGTGATGTTAGGAAGCCAGGGACTTGAATATTTGTATTTGCTAGGTTACCAAAATCAAAACTTTTTAAGCGCATGTTGGTTCACAATGTTGGTCTGTTCTCAGCAGTCTTAGAAGTTGGAAGTCTGCTGGGACAAGGAGTTAGAACACAAATAGTACAATTTGAGTCAATTTTTAAAAATTTATTTTAATGTAAATTTGTCCTGTGATAATAAATATGTTTACATGTGTATACACAATTGTGCTCACATAATTATTTGTCAAAGATAGGTTTGTAGTCATACATGAAAGCTAGATTCACATTTCCTGTATGCTAGTGTGTGTATAATTATGCAAAATTTTAATTGTGCTGTTTAAGTAAACCAGGTATTTGGTCTGAATGCACATCAAGCTAAAAACAACAAACCAGCCACCTTGCATGATGTATCAGTGGACAAGGTGTCTGTTAGCTAGGCCTCGTTACCCAGAGATTGAGTGAAATGAGAAAGGGCAGGAAAGAAAGACCACAGTTTAGAGCTTTTGGAGAAAACTTCAGAGACAATAAAAATGAGCTTCACAGAACTCCTTGAAAAGAAACTGTCCTTGGAAATGAATATGAGGCTTCATCTTTACCAGTCACTAATTAAACAGATTTGATTGTATTAACAGTTAAATTGGGTATTTTGCATAGCCTTGTGAAAATACAGTTCTGTTAATTTAATGCTGATGCTTCCAGGCAAAGCTGGGAATAACAGCAGAGACGCCACAGCTGCCTGGAGACTTAAAAACCTAGAAACTCTTCAACTCACAGAAGTAACTGCGATTTTTGTTTGTTGCGCAGTGGCATGGCTGTTGGTTTGTGAGAAGAATGGCTTTTGAACATTGTTTAGACAAGTAATTTAGAAGTGGAGCATGTTGGGGTTTCGGGGGTTATTTTTGGTTGGGTGTTTCTTTGGGGTTTTTTGGTTTTGTTTTGCCTTTTTTTTTTTTAGGTTTTTTTGAATGTAAAGGATCTGCTGATAAGATGTGAAGAGTGAGCATATCTTAGTGCTAATACATCTGAGTGCTTTGTGTCTTTCTGGGTGCTGAGTATGCCAATATAGTCAGAGAGGCCCTAGCTTTCACCTGTTCACGGAGCGCTTGTCCATGTTGTTTCTTCTGTAAACACAGGCTATTGTGGGCCGAGACAGTATTTACTCCCTCACTTATCCTGTGAGGAGTTACAACGAGTAGGATGAAGCTCTCTGATCCTCAGCTTCTTAGCTCACCTGTAGTGATGGAATCCTCAGGGTTGGCACCAGCTTTGCATTACTATTTAGTTGAACCAGCTGGAAATAAACAAAGTAATTAAACTTCATGGCTTTCAACTTGGAGCTTGTTTTATGTGGAGCGGAGCAGTACACAAAAATTGCATAGGAAGAGGTACAGAATTTGGAAGGAAAAAGAACATCTGTTGTGTGCAGAAAACATTTAAATGAGTGTAATATTACTTCTTGTAAATTTATTGTTTTAGTCAGTGAAAATTCTAGGCTTGAAAGCAGGTTACTCTGCATTTCAGCTGTCAATTATGTAAGTTTTAATTAGTTGCTGAACCCTAGGAGTAAGTAAACACAAAGAAGAAAAATCTCTGCCCTTGAAGAAGGTATAGCTGTTAGGATCAGAGCTGAACATTTCAAAACACTGAACTGATTGGACAGTCAGGTGGTCTGAGTGTGCCTTTGAACTCTTACTTACTAAACACCTGTTTAATAAAGATTTAATTTCTTAAAAGTATTGCAGAGGCTGTCAGTTTCTACTGACAGCAAATCTGCAATGGATTTTTTTTATATTTCATGTAGAAAACCATGTTATCTTTATTTAATCATAAAAAGTTAAGCACTCTTTTGGGGTAATTGGAGGCTGGCAGCTTGATTTGTATAAGCTTTTGTCATCTGTCCAGGATTTCATCCCTCTTCCTGCCCAGTGAGACAGAGGACTGTTTATGCCTGGCCAGCTGAACAACTTCACTGCCTTGGAAGGTGGAAGAATGTAAAGAATGAGATGCAATAAGAGCAACAGAGAGGATTCCATGCTGCTTTTCTCTCTGCTACTCCTCATGAGGCACTAGGTCTTCCTAGCCTGCCCTACATGGTTCATTATTAATATCTTGAAGAAACTGCCAATATATGGTAGAGATGGTACGTTTTTTCTGTGAGGAAGACAATTTAATGCTTTTGTGTGTGTGTTTTTAACACTTTTTTCCAGGAAGGACCTTTAAGGCCTGTCCTTGAATGCATTGATCTTGTCAGCAGTGAGGATGAAGAACCTAACAGCAGTTCTTATGTTCATGTGAGTATGTTGTAATGTATTTTAGGACACTTTGGTTGAATAAAATAATTGGTCTTCTGTATTTTTTCCTGTCAGTTACTCTTCACAAAAGCCCTGTTAGATGTATTTTTAACAAGTAGTAAATAAATAACCAATATTGAAGTATTTTGATTTTTCTGCCTGCTGTTGAATGAAAAGCAGGMATGCCAACACTTCACTTTTTCCAGAGCCGTTTTTTTCCACCTTGAAATGGACTTGGTACTTTCATTTGTCTTTCAGTCATCTTAATAAGTGTGTGGAAATAAAATGTCACTTTTCATGCAGCCTCAGAAATCTTTGTGTCCAGTTTCTAGCCTGTATCTGGTCTACTCCCAGGCCCCTTCTTTCTAAAACAACTTTTTAGGAACAATTTATGGGTTGAAGGACCTTATTCCAATGACAACCTGGTTTTAACTCATCCTAATCCTTCATAATCCCTTCTAAGAATGTGTGAGTCAGAAGCAGGCTCATCAGTTTATCTATCCCCCAAGCTTATTGTGCCTGCTCTGCAGGGCCTTTGAAAGGGACATTGATAGACTCTGCTAGAGTTGGTTTTGGCAGCAGTGAGCATCTTTTGACTTCTGTTTTCCTATGTTGCAGTAGAGGATGTTTGTGATAAACCTGATTCTTAAGAAAAGGTGGATCTTCTGTACATGCACAGGCTGACTCTACAGGGATGGTTGCTAGAGCTGGCCATATAACAGGAGGAAACTACAGTGTGTGGGCTATCCCTTAGGCTAGAAAAAGCTAATGACCTGCCTTTCTGAAAATAGTAGGCAGTTTAGAGCAAGAATGATAGCAGTTTTCACTTTTTTAGATGGGCTGCATGTTGGCTTTGAAGTCAGTAGAGATTTTGTTTACTTAAAAGAATTTACTTAATGTTTCATTTGTTGGAGACTTCCAGGACACCCAGCACAATCATCCATGTTCCTCTAGTTCTTAGTGAGACTAGTATTTATGTTGAGTTGCTTCGAATATGTGGAGGGGAGGGTTGTTTTTGTTTGTTTTTTAGCACAAGTTAGAGCTGCTGGTAAAAAGGAAGAGAAAACTAGCAAGGTAGCTCATGGAACTTGTATCTTTAGTGAATTATGTCATGATGCTTGGGCATCACTTTTCACCCTATTCGTGTCTGTTACTTAACAATCACCAAGTAAGAGTTTAACTTTCCAATTGTAGAGAAATACTAAGCGTAAGGATCACATTGACTATCAGAAAGAACGAGTTGCGTCAACCCTGGATCGTCTGGCGCGCCATGTTGAAGTAGAGAAACGGCAAAAAGAAGAGAAAAACAAAGCTTTTAAGGTATTTGATGTATTTTGTTTTGGTAGAATTGCATAATAAAGGCCTTGTAGTCGCAAGTGTCTTTGTTTTCACTACTAAGTAAATAAAAAATTGGTGAGGCATACCTGGAACTAGCAACTAGACTTCTGCTTCTGGGGCATCATGTGAAACACAGTATGAACTTTGTCTTGTCAGTGGCTTTTAGTTGATCAATTTGCTAGTCTTACTGCAGTTCCTAAGGGGGGAAAACTAAATTAATGAAAATCAATGGCAAAAACTTGTTCTTTTGTTTGTATATATGGCAGAGGATCCTTTGCATCAACTAATCTGATATTCTAATATTTCAATTAATTGAAAAATAACAGTTATCACAAACCACCATGCGGCAAGCCTTGCTATTTACCTGCTTTTGTCTGAGATTTTTGGGAAGCTGTTTGCCACATTAAATCTCTGTGTCAAGTAGTATTTCATAATGGGATAAAATTTTCAATGTTTAAGGCATAATTTTAAAGTTGGGTGCTATTAATTACACTGTGCAGCCATTTGAAAAGCATGTACTTTTTACTTTTATTAGAAACTGGGAGACACGGTCAGTAGGCTTAATGGTAGGACTGCTCTCAGTGGGACCTGGACATCTTGAAGGAATGGGATTACAAGAACTTCATGAAACTGAGCAGGGACAAATGTAAATCCAGAATTTGCGAAACATGTTAATTTCCCGGCCTAATTTTCTCAACACTGTTAGTGGCTTTTAAAATCATATTATTGTACTATAGTTACAGCTTGTTACAGTCTATAGTAGATTATGCAACAGTAGTACAATAGAGTAAAAGGCTAGATTAGATACAGTCCAAGGTAACCTTGAGGTCTGGAGGCCTGTATCTCTCTCCTGGCTCCTCCACTTCGAATTTGGCAATCTGTTAATGTCTCCACATACATTTTTTAACTGGAAAATGGAGTCAGAGATAACTGCGTAGCTTTTAAAGTAGTTTGAGAATGAAGGCTAAAAGATTCTTTTGTTAAAGATGAGTATTTTCCTCCTGATTGGCTCTTCACTCTTCATCAGGTAGTGCAACCTGCAGACTTAAATTTAGTCTTCAAAGTGAAAATGCCTTTTCTTCCCTTTTTTTTTCTATTACCTTCCATTTTTATTGTATTAAATAGAAATTAGTTGAGTTGTAAGATTTTTTTTTTCCCCCTCACTTAGGTTTTTGTGGGTGTATTTTTTAGAAAGTTTTGGGATACATACTTAATCTTTGTTGTTTTTTTTTTCTTTTAAATGTGCTCACCACGTTGCCTGGTATGTTTTTCCCCTCAGGAGAAAGTTGATTCCCAATATGCTCATGGGTTGCAAGAACTAGAATTTATTCGGGAACACAGTGATACAGAAGCTGCAAGGTTATGTGTGGACCAGTGGTTAAAAATGCCAGGTGAGGATAGAAAACTAAGTTTGAGTGATGGTTACTAAGTCCTGCATTGCAGAATAGAATACGTGAAAACTGCGTTGAGCTTGCAGGTGCTTTGTGCCTAACCAGATCCTACAATATTAACTTTGCTAGAGTATGTAATTTGAAAGTTCTTAGACACTTACTTCCATGAAAACTATTCTTGTAAAGCTGCTTAGAAAATTTGAGATATGAAAAATCATTAAGGCAGTGTTAATTATTTTTATAAAGAACGTTGCTAGAAAAAAAAACTACTACTGTTAAACTGTTGTTTGGGAAAATGTAAGTAAGTGTAACTTCATGATGTTTAATGAATTTAAAATACTGCCTGGAGGAAGGGTGTCAAAGTGTTTGAAAAGTTATACTGCTGGGAATTGAAGAGACAGTGAAAGAGCAGACTTACTGTAGTAGAATTGAATTACAGTGAGTGCATTGTTAGTTTGCCTTTAAGAATCACTACGATTTGATTTTGGAATGTTTTAGGGCTTATGTGTTATTTTGTTTGTTTTCTTAAGCCTCTGTAATTCAGCTTCTGGTTAAGTACTTTGTTTTATAACACAGGTCTGAAACCAGGCTCTGTTAACGGTGGAAAAAGGGGTGTTTATAAGAGGGCAGGTCAGACTCGAGTCAACAGCAGTCCCAAATATTGTCCTGTGATGCATTGCAACAGACAGTTTGATAATGTACATCTTCTTCTAGGTCACCTTCAAAGGTAAGGACATATATTGCAAGAGTTCAGTGCAAGGAATAATAATGTAAGAATATCCTCTAACTTAGGATATCAGCATCAAGTCTACTTTAAACTGTCTGTACTGACAAAGCTCCATTTTGAGAGCCAATTAATATGTTACAATTTATACAGATGATAGGATGAACTTCTTGGATGGTTTTTTGTTGGTTTGATTTGGTTTTTTACTTGGGGGGTGTGCGTGTGGTTTGTTTTTTTCATTCAGAATTGGCGTCTTCCTCTTGTTAAGCATTTTTTAATGGCTGGGGTTTTTTGAGAAGTAAGATTTCTGTTCTCCAGTTCAGTTGTATCTTCATCCAAACTTGAAATAAACCAAAAGGCTAACTTCTACACTTTGATGGTAAGATAAAAAAACCAAACCCTAATGCAGGGAAAGAGGAACAAAAGCTATAGGCTCTCTGTTCACCGTTGATCCTTGCTAGTCAGTACTCAAGTGTCTGTGTTTGATTGCAGCAGATACTGCCTTTTAACTAGTGAATGTGTCCATGGGCAAGATGGTGAGAGGTTATGGGGAGTGTCATGGGTTAACGCCTGTAGGCAGCTCAGCCCCACACAGCTGCTCACTCACTCACCCCAGTGGGATGTGGAAGAGGCAAGAGTGGGAAAACTCTGGGCTTAGGTAAAAACAGTTTAATAAGTAAAGCAAAAGYTGTGCGCACAAGCAAAGCAAAATAAGGAATTGACAAGCAGGGCTCTATCACACATGGTTGTTACTTGAAGGGATGGCATTTGTCTTCCCCAACTATCTCCCCGTCCTCCTCCGCTCAGCTTTTATTGCTGAGCATGATGTCTTATGCTGTGGGATGTCCCTTTGGCCAGTTGTGATCAGCTGTCCCAGCTGTGTCTCCTCCCAACATCTCCTTGCTGGTGGGACAGTCTGAAAAACAGAGAAGACCTTTACACTGTGCAAGCACTGCTCAGCAGTAACTAAAACATCTCTGTGCTATCAACACTGTTGTTCCTAAATCCAAAACACAACAACCATCCAAGCTGCTACAAAAAATGAACTCCATTCCAACCAGAACTAGTACAGGGAGGTAAACATAGATAAATTATAACAATCTCTATGTAGGAAATTCAGGCATTGTTAGTCCTCATAAAAACAGTGTGATTTCTCTCCAGAGTGGCCGTTTTAACYGGTAAGCTGCAGGGAGAATCACATCTGTACGGGATACTTCAACTGATACAGTTCATGATAGGGGAAGTAAGGAATTTTTACAATTTAAGTTGGTTAGATGCAGGGCTACAGTTAGGTAGGGGTTTTTTTTGTCTGACAGCTTCAAAGGATGGAATTTTTCCCATTAAAAAAAAAAAGTCCTTTAACTATTTAGGGAGGACTAGTTTGCTAATTCTTTCTTCCTCTCCAGGTTTGATCATTCTCCTTGTGACCCAACAGTCACATTACATGGACCCCCACATAATGCTGTTGCCTGCGTGATATGCTGCGAAAGATTTTCAACCTCTCAGCAGTACAGTGATCATCTTTTATCTAAGGCAAGATCATAAGGATAAGTAACTCACCTGACTGAATGTAGTAGAGAGTTTAAGACTTAAAATTATGCATTGATTTTTGATTTTTTTTCTTTTTAACCCTCTTTCTCTCCCCTCTCTTTTATTCTTCAAGATAGTTTTTTCTTATTCTGCTGTGTCTCAAACACCTGGTGTAGCCTGACAATATTGTTGTTAGATCTGACCATTAGGTTCTACTTTTTTGGTATACTTCCAAGAGGGCCGTAGTTCTGTCATGACCTTCTTGTCCATCTACTGGTGTTGTTGATAGGTATTCCCGTTTTTTGCATTTCCAAAACTATGAAAGGTAAAGGCAGAAAGTTAGGGTGAAATAAGTGACAGCAAAGAGAAGCAGCAGAAGGGAGATGGGGCTTTTGTTTAAGCAGTCTGGTGTTGAATTGGATAATGGATAGCATTTTCGAAGTTGGGTGTTYCAATAACAAACATTCTTGCCTGGGCTCCAGAAACTGCTTTAAATTCAGGGAAGTTTTAGACATTCTGAAAATCAGACAAAATTTTGCTTGTAGTAATAACTCCTGATGCATAGTCATACCTGACAAGCTTGAAAGATTGCATCGTAGTTTGCCCCTACCCTTTTTCCATTGCTTCAAAGTTGTGTGCCTCTAAGGTGTCTAGGGACATTAGCAGGAGTAGCAGCCGAGTTAGGGGAAAGGGAGTGTCTCTTGCAGCAGACAAGAAGATGGGCTTTGGTGTATAAGGATGGGGAGATAATCCTAGTCAAAGCTGTAAGCATATAATGAAGATTCTTGGAGTGATGTAGAAAGAAGCAAGTAAAAACATCAGAAGCAAAACTGAAGGATTTTTGTCCTGAAGGCAGAGCTCTGAAGTTGATGTAGAAGGCAAAACGGGTGGAAGGAGTTGACTTCTACAAAAATCAGAGACTTGTCAGGCTACTCTGAGGAGCAGCATTTTGAGGAGTTAGAGGTTAGCAAGATTAGGGGAGAACTGACATGAGGAAGAACAGCTGCTTTATTGACAAAAGGAGCTGCTTCTGAGAGCCTGGGTGAAGGGACTGGCTAAGAATTGATGGAGCCTATAATCTGTGGGAAGATTCTTGCTCCCAGTGGTGCGAAAAGGGGATGGAGAAGTTGATGGTGTAGTAAGGGTGGATGAGTACCTGAGTTTGTCAGTGGTACTTTGGCCGGTTCCGTGTCTCTTGTGAGCTGAAGTGCAGCGGGGTAGGCTGTAGATAAATGCAGGTGTGGTAGCTGAAAACCTGAAAGTGAAAATATTACCGCAGAAGTGAGAGAGGAATGGGAGGACATGAGGAGAGCTGGGACTGGTTTCTTGACTTAATTTTTTTTCCTAAATAGATAATTTTCTCTTCCAGCTAAATGAAAATGATGGGCATAAAAAAGGTATTCCTCCACAGCATATCCAGTGTTTTGCATGCCCAAACTGCTTCCTCCTTTTCACCAAAAGAGAAGAGTGTGTGCAGCATATGTCACAAAAGAACCACTTCCTCCAGGTTTCTGAACTGAGTGGTATGTTGCTACTGTGTGTACTGCTTTTAACTTTCTTGATAATCCATCCTTAAGATAGGAAGTGACGTATATTTTTCTGCTGCACAAAAAAGCTTAAGGTTTTGAAGTTTGTTTTTAATGAGTTCTTATTTTTCTTTTAGGATCTTAAATGTGGTGCTTTGAAATTCATATTTTTGTGTAGAAATGATTCCTTCATCACATTTGCTGTAATGAGAAGCTGTCGGGTGTCTCGTATAAGCTTCTCAGCCTCAGTGACTCCTTGCAACTACTTCCCTAAATAAGTTTGCATTTAGCATGTTGATAGAGACTCAGACCAAAACACATAAATTTCTTTCTCAAGTCCAGTCAGACTGGCTGTTGAGTTCCTTCCCTTTACTCTCTGTAGTCTGCTTGGAGGCTCTTTTTCTTGCCAGTGTCCGTGGCATTCCTGATGGCAAAGACCTGTGAAAATTTCTTCTCCATATAATTGCAAATTTAGCATGCTTGGCTGGAACAGTGCTGCTGGTCTGATGGCTTGCACTGACTACGTTGCTGCTGAAGGCTGAAATACTGGCTATGTTGTAAGCTGGCAACATCCTGAACCACACTTAAGAGAGTCCACAGGAAAGATCTGTCTGATCATGGTCTTGCTAACGAGRTTAATGCCCAGCAAAGCTGAGCTGACTTTTTATTTCTGACATAAGCAATAGGCATTAAAGCACTTGCTTCGATGTTAGCTAACTGCTAAGTGGSCATAGTTTAGACATTGTAGCTCTCTGAACAAGCCTATGTGGCCAAAAGGATTGGTATAGTTATTTCTCATCTTCATAACTATATCTTTGATTTCTGCCCTTCCCCACAGTGGCTGCAGGAAGTGTACAGAAAAGGCAGGCTTTGAAGGAATCTCCCTGCAGGTCGAGTCAGTACTGCTGCCTTCATGGTAGTGACWATCAGCTGCATGGTTATGCTTTCCCTTATGTATTGTCACTCTAATGTACTTTTATTCTCAAAAAGATTATTAATTCTGAATGTGATGACTCCAGATGCTTTTAAATTCAGGTCATAGGTTTTAAAAAAGATTRCTGGTGAGCTATGGCTTTGAAAACATTAAAAGCACAAGTTAGTGTTTTCTTCTTTAGAGATGGAGAGTGCTTACCTCAGAACTAAAAACTGTGTGCTCCATTTTTTCCTTTGCGTTAGTAGGTCTTCATGATTAATAATTATCAGCATGGTCTAAGATCTGCCGGTGAAGTTAGTTGAAAGGTGCAACCTCAAATTACTGCCTGCTAATCATCACATCTTACTAAACAGAAAAATCAAAGAGAATTTGCCTGCTAAGGTGCAGAACACGAACAATATATAATCCATAAACCATTTCCCATTCTCTTTTCAATAGAATTTTCTTATTCTGCTGGTACCTGAAGTTACGTGTGGAGTATATACTTGGAACAACAGAAAGTCCTGCATCTAAAAATTTGAGAATTAACATTAAGGATGGGAAAGAGAGAAAAATAAGTGGTCAGAGTACATGGGAACTTGTTAAATTAATTGCATGCCTTTTTTTTTAAAATACTCTATGGCTTAAAACAAAATTAAATGTGGTAAGAGTAGACAGCTGGTAATAGGTGGAGGGGACAAAGGTAAGTAAGAATCTTCATAAGAGAGAAATTGACCTGACTCAGAGGAGGAAAAGGGAAGTAGAGTCAGTCACCAAGTATGAAAAAGCAAGATGCAAGCAGATTCGGATATAAGATAGTTACAGAAGTTTAAAAAATTAAGGTTTTTAGTTACAGCTTCYATTGCACAGTTACTGTGGCTCAGCTGACACATTAACTTGCTTTCTGAACCCTATGAGAAACAAGTAACAATAGTAATTATGTCATCAGAGAGCTGGAATTCTATGGAAGAACTCTAATGTGTGGTTGCACTTTCTGCCACTACAGATGTAATGAAGTCTGGCYATCCACTACCTTTTCCATCCTTTGCAAAGAACCTTTTGATATCTTTGTGCAAAGAGGTCTCCTTCCAAGTGAAGTGTATGTCCTGCTACAAGATACTGCGCTCCCATATGGAATTAACAGCTCATTTCAGGTTTGTGAAAGACAGTTGTCTTTATAATGTGAACATCTATAGATCAATGACAGATATGCAGATGTGCTTTTAGTGGTACTAGTGGATTTCAGGGCAACCAGGACCATATGAATGTTGACTTCCTGAGCAGACAATCAAAAGCCTGCCCCCTTATCTTTTCCCCCACACTGCAGGATGCTAATCAGTGTCAGGATCCTTCTTGTATTTCCTGTAACAGAACAACAAAACTTGGTCTTTGTTCCACTATTTCTAACTTGCCAGCATTTGATTTTGAAAATGTACAGTCAACAACATAAGCATCAATCTAAGTGCTAGCTTTGGAAATTGGCACTTAATTCTCTTCAAAGTTCAGAGACTAGATATACATTGCATGGTTTTGTTGGCAAGCTAGTATTTGGGTTAAAGTATATAGAGGACACWGTTTCCATGCACTAATTGCTATAGCTACTAGGTAATATTTAGAGTACATCTGAAAGTTTTAAAAATGTTTCAGGTTATGATATAACCTCTTTATGTTTTTAATCCGTTCTAGAACACGTTGTCATAATTCTGGGCCTATGGCAGTGTCAAAGAAAAGCATTTCCCAAGTTGCAGAGATACTTAAACCAAAAGGTCACTGTGAGAACTGTGATGAACTGTTTTCTGATAAGAATCAGATGACCGAACATAAACAAACCACTCAACACAGCATTAGAGTTTTTACTACAGTGGAAGAGTCCATCTTGATGTTCTGCCATGTCAATGGAAAACATAAAAATCAGTCTCATTTGTGCCACGTTGTGGATCGGTCAAGACCACTGCTTAAAAGACACTTGAGTCCAAATGAGTGCACCAGTGAAATGGGGTCTACTCCCTCAAAACGGAAGAGTGATTTAAAAGATAAAAGTGAAGATAAAGTAGCAAACCAAAGTCAAGGTAGTGCTTGCAAAGTAAAAGCCTGGTTTTGTGAATGCCTTCAAAAGTTTTTTACGGAAGAGTCAGTAGAAAAGCACATTTTATCAGCAAATAGGATCTGCCACAAGTGTGCTGTGTGTGGAAAGCTGGCTGAAAATTCAAGCATTATCCGCTTGCATATGAGTCGATTCCATGGAGGAGCACACTTAACTAATTTTCTTCTCTGGTGCAGAGCATGCTCTGTAGATCTTAGAGAAGAGGATATTATGGGACACATAACTGAATTTCATGGTGGACATAGTTACTACTATGAGCAAGAAGCTGTAGAAGATGAACCTATGCCATCCGCTTCTGATGCTGTGA
The DNA here is from genome assembly GCA_018881555.1 of Amblyornis subalaris. Lineage (NCBI taxonomy): Eukaryota > Metazoa > Chordata > Aves > Passeriformes > Ptilonorhynchidae > Amblyornis > Amblyornis subalaris. Next base: position 2,795,211 of record JACAXG010000051.1, on the reverse strand, counting down.
GCATTTCTGCAGCTGAAGATAAAGACTGCGTTTCTAGCCCTATGGAACTCTCCCCTGAAAGTGGTCCTGTTGTGGGAAAATGGCAGTGCCGCATTTGTGAGGAGATGTTTGAGTCTGAAGAGAGTGTCAAACAACATTGCATGTCCTTAGAAAGCCATGCATTTCACAGGTACTCGTGYGGCTTATGTAGAAATCATTTTCGGAAGGAAGGAACACTGCAGCGGCACTTCCAGGAGCATCATGACCAGGAGATACAGACCAAATACTTCTGTGGCCTTTGTGGTAATCTCTTCTTCGACACAGAGGAAGAATTTCTAATCCATTATAAGGAGATGCATAGCACAGACTATACATTTGTGCCTGAGCAGATGGAACTATCAATAAAAAAGGATGAGGACTTCCTCCCAGTTGAACAAGGAGACCATTTAACCTGTGGTTGTCGGACAACTTACATCTCCAAAATAAACAGGAGAAATGATTATGAGAATTGTCAGAAAGCCATGCTGCAAAAAGGAAACTTATGGTTTCGATGCTGCTTGTGTTCTGCAACAGCACAGAATATTGCTGATTTGAATGGTCATCTCGAGAGTCACACATCACTGAAACCTAGGGGAGAGATGTATGTTGTTAGATGTGCTGCATGCAACAAAAACTTTGATGATCTTCATAGCGCACATCAGCACTATCATATGAAACACTGCTTCTTGGAGAAGCCTGATCTATCAAGTCTTGCGTCAGAATCAGCAGACACAGTATTCAAGTTTGCAGCAAGTGGGGCTTGTGTGGTCAGAAAACCTCACAGGCAACAATTTCAAGCATCTCCATCCAAAACTCAGGACAGACCACAGTTGTCTCCTCTGCAGGGCCCAATAGAGGGAAAGAAAAAAAACGACAACTCAGAACACTCTGAAGAACTTAGTGAAAGTATGTAGAAAATTTGTTTCAACATTGGAAAAATAACAGTGTCTTTTAACACWGTTTCATTGTCAGTATATGTCACTTACCGTTTGGTTACATCCTGTCTMTAAATGAGCTCAGAATTTAGTAGTTGTTATTTCTCAAAGCTGCATTTTGAATTCTCAGTATTTGAATTTCCAAAACTGACTCCAGAATTTATTGTTATATGCCATATGTATGAAGTCTTTGATAAAAAAAACTAAAAAGGCAGATGTAAGAATCCTGAGCCTGAAACATTTAATTTTCATATTAGTTTGGAGTCTAAGTWGGTGTTAAAAGGAAGACGACCATCAAGGAGACCCCAATTAGGGATCTAATGCCTAGAAATGTTAAAGTGACCTATAATACACATTCAAGAGAAACTTGCCTCCTTTGTTTGAGTCTGTTGGTGCTTTCTGTGTGGGCAGTCCTGTTATATCACCATCTTCTCAGCTTTCTTAGCTTGCCAAAAGCAATACCAGCTGAGAATTTATATTCCCAGTATGTATTGGTTTTTTCCCTTGAGGATGCAATTTGTTTTCAAGTTGATTATCACTTCTCAGAATGAAATAGAGAATGCTGAAGGTGTACCTTGTGTTCAGAAATCGGAAGTGTTTCTTAATTACTAGTGGTGTCATAATGCTTTTGATAAGAGGTTGGCATGTATGTTAGATGTACCTATCTGAACGTTTTACGTGCTTTTATGCATGCAAGCAGTTGAATGGCACACAGACTTGCCATAGTCGGGGATGCACAGTTGAATATTAAATGAGTTATTAAAATGTCTTGGGGCAGGACGACAGCTTTCTGTGCTTACCACAAAACTGTCCAGGTCTACTCCATCRTATAGCCAGATTCTACTCTTTTGTCTAATTTGTGCATTATTAAATGCTAATTCAGTTGATTTTTAAATCTATGCAGTCATCAAATAGGATCATGTTTTGTAACTTTCTTTGTAACTTTTCACTTGCAAATATGAATACATGAATTTTCAAAAGCATATCTTAAGTTGATGTACATTGGTACCAGACCAGAAAGTCAGGTGAATTTTAAATGTATCCTTTTTATTCTGTTGAAGATGGTGAACTTCCTGATCTTGACTACCTGAGTACCATGACTCACATTGTGTTGGTGGATCTGGACAACTGGGGAAGCTTTTTCACACAGCTGCCAGCTAACCTGAACCAAGGGACATTTATCTGGGGTTTTCAAGGTAAAAAATGTTTGAAGGAAATTGAAAGATAAGATTAACAAGTCTACACATGTATTTGAGCAGAGATTCCTTGAATCTGAGAGGATGAAGAACAGGAACAGTAGCTGCTAGGGCTTTGAAAGTCGCAGTGTCACAGGCACCGTGTAACAGAAATGTTCTTGAACTTTTCAAACTCAGTCTAAACCTCCACTGCTCTTACTGTTCCTTGTAAAATGCTGTTCCAGAATTGCAGAACAGTTTAGGAGTCTTTCTGGCTTCCCTCATGAATTTACTTAAGCTGTATCATATTTTCATAATTATCAGGACAGCCATAATACTCAGAGATTATGAGGACTCCCAAGTCCTTCTCATAATGGGATTTTTTGTTTTGGTTTGGTTTTTTAGTTCCAGAAGGCATGATTTTGCATTCTTAGACTTTTAATTTTGTTCTGTCTCTGGCTTGTCCTTTAAAGGGTGGCCCTGGTCATCCTGTACAACAATAGGTATATGTCACATCTGGAAGATACCAGTACTAGTACAAGGTGATTGATGGAACTCATGTTGTCATGAGTTTCATAGAATCATAGAATGGTTTGGGTTGAAAGGGACCTTGAATATCATACCATTTTGCAGTCTGCCAGTAGCATCCCTTTAACTTGATACTTTTGCTTACCTGACTGTTTCTGAACCAACTTCTTGTCCACCTCATGCTTTTGCTACAGGTTTTCTCTGTATCTGCCTTTATAATTATTTTGTCTGTGGTATATTGATTTCTTCAGTAAAGTGTAGATAAGGGATAGTTTCAAAATACTTACGGCCTGAAACACAGGCGTCATCTTACCAGACTTGTAGGAATTGTCAGGTAGGTTTTACACTTGGTAAACACCGTTGCCCTGCACTTCTTTGCTAAGTGATTATCTCTTCCCATAGAAGATAATCAAGAATATTCTGGAAGCTGCTCGGGTTGGACAGAAAGGCCTGTTGATGCCTGGGTCACTTTTTTTTTTTCTCTTAGAAACAGGTTTTCCAGTTAGCTGATGAAAGGAGATCAAGTATGGCTGTTAATGTAAAGTGTTAGTTATTCAAACAGTCATCTGTGCTCCTGGACCTGTAATCTAGTATCTGCTTGTTAGGAGTTTTGGGGACGAATCCTCTGATCTTCCCTGTTAAAGCAGGTTATTCTCCTGAGTTTTGTGTTCTACTCGGCATTACTTCTGTATCACTACCTGTATTGTCATTATTTTTGGCCTTTGTGTAACAGTATTCCTGTACACCTGCAAGCCACAGAAAATACTGGTTTTGAGGTTTTAAATCATAGAATGTTAAGGGTTTGGAATGGACCTTAAAGATCATCTAGTCCCAACCCCCTCTGCCATGGATAGGGACATGTCCCACTAGACCAGGTTGCTCAAGGCATTGTCCAGCCTGGCTTTGAACACTGTCAAGGTTGAGACATCCAAGACCTCCGTGAGCAACCTGTTCCAGTGTCTAACCACCCACACAGTAAAAACTTTCTTTCTAATATCTAACCTAAATTTCTTCTCTGTCAATTTGTACCCATTATTCCTTGTCCTGTCACYGCAGTTCCTGACAAAGAGTCCCTCTCCGGCTTCCCTTAGGCCCCTTCAGATACTGGAAGGTTGCTGTGAAGTCTCCACGCAACCTTCTCTTCTCCCAGCAGAACAGCCCAARCTTTCTCAGCCTGTCTTTGTAACAGAGGTGCTTCAGTCCTCTTGTCAATTTCCTGGTCCTCCTCTGGACTTGCTCCAACAGTTCCATGTCTGTCTTACACTGGGGACACCAGAAGTGGACACAGTACTCCAGGCTGGGTATCACAAGATAAACAAGATAAAAGATATCTCACATTTATCTTTCAATCTTATACCTAATGGTCCTAGATTTCTATTTCATCTGTGCTGCCTGGCTGCTTTATTTATGTTCATTCTCTTTTCTGTATGGCTGAAAAACTTCTTGTTTGTTCTTACTATCTTTTGTAAGGCTTTGCCCAGGTTGAACACCTGGGCAGATTTCACTTCACCTCTTCACTCCTTGAATTCTGTTGTGGTTTGGGGTTTGGTTGTACTTCTTAATTGCTGAAGGCTTGTTGTTTATTTCTAGAGYTATTCAATCTACTTGGCCTTGGAAAAACTTTTTCTACAGACAAAAATAAGAAACTATTAGGAATCTCACTGGAAGAAATGTCAGGCTGCTCTGTCTGGGTTTTACGAAGAATTACTTARTAAAGAATAATTTTTCACAGTTACAGCAAACTTTCCAAAAACATGGATTCAGACACTGGCTTTCAGTCATACTTTTTTATTCAGTCTAATTTACTCAAAACTAGTTTGTCAGTAATTGACTTGAGCTTGTTTGCTGACAAGGTCTTCCATGCTGTTACTGTTTTCCAAGGTTAAAATGCAGATTTGATTCATTAAGGAAAAATTGGTTGAACCTAGGGATGTCTGAGTTGTATTGTCAGAAATTTCTCTTCTCTGACCTAAGAAAGAGAAATAATCATAGTATAATCATTGTGTTACTAGTCTATTGTTAGGAACATCTATTAATACAATACCCTTACCCAGAGGTACCTTTGTGCTAGTTAAGACTCTGCCCGGAGATGTTCCAAACACAGGTGCCAGATGGCACAGCGCAGCCCATGTTAGCACCACTCAATTCCTTACTTCCAAGCTGCATGCAGGCTGCCTTCTGGGGATGGCCCCTGAGGCACTTGAACTAAAAAAAAACATGCTGAAGAGTTATTTGTGAATAAAATGGGCCATTTTCGTATTAGAGAAAAATTTAGGAGTTTATTAGTGTCAACTATATTAGTTTTGAGCTTGGGAACACTAAGGCTCCCAGACACATCTGGATTTATTGCTGTAGGTATCCTCTCATAATAATGGTTTGCACAGTTACTTGAGGCTTGCTATTCTTGTTTGTTTAACCTGTGAAAATATAGCAACATTCTTTTCCTGCATTTCCCACACAACATTTCTGAATTTTTAATTATTATTTTTATATGATACATCTGCATTATTTCTGTTATTCCTGTTTCTAGTATAGCCTTAGCTTTGCTTTCCATTGTATTATCAAAACTCTCAATTGTTTCTGTCTTCAGATATTCAGTTGTCCTTCATCCATTTGTGGGCTAACAAATAAACTGAATAAATACGGGTCTGTCATTGTTTTCAGCTGCCCTGGTGAAATGCTTATGTTGTACATTTATGCAGCCAAAAAACAGGGCTGGTGATAACAAGTCTTTCCCAAATAGCAGTAACCAAGGGCTGTCACAGCATATAAGAACAACTTGCAACTAGCAATTTTTTTTCTCGTGGACAGATACCACTAAATCATTTCTGTATAGACTTTTAATAAATCTTTATCTTTGAGATCACTTTTGATACCTTCTTCTCACCATTAGGCTGAAAACGGAGGAAAAACCAGGAGAAATCTACTGAGGAAGTAGAAGTTTCTGAGCAGTTTCTTTTTCAGACTGGAGGTGGACATGTTGGCATAAAGCATCCTCTGCAGCCTGTTTACTTGAGCCTTAGCTTTCCATGTCCTCTCATGAAGTGCCATCAATGACTGCTTTCACTTTCTGTTCAAAATCCTTTCTTACATCCAGCCACTCTATCATTTGGCAGATAAAGCAATGTTTTTTCCTCCACGTTGCAGTGGAGGAAACTAAACTCCATTAGTTCTTAGCCATTGGAATGTTATGAAATTCTTAGTCACTCTGGTCAAAGTGTCTTTCCATATGCTTTCCTGTTTATGGTGTCATATTTTTATGGTGCAAGCTCCTCTGGTTTTCCCTTTCTCCTTGAGAGAATTCCTGCCTCTTTCCTTTCCCTTGCAATTTGTTTCAGCCTTGTATTGTCTGTAGCAGGCACATTRTTCAGCTCATCTTTATTATCCAACTATTTTCTTAGCCAGCTTGGGATAGTGTTGAGAAAATTCCTGCACTTTTTTTTCCGCTTGCAGCCTCATTTTGCTTATTCTTGAGTGCATCCAAGGGTTTGTCAGGACTCTAACATTTGTTTCAGCTGTTGGTCCAATTCTTAAAACCTCTTTTTAATGAATTCTGATATGTGATGTGTCAGGCAGTTATAGTGCATGTTGACTCTATAACTCCTGTAGTAGAGGTTTCCCTACAGGAAGCATTTCTATTACTTGTGCTATGTTTCCAGAGCTGTTTTGATTCTGCACATTAACCATAACGGATTCAAACTGGAAAAAAACACATCCTTTTGTCTAAAAGAACAGGATATCCAGAAGATAAGTTTTTCAGGATTCGAAGAAAAAAAGCCTTACGAAATTGAATGAGTTGTATCGGGCTAGCTACTTTTTTTTTCCTTTTTTGCCTTCTGTCTAAAGAACAAGGGAATTGGGGTGATCTTGGTTATATGTTTTTCTTAGCTTTCACATTGGTCAAAATAAACTCTAAAAGTTTTATCTTTGCTTTTGCCTTCTTGCATTCTTAATTCATAGAGCTGTTTCTGCACAAACCCATGGTTGGTTTGTTTTTCATGTTTGGTTTTTATTATTATTAATTTTATTCGTCTTCGCTGTTTAGGAGGACACAGCAACTGGAAACCTCCAGTGCAGTGCAAAATTTACAATTATCTTAAGAGGATTGGATGTTTCTTTCTTCATCCACGTTGCAGTACCAGAAGAGAAGCAGCAGACTTTGCCCTCTGTGTTCATGTAAGTTAGGGCACACTTTCTTTATTGTTGTGTCTCCGTACCCAGAGAAGGGTGGCAGATGATATCTGCTATTGATGTTAAGTACTAATTGCAGATGAGATTCTTAGATTCTTTTCGTGAGACTTCTGTGTCTGCTATAAAGAGCGATAAACCTGGATTGAGTGGAGACAGATGATTGGGAAGTGATTTCAAAATTAGCCCAAATAGGTCCACAGTCTGTTGTGGATGGGAAGGGAGCTAGTTAGGGAATGAAGAGTAAAAAACCTACACTTCTTACAGTTTCTGTTTAAGAGTGAAATGTAACTCCTTCCTCTCTCTTCAAGTAGCCTAAATTTCAAACCATCTTTACAATGGAGTTGAATGGGTGCCAGTTTCACAGACCCTGTGGAGCTGACAAAGAGCAGTGCCTCTATCCAGTAGACCCTGGGCTTTGGCAGGGTTGGGAATGTGCAGGTGAAGGACAGGAATCTGGGATGCCATGGGGACTCATGTTCCTAATGGACAATCATAGAATTGTTAAGGTTGGAAAAGGCCTTTAAGATAATCAAGTCCAGYGATCAGCCCAGCACTACCACCATCATTAAGCCATGTCCTCAAGTACCATATCCACATTTTTCAACACTTCCAGGGATTGTGATTCCACTGCTTCCCTGGGCAGTCTGTTCCAATGCTTGACAACCCTTTCAGTGAAAATCTAAACCTCCCCTGGTGCAGTTTGAGGCCATATAGTGCTTTATCAGTTAGATAAGATTCCTAACTATCTAACTATATAAGCACATTTTACAACATTGTTTCATTATGCTTTTTATGTTATACTTAAAATGCTCTGCACAGATGGCTTGTTTTATGTGGAGATAGTTCTAAAAATGCTGCTTTTTAGAAGTTTGGTCCATACTCCATCTTCACTGTTCTGGTAGCCATTACCTGTATCTGTTGTTGTACATAGAGAAGAAATGAGAGTCAAACTTTTGAAACAGTGCCTTTCACAGTGGTATAACATGGCTTGGATCATAAAAKCAGGAGTAAATTGCTGTAGAAAACTTTCCAATGAAAACTTGTGTTGCACAAAGCTAACAAAAGGCCATGAGAGAAAAATATGATCTCAGTTCAACACTTGTCATTTGTTTCCCTATAGGCTGGTCGTCTGGATGAGCACCTGCCCAAGCAAATTCCTTTCACTGTACTTTCTGGAGACAAAAGCTTCCTGGAACTGGAAAACCAATTTAAAATGACCCAGCGGTCAGCTTGCATCCTAAATCCTCACCACATTGAAGGAGACATGATGTGTGCCTTGCTAAACAGCATTTCAGATACCACAAAAGGTAGAAAGTAAACATCAAACACAATTTTTCCAGTAAACTGATAGTTCTTTCCAATAAAAAATGGAATGCTTTTGCTGGTAACACAAGCTGTTGCTTGATGCTTCTTGTATTGTACTGTACTGGTATTCAATGAAATATAGATCAGAAAATCATTTTGCTTGGGGCACGTTTTGAAAACACACTTAATTAAGCATTTTTACTCAATATAACAAACTCTCTCATCCCTGTAGTCTTTATTATAGCAGGAGACAAAAATGATGTTTGAGTCTGAAAACTCCTTTCTAGTTAAAGAGAAGCTGTTTAAAGCACTCTTTTGTGCATATTTATCAATTTGTGCTCAAATCTGTTTAGCTTGATTTATGCTGTGTCCAAAACAAATGTGACCCTGCTAAAGCATCATTATTTTTCAAAATATTTCTGCCTATTTTAATTCTGTCCTCCTGGCTACTTCCTATCATTTGATAATTGTCTTCACTGGCACATGACTCACACATTCATTTGGAGAAAAACTGTCAGTGGAAGTTTTTAAGTTCTCTAAAACGCCAGATTCTAATGGCGTGGTAAAATGATCACATTGGTTTTATATAGGATAATCGAAGAGAATTGAGCCAGCTCATTTTCATGCAAAGGATACTAGAGCTGAGATTATTTTTAATACTTGTCAGTATTTTAAGATATTTTGATGTTTTCCTAGAAAACCTGACATTCATCTGTAGACAAGTTTTTGCTTTTCCTGGCTTCTTGTTGCGGTTTTGGGGGGTTGTATGTTCTGGACATATTACAGAAAGCTGTTTCTGAATTAGCCCTAAACTGTTTTCTGAAAAAATACACTGCTAGTCTTGATATAGRTTTGTGAAAGCTGTCACATGGTGCTGCTGTTCCTCCAGGGAGATTAAAGTGGAGTGCTAGCTCTGAACAGTAAATGGGCATTGATTGATTAAGGGGTGGGGGAGGATAATTAATAGTTTTCTGAAAAAAATTATTTGTGGTGAGCTGGAATTGTTTTAAGTGCTTTTGATACAGAAAAGGTGCTTATAGAGTTTTCTGGCCACCCCAGGAATTTGGTCAGCTAGATTTTTGCATGGATTATGGAGATATTCTCAGCCAGAAGCAACCATACCAGTAAAATTTCTTGGCATAGTTAATTACAGAATCATCACTCTCATTAGTGTAGTTCATTTTCTCAGTGGGGAAGGGTTATCCATAAAGCTACTCATCCCTTGGTGTTGATAAAGGCTGGGGGATGAACTGATCCACGTCGCCCTGCTGAGAAGGACTTGGGGGTGCTGGTGGATGAGAGGCTGGACATGAGCCAGCAGTGTCAACTTGCAGCCCCAAAAGCAAACTGTATCCTGGGCTGCACCAAAAGCAGCATGGGCGACAGGGCAAGAGTGGAGATTCTACTCCTCTGCTCTTGCGAGATCCCACCTGCAGTGCTGCACCCACCTCTGGGGTCCTCAGCACAGGAGGGACATCAACCTGTTGGAACAAGTCCAGAGGAGGCCACAAAGATGATCAGACCAACTCTCCTGTGAGGAAAAGCTGAGAGGATTGGAGTTCTTCAGCTTGAAAAAGAGAAGGCCTTGGAGTGACCTGATTGCAGCCTTCCAGTACTTGAAGGGAGCCTACCGGAACGATGGAGAGGGGCTTTTTACAAGGGTGATAGGACAAGGGGGGATGGCTTTAAACTGAAAGAGAGGAGGTTTGGATTAGATATTATGAAGAAATTCTTTACTGTGAGGGTGGTGAAGCACTGGAAGAGGTTGCCCAGAGAAGTTGTGGATGCTCCATCCCTGGAAGTGTTCAAGGCCAGGTTGGATGGGGCTTTGAACAACCTGGTCTATTGGAAGGTGCCTCTGCCCATGACAGGGCAGTTGGAACTAGATGATCTTTAAGGTCCCTTCCAATCCAAGTCATTCTGTGATTCTATGCATTATTGCATTCCCAGTGCAAATGTTTTCTTTTAGAGTGTACTAAAATTCTTAGATTRATAGATCTGTTCTAATGTAATTAGGACTGTATGGTTGTATATTAATGTGGGTGTCTTTTTTTGCTTCGTGAACTTTTTGCGTATTTTTTGGGGAGGATGAGTTGGAAGAGAGCTGTAACTTCCAAGCAGTTGATTTAGCTGYATGGGCTTCATTTCTTGTACAGTTTGTTGTGCAACTTATTGATATGAGACAGCGAGGAGAGGGGAATGACTTTTGCTGTATAAGGTCACTTTAGCTCCCTGCCTGCGTAGTTTTGCTAGTATAGCTTTATTCACTGACATACTCTGGCTCAAAGGTGATGGCTTTGATCTTTGGCCTTGGCTTTGGCCTTTTCTGTCTATAAACTATACTCCAGTATTTTTTTTTAATATTGGTCTTGCTTTCAGAAGTTTCCTAATTTAACGCTTCTGTCAATGTCCTTTACTAAGTTAATATTTAATTTACTGTTATGGTGATTGGTCCTACTCAGAGGCTGCAAACTTTAACTTGGTGGTTGTGCTGATCATTGTGCATTCCACTTAAGTTATGCATGTGGTTACTATTAAAAAAAAAAATCTTTGAGCAGGAAATTGATGGAATGGCACATGATTCCTTTGACTGTTGGCATTTCCTAGCAAACTTTAAAGGAACAGAATTGTCCCCTTTTTTAGTCAGTGTCAGCAAGGGAGGACCCAGACAGCAAGAGCTGCCTTTGTCTCCTCTTCGTGTATTAAAACAGAACAKTAGAAAATTCACTGCTGATAATAGGTCTGTATTTGCTGCATAGTGGGATGATGTTGTTAGCAAGAGTTTATGAAGTTTTTGTTCAAAAAGATAAAGCCACCACGTAGTACACACATAGTGCGTGGCTCAGCAGCATCAGCTGTCATTTGCAAGTCTTAATGTGGCACAACCAGTATTGGAGGGTTGAGATAGAAGGTCGGGCAAGTCTATCATAGGCTGGTATAACTGGTTGACCTGTTACAGAAAAGCAGCTTAGTATAAGGAAATGCAAACAAGAATTGCTTGCTTTGTGACTTTCTTAAGCCTATGGCTATTATTCTGGGGGGAGAAATAAGTGAGAAATACGACAGAGAATCATGTTGAAAAATATCAGACCATTGTTGGTATTGGATGAGCTGCAAAATGAAAAAGCTCTTTCCCTGAATCACTTTTACAGAGCTATCATTAGTTTTTGAGCAGCTGGATTGTGTTTGGATGTGGCAATCTGACAGGTGCATCTCGTGACCATTTAACCACATCGGCAGAACTACTGTAGGAACTGTGGTACTGCATTCATTTTAAAATAAATAAATAAAAATAAAAGTTCCTGCATATGTTGCAATAAGAGACAAACTGTATGCTACTATAGGAAACTCTTGGCTGGAGCAGATGCATGAATTTTCTTTGAGGTATGAAAAGAATAGGCAATAGATGTATTCTTACTTGCTCTCAGCAGCTGCTAAGCCTGAGTTCATAAATGAAGAAGGTTTTTGTTTTTATGCTGAAGGCACAACACAATGGGATGTTCATGCATGTTAATAGAGTGGTTTGGGAAGGGCAGAAGAGTTTTCAATGTCTTCCTTCGTAACAAAAAATTTGTAGTGCGAACAAAAACATCATTATTCCATTGTCTATGTCTTGATGATATCCTGTGTCTTGAAGGTACAGAAAGTATAATTTTAATGAGTGCTGGACGATGTTGAGGGCAAAGCTGATGGTAGGTTGGGGTCATCATACCCATCCAGACACTGACAAGAATGCCACAACTTGGTTGACAAGTTATTTTYGTGAAAGTTGATGGCTTTAACTTCACTGTTTCTCACAGTTATGTTCAAAAGAGATCCTTCAGTGACTGAGGTCTTACATAAAACAGACTCTTTTTAATAATAAGAAGAGCAAATTTTTTGGAGTGTTTTTTGTCCTTTCTTTTGAAGAGCCAGTCTGTCTCATGAGTCTGTCAGAATCAGTGGTGTAYGGAATGTAGTGTTGTCTGCCAAATAGCCACTGTACCGCTTTCACTGACCCATAAAGTACATTTCGGTGTGCTCAAATGAAGTTGTCAGCCTGCATCTTCAATCTGCTGCTCTTGCCTGAAGTGTTTAAATACTACCAAATGCAGCTTCTCTGAGAGATTTTGTATTTGGAAGAGCAGGATTTCAGTTCATTTTGATGAATGCTGGTAAGCTTCCTAGCTCCCACTGTCCTCAAAATCTTTTGCTTTACATGCAGCCAACAAAAGAATTTAGGAGGACATAAGAATTAACTTATAGAAGACATTGAGAATAGTCGCTTTCCCTYTCCATAGTCAAGATTTTCATGGGTGTTGAGATCCAGGATAAATGCCACATCTGTCCCGTCTCTGCTTTTTCTAAACCTTCAGATAACACAGTCTGCAAGTGCCTAAAGATAGGTCACAGACTGCAGCCCTCACTTCCCAAAGAAACTGAGTGTTAAGGGCATGAGCATCTACGGTGTGATGTGCCGTGAATGAATTATAGTAACTGTAGCTATTCCTTTATTACAGCAACCACAGCTTATTGCAGTAGGGAGTGATAAGAAAGTTACCCTTCAATTRTAACCTTGTGTTAACTACAACAGGAAGTTACTATTGGATTTGGTATGTCAGTGGCATCTCTTGTGTGCATCTTTGAATGTGTGTGTATGCCCTAGGGAGAAAGCAATGTATTGAGACCTAAGATAATGAGTTTGAACAATAATTGTAGGCCAGTGGATGAACTGGGAAGACCTCAACACTCAGATCATACAAAAACATCTTCGAGGTTTAGCTTAAATCTGGTTGTGAATTTGAAAGAGGTGTCTAAGATGAAGGTTAGATCAAAGTCTGAGTGACCATCATTGTATTAGCCACAGTATCCAAGAAATGCAGTTGGAGGAGAGTGAAGGCTGGAGGGATTTATTTTTATTTGTCCTATGCTTGAATGAGCAGATGAATGAGCAACTGTAGGCAGCAGAGTGAAGCTTGCTTTGCATGGAGGAAGAGAGGTCTTGTGTGATGGTAACCCTCAGCAGGGAGTAGCTGTAYTTGGATTTACAGACGATGTTACCTTAGTGAAGAAGCAGAGATTAGAGCAGTAAGTATTGGGGAAGAGTATGTGGGAAGGATCCTCCAGTGACATAATAAAGAAGGAAAAAAAGAAAATATTCTAGAAGCCAAGGGAACAGTATTTTAAAGGCAGCATGGCCACGCATACCAAATGTGATTGCTAACAAAGGTAAGGGTGGGGTACTGATCTTGAGTTTTTGTCTAAGTAGTTACTGGGATCCTGRATGAGGTAACAAATGGTGTCCCTAAGGTAGTACTAAAACTCCAGACACCAGCTGGAAAAGGAAAAGGGTCAGTGGTGGGAGAGACAGTGAGTTAAGTGTGATGTGAATGTCGCTGTACATTGGAATTGGAAAGAGGGAGGTGAGATTGGGAGTTACTGAAAAGACTAAGAGAAGGAGTATTGTAGAAGAGAAGGGGAGGTGGGGTGTCAGACTGTACAGTAGACAGGAGGTGTGTTGTGTGGTGAGGGAGCAGAATGAAGACTGGGGAAGGGAAGTCGAGTCTCTCATGAGACAGAGGAACTGGTAAACCTGATGGAAATTATGATAGGTATGGTGGTAACTGGGGAGGTTGCAAGAGATGATCAGATAGAGGGGGGGAGTTACCCTGAGCTGTGTGGGCAACTAATCCCAACAAATTCCAGCTGTGGTGCTTTGACGGCAGGGCAGTGGGTGGCGCTTACATTCTCTGAAAGTTACTAGTCTCTCCCCAGAATAGTTTTTTATGATGATGCCTTAAGGATTAGCTTTTGGATTTTTCTAACCCTGCACTGTACTAGTGTGTAATTCTGAAATCCATATTATGTGTTTCACCGTCTTGTTAGACAAAACATTCTCTCTAAGCCTGGAAAACAAGGTCACTATCCTAGGCCTAAGTATAAACAAAAGTGAATTGGGAGGCGGTGAATGGGGGAATATTACTTCATTACCTGAAACTGTAATTGGACAATTAACTTCTGATAAGCAAATGTACCAAACCTATATCTGGGGGGGAAAACTCGTGATCGGGGTCTATCTTGGTCTAGCCTAGCATCGGCAAGGCTCTGTACCAGAGGTGTACCACTCAAAGACCCTCAATAAATTCATACTTTTATTCACTAACTTTGTTCAGTCTCTGTTTCAGGTACTCCCAATTTTAGGCATCAATGAGAGACTCATGAAATGTCAGAAAATCACTCCGAGCTCTATATTCATCCGGAGTTTGCTTTCCTGTTTTCTCATTCTTCCAGCAGGAATATGTCAGTATGTGAGGACAATAGTGAGCAGTAGGATTTCTTTTGAAAGAATAGGTACAGTCAGAGGTTCTCAACCAATGTTTATTTGACAAAATGTACTAGAGAATAGTACAAGAGATCTTAAGATCTCTTGCTTCTGAAACTGGGCAACTACTTTTCCTCCGACCCGAGGAGCTGGGAGCTATAGCACGTGCTGAGCATTTTAACAAGAGAGACAGGACATGCCTGATTTCTCAAAATTAAATGTTCATCTGTAAAAGAGGCCAGCAGTGTCAGGAGTATATGCTGATGAAGTGTGGGCTGGATGAGAAAACAGGTGGATTGAAAACGGGCTGAACAGCCAGACCTGGAACATGGTGATCAATGGCATGAAGTTCAGATGGGGCCAGGAACCAGCTGTGTACCCCAGGAGTCAGTACTGGGACTGATCCTGTTTAATGTCTGTTAATGACCTAGATGATGGGGCAGAGTATACCTACAGCAGCTGTGCTGATGACACGAAACTGGGAGTGGGCAGTTCATACACCAGAGGATTGTGCTGCCATCCAGAGGAACCTTGACAGGGCAGAAGTGGGCTGACAGTGAACTTCATGAAGTTCAACAAAGGGAAGTGCAGAGTTCTGCATCTGGGGAGGAACAGCCCCAAGCATCAATATATGCTGACCAGGAGTCAACCAGCTGGGAAATGGCTTTGCAGGGGAAAGGGCCTGGGGGCCCTGGTGGACACCAAGTTGACTGTATGCTAATGTGTGCTCTTTTGGCTAAGAAGGCCAACAGTACCCTGGGCTGCATTAGGAAGACTGTTGCCAGCAGGTTGAGGAAGGTGATCCTTTCACTCTACTCAGCACTGGTAAGGTTGTAACTAACAAGTTTGGAGCTCCTCACTACAGTGTTTTTTCAGTAATACTCARAAGCTGTCTGGACATAGTCCTGGGCAGCCAGCTGTAGAGGATCCTGCTTGAGCAGGGGGGCTGGACAAGATGACCTCCAGAGGTCCCTTGCAACCTCCACCATTCTGTGACATTGCCTGACCGGTCTAGTGGCCTTTTATGATGAAGCAACTGCAATGGTTRACCAGGGAGGGCTGAGTGATGTCATCTGCCTAGACTTCTGTAAGGCCTTGACGCTGTCCGACACAACATCCTTATCTCCACATTGGAGAGACATGGATTTGATGGATGGACTTGTCAGTGGATAAGGAATTGGCTGGATGGACATAGCCAGAGAATTGTGGTCAGTGGCTCCTTGTCGAAGTGCAAGCTGGTGACAAGTGATGTCCCTCAGGGCTCTGTCTTGGGACTGGTGCTATTCAATATCTTCATCAGTGACACAGACAGTGGGATYGAGGGCACCCTCAGCAAGTTTGCAGATGACAGGAAGCTGAGTGGTGCAGCTGACACACCTGAAGGAAGGGATGTCATCCAGGGAGACCTGGACAAACTTGAGAAGTGGGCCCAAGAGAACCTCCTGAAGTTCAGCACGGCCAAGTGCAAGGTGCTGCGCATGGGTTGGGTAATTCCAGACGTGAGTACAGCCTGGGAGAAGAACTCCATGAGAACAGACCAGTGGAGGAGGACTTGGCGCTTCTCATGGAGGAAAAGCTGGACGTGAGCCAACAATGTGTGCTCACAGCCCAGAAGGCCAACTGCATCCTGTGCTGCATTAAAAGACAAGCAGCCAGTAGGTCAATGGAGGGGATTTTGCTCCTCTACTCTGCCCTCATGACACCCCATCAGGAGTGCTGTGTCCTGCTCTGGGGTCTTCAGCACAAGAAAGACATGGACCTGTTCAAGCGGATCGAGAGGAGGCCACAAAGATGATCAGAGGACTGGAGCATCTCTCCTACGAAGAAAGGCTGGAAAAGTTGTGGTGGTTCAGCCTGGAGAAGAGAAGGCTCTGAGGACACCACATTGTGCCCTTCCAGTACTTAAAAGAAGCTTATAAAAAAGAGGGAGAGGGACTTTTTATGTGGGCAGATAGAGACAGGACAAGGGGGCATGGTTTTATACTAAAAGAAGGAAGATTTAGATTAGATGGTAGGAGGAAATTACTTACTCATAGGGTAGTGAGGCACTTGACCAGTTGTCCAGAAAAGTTGTGGATGCGCCATCTTTGGAAGTGTTCTTGTGTTATGTGTACTTATGCCAAGAAATGAGTGAGGGAGTGGTTGCTTCAACTGTTCCACTTCTAACAGGTATAAAACTTTTTAGAGTAGTCTGAGGTGTCTTCTAGGCTGGAAGATTAAAAGGATGGTTAACAACGGAGAAGCCACTTGTGAAAACCCCTTCCTTTGCGCTTTTTCCTCCCTTTCATTAGTAATTGTAATGACTGCTTTTGGGGGAGGAGGGGGTGTGGATTTTTCTTTCTTTTGCTTTGTTTGCTTTGGAAAATTATGTAAAAATTAGTATCTCTTCTGCCCAGAAACAGTAGGCAGCTCCAAAAAGGGTTCACTGTCAGTCTGCCAAGTGAGTGGAGAAGGACCATTTTAACTGCAGTGTGTATTTATCTATTTCTGGCATCTTTTTGGGCTGTTGATCACTGTTTGACACCAGCTATTGCAATTTTTATTCCTGGCATTGGGAAAGTCAGCAGTGTTGCTGCTCAAACAGGTTGTGTGTCAGAGGTTTGAGAATGAATTTTGGAAAGTGTACCTGAAACTTTGAATACCTAAGTTGGGTCATTTAAAATGCCAGAAGTCACACAGTCAGTACATTAGATGGCCATATCGGAATGTTCTTTGCTGGTTAATGTAATCAGAAATACACTGATGTATTAATAAATGTGATGACTTTAAGGGGAATGCTTCTGTTGGTGTGTCTTTAGGAGACCTGGTCGATTGCTAATACTGTAAGACCTCATTACAGAGACCATCTCCCAAAATAGCAATAGCCTGTAGCAGGAGGAGAATGAATGCATAACGTGACTCATTGGCTTGGTTTTTAACTTGTACTTTACTGAGGCTCTGTTTATTTGGGAAAAAAGCAACCAATAAAAAACCAAACCAACCAAACAAACAAACCCCACACCACCTTAGGTACACAAATCCCTACTAGACGTTTCAAAATAGAGCCATCCTCCTGGAGCTGGAAATCAGCATTGTGAAGAGTGTTATTAAGAAAGGGAAAGGTTGTGGAGTTTTGGCTGGGCTGGGTTGTGATGAGTTAACAAATTAAACTAAGTGTATCAGCTTTCTGCTTCTGTGAGACTTGAACAGAAACATCTGGTGAATTGCACTGCTTGGTTGAGTTTTAGCACCCCATTGTTCAAATGCAGTATTTGGGCAATAAAATAAAGCAGTCGTGCGTAGGCAGAGACACACTAAGGCTCTTCTTCCCATAGTTAAATCCTTGATACATTTTATAGAAAGTGAGTAATTTATAGAACTTGAGTCATTTTTTAATAACTGAGTATTACCAAAAAACCCACAAAGGCAGTAGACACAGTAGCTTCTGTACCTATTATTTCTTGTTACTGCTTTAACACAATATAAAATTGAAGCAATCTGCCTCTAGATTTTGGGGAGAAGGGGAGGAAGATAGCTGGAAAATAACTGTCTCTTGAGTTGCTGTCTTAAACTACTACTGGAATGTATTTTTAGCTTGATTTTTTTAGATCATAACAAGTGCACTCTTCAAATCAGTTGGTGTTGTTACAGTAAGAGAAATGCGAGAGAGGCTGTTAACATCTTTATTAGAAGCAATGTGTAATTTATGTTTCATTTGTGCATTTAAGATTCAGATAGCGAAGAGGATGAAGATATGAAAGTAACAGTGAAGAGGAGCTTAGAAGAAATAAACAAACAGGAAGGTCTGTTAGTTTTTACTTTTCTGTGTTCAGGAGTACTATTAATTATGGAAGATACAGAAACTAAACTTACAGTCAGTTTTACAGCAAGTGACCTCTTAGGAATACTCTCTAAACTATGCTGGGCAGTCTTGAGTAGTGAAGAATGCTGTGATGAGTTATAAATAAAAAAAATTCTTAACCTGAAAAGCATGCCAGCAGACTCAAAATCTATTTCATTGGGACACCACAGGGTACTGAGCAATTAGAGACTTGACTGAGCTCACTTCATACCAGTTTAATATGACTGTGTTGTCTCAGAGTAGAACTATTGACTAAACAGTTGAACTTCTGAATAAATAGTTCAAGATTAGATATTTCTCAGTAAAGCACTCTGGTCTCCTAAAAGAGCTGTAGATTGATGCTCAGGTTTGAATCAGCAGTACACCTGTCTGTTCACATCCTATCTTACCTTATTTGAAATTGTTTTCATCCTTTTGCTGGTGTGCTTACTGGTGGTGTTCAATGTAGTGACAATGTAGTAATGAATTTTTGGTGACAGACCACAGTGTACTTTGAAAATACTTTATTGTTGAAAGGCCTGATTCTGCCTTTCCACCTGATGGAAAAAAAAAACAAACCAAAGAAAAAGTTGTACAAGCTTAGTGATAGAACTGATAACTGAATCTTATGTTCCCAGAATTCATTCAGTTATAAGTATGCCAACTGTTACTAAATATTGTCGTTAAATGTCCAGTGTTCATTTCCAGCACTGAAAGTTTGGTGCACTCAGGCCCCCCTCATATTGGGATAGCAGTGGCATTTGGTGCATCCAGGAGGTCCCACTTCTGATGCTGTAGTGCAGAGGCATCTGACCTTAGGAAGCAGCCTGGCTTCAGATGAGTCACAGTTCGGACCTTATTCTGAATTTTTGCACAGGCTTAGTGGCTAAATGCCAGCATACTTTTATGCAAACAGTTGTCTGCAAATGGTTTTCTGTCTTTGTTTGGTTTTGTTTGTTTCTGTGACCATGTAATATTTTTCTTTCAGAAACTTTCTTTTATCAGTAGTACTGGATATTACAGGAAAGTCCAGGTGCATGAATATGGCTCTGCTGACATGAGAGAGTATTCATTGATGTGATCTCTGTTCCAAATCTCAGCCTTGCATAAAACAGCCCAAAAATTATTAAAGTTTTACTATTCTATTTTCTTTGTCATAAGAACAGACAGCTCTTTTTTTAAGAGTGCTTGTGTCCTCTCCGAAAGCTGCTTTAATTTTTCCAGTAATACTACTGATATTAGTATTTGCTGTACATACAAACCTTGTCTAACTTCTGGCATTTAATCCGCTAATACCAAGGAATTAGTGCCTAAAACAACCTAAATGTAATGCAAAAACAGAGTTTCTTTTTTGAATATCATGAAAGTTATTTGAGATTGTTAAGAAGTCAGGTGAGTGCAATGCAGTTTTCTTCCCCACCATCAAAAATGGTACAGCCCTGATCTAGACTGTTCTTACTGTTGATAATGACTTTTCCTCTACTTTTCTGGCCTACCTAGTGAGAGTGACAACAGCAGTGCCAAGTCAGAATATAGATATGAGAATATCTCTGGATAAGGAACTGGAATGAAAATACTGAAACCTCTGTGCTTGTTATGTGTGTGTGTTTTTTGTTTTAATACTTCGTTTATTTTTCTTGGTGCATAAATATGGGCTATAATCTGGCTATTATTTTGACCAGTAAATACATAGTTGCATTATCGTCTTAAACTAATCATTGGGCTGCTCCTAGCTAATGTAGTGGAAGGTTGTAGAGGTGTTTTCCATACTTTGAAGTGTTGAAAAGATAGCATAAAACAGAAGAAGGGAAAATATTTTCATCTCTTTCTCAGGGTTTTTTTTGCAGTCTACTGACATTGCCCACAGAAGTAAGTTCATGCTTTATATAGTAATATTAAGGTTGTTGTGTTTGTGGCTAGTTATCAACTACTGTTTGAGATTATAATATTTTTTTATTTATGCAGACCTGCAAGATGCAGAACTGCAAGATGCAGAACTGCAAGAAGCTATCCAAAGGAGCCTTGAGGAAATGTAAATGAAGATACTTCAGTACATTAACATCATGTCATCAGAACTGCTCACAAAAATGGAAACTTGTTCATCTATTTACAAGGATTCGGAAATACCACTTTAAAAACATGTCTGTATCTGGAATTGTTAGATTTATAATCTGATGTCCTCTGTCATACTGGTGAACAGCTGGAGTTTATTAATATTAATTATTATTCAACATAATATATTATGTTTGATAAAAATAAATTTTTAAGCCTTTTCCTATTTGTTTCTAATGGGTGATGACTAAGTCTCTCCAATTTATCTGTTTAAGTTGTTGCCTAATTAGTAGGCTGGTCTTACTAGGTATTTTGGGGTTCCTGGTTGTTCAGGGTTTTTTTTTTTTAATTGGTTCTTGTATTTAATTGTTTTTTGTCACAAAATGTCATTGTCTGTATTTACATGTGATCTTTGCAACAGATAAAAATAGTAAACTCCAGTTATCTCAGATTTGCCTGGCTAATCTTGTTATAAAGAGAAGCTTAGATTCCAGGTTTGTTGAACATATGGCCTAACTCTCGCCTGTGGCCAGTCTCACTTCATAGGCCATAATTTTGTCTCTGTCCTGTTTGTTATAAATGTCAGAATCAGGACCACAGGCTGTACAGTTAGTTTGCCAGCTTTATTTTTATAAATGTGTTTGTTTTTTCAGTAGTGGCAGAGTATTTGGATTTGATGGCTTTAAAGTTTGACGAGTTCAGTTCCTCTCCCTTATCTGAGGCAGGAACTACTTTTTAAGGGAACAGAATCTAAACAAACTTCCTAGTTTCTGTTTGGAATAGATGTGAGAAGATTTAAACTGTATTATTTCTATATACTGTGGTCTTTGCTCCCTTCTGTTGATGAAGAGGTGGCATTGGATAAATGGATGTAAATGTGCTAATTATTTTTGTACTGTCCATATTTTAAGTGAAATTATTTCTATGTTTAAAATTATCTGTCATCTTTCTCAGTTTCGTTGTTTAAAAATACCTATGCAAACTGTCCAGCTTTACCAGCCTGTTCTACTTCAGTTAATGATTGCTGTCAATCAGTAAGAAATCTCAATGTAATAAAATGTTAGCTTAATTCGTTTTTATTATTCACCCACCCTGCAAGTTTGCTTCTACCTGCTGTATCACTAAATACTTACTATGCAAGCAAATACTTTTTATGGAGAATAAGATACAGGAAAGGCTGAATTTTTCTCACTATTCCAAAGAATCGGCATAACTACAGCTGTTTGTCATCATGGCTAGAAAAGCTGGAAGACTGACATTGGTTTATTTCCAGTCTGACTCTGATATAATTGCTATCTCTGAAGCAAGTAGAATTAATGAAGAATCCTGTGAGGTATCTCAGCACTCATTAGCAATCATACAGCTTGAAGAAACTGTTCAGATGGCAGAAAATAGTTGAACACTTAGAGTGCATTTGGCTGTGACACGCAAGTGTTACAGGGTGAATGGGACCTCGTAGTGCTTTTCCCTTGTGCCTGCTGCTGGTTTTCCTACTGCCAGTCTTGGATTAATTGTACTCCTGATCAAACCTAGGTGTGTAGTTCGTACTGCTGCTGAGAAAGCCCTATTCTGGGAGATTTTGAGTTGCCTTCAGCTACTGACTCAAGCTAAATCAGTTCCAGAATTTTTCTCACCAGGTGATTCTGTTGAGSGGTGGAATGAAGCAGAAAACGATTTTCATCGTCAAAAGTATGTCGGTCTGAGTTATAGAAGCTTTTGGGCAGTTCTTTTTCCAYGTAGATCCTAAAGTTGCAAATTCCTTTCACATGAAAAGATGTTTCAGCTTGAGAAAGTTCTTTGGCTCAGCAATGTTTAAAACCTGGGTAGATGGTCTTCTCTAGAGTCTCTTATGTTAGAATTTGACTATGTGCTTTATTTCTCATAAGATTTTATTCTGTCATAAGTGTAAAGTTTGCTTGTACCTCATGGGCCATGACTTAATTGGTTGCATTAAAAAACAGAAGCCATGTGTACACACACATTCTGTATACTTGAAGCTCCAGTTACTAAACACATTTTATGGGCCTTGTCATTGGCTTACCAAAACAAGTAGCAAATCCCAACCATTGCTGTGTTGGCTTTTGTAAAACAACTAAATAGAGTTCTYGTTTCTCTATTATTTTTGTGGTAAAAGCAGTCTTCAGAATTAGCAACATCTTGAAATTTGGCCTCATTTTCTTTGGTCTCTTTGAGGTTCTCTTAACTCTTGAAATTTTTCTTTGTGAAGTTTTCTACCATCACAGGCTTGGGATACTTCTGTTTCCAGAAGAGCAGGGAAAATTGGATTCTTAAAACACGGCATGTACAGACATGTGACTTGTTACTCACCAACATCTTGTGGTTGAACACCTTCAGCTGGAAAAGGTGTCTTGTAAATGTGTTTCAGAATTTAATGGTTTCGTCTGGTGAGTCTTGTTTAACTGGCTGAAATTTTTGAGGTTTGTCCTGCATATGCTGAGAGATTTGCCTGCGTTTACAAGCATAGCTTGTCTGTTAAAAGGAGCTTGCCCAATATCCTTTACATTTGTACTAGAAGTGATTTGTCCTGCCCTTTTCAAGATAATTTAGTTTTGTGGTGATGTTTGAGTTCATCCTTCATTAGTCTAACGTAATYTAGTGGTGCTTTTTTGTATTTATCTTTAATGAGGAAAAAATCTAATCTCCACCTGACTACCACCAGCTGTTCATTTTAATGCTCTTGATTTCTGTATGGTGCATGCATTAAGTTTTACAAAACTAAAACCATGACAAGCTGAGATTGGTATAAGGCACTTAACTCTTTGGTGCTTTGTGTGCCTCATTCTTACCAAACAAAATTCTTCTTTTGGTCATAGTCAGAGACAAAGTCAGATGCCAAGTAAGTCAGCGCAACTCTTATTGAAGTCACTGGAGCACTGAAGGGTTACATCTGCGAGATTGCTTCTGCTGTTTAACAATATTAAAAACAAAAAAAAAGATTAGCTGACTGTAAGATAATTGCTTTGTATGTATTTTTTGGGTGGTGGGTTAATTTTCTTAGCTCTTCAAGATATACAGAAATGACCACCGCTGTTCCTGTAGTGGTCACAGAATGCAAACCTTTACCAAATCTTTACCAAATATAGTGAAGTTTGTAGAGGTATGAAGTTATGCCGTCGTCTTTCTTAAAAGGAAAGTGTTCTATCATCTGCTTGCAGTGTTCCAGTTATGTTTACACTGACTGCTGCAAATTGGAAGGAGGTGAGGATGAATGACGAATTGTTTCAAAATTAATTCAGAAAAATTGGCTGACATTAGCACAAAGATACTTTCTGGCAATTCTCTAAGAAGCTTTATGAAACTCTGCATCTGCATTTTTCTTTGGTGCTTCTAAACCCCTTCTTAATTCAAGGGGTATGGTACTCAGTAGTAACAACCTGGGTCAAACAATGCAGTCTGCGATACTCTAAAAGTGGATGTAAACAAGTCAGAAAATTTATGGCAAAGGGCAAGCACATGCCAAGTGTGTACTTGAACGGTAAAGCTCTGCGTGCGTGAAAATTTAATGTRAAGTTCCCTTTCTAAATCCGTGCAAATCGGCTTTTGCTGACTGCAGTATCCTGGTTTCTGAAAGTCCTTCCCTTTGGTTTTCTGCTCAGAGCTCCACTGTCAATTGACCGAGCATCTGCAGCTGTACAGAATTCACTGGCTCATTTACTCGGCGACTTTGCTCCAGTGAAAATTATCTGCTGCATGCCCCAAAATGGTCATAGCAGCTCTCAGATTGCTCCTGAGACAGAGGGCTTCATTCAGACTTCTGACAGGCATAGGACCTCGGGGCTTGCCTACACGGTAAAACGACTGCCACGTGTAGAGGCAAACCCCGGGTTAGCTTTAATTTAGCATTGGTAGCAAGAGCAGTAAAGATAGCACCACAGGTTCAGGAGGTGTGAAGTGAGGGGCCAGCCTACTGTGATAGCAGACATGTATTTTGATTGAAAACATACCCTGAAAACTCAGGTTGGCCCATCTTTATTGCTATTGTTATGGTACTGGGGAGACTGCAGGCCGGTTTTGGTTGGCTGGCCTGAGCCATGGCTGCATCCTTCAGCCATGTCTGGGAACTGTTCTGTTTCCAGAATACCTGCGTACAAAGAAGGCCCTTAACAGAATCACAGAATGGTTTGGGTTGGAAGGGACCTTAAAAATCATCTCATTCCAACAGCCCTGCTGTGGGGAGGGACACCTCCCACTAGACCAAGCTGCTCAGAGCCCCATCCAACCTGGCCTTAACAGTTCCAGGGATGTGACATTCACAGCTGCTCTGGGCAACCTGTTCCAGTGCCTCACCACCCTCACAGTAAAGAATTTCTTCCATATATCTAACCTAGTTTCCCCTCTTTCAGCTTGAAAAGATTAAGTTCCTGTAGGTGAAGGCAGGAAAATAATCCTGCATGGCATTTCTTGGGTGTGGACTTTTTCTTTGATCCTGTTCCATGACAGCTCATGTGTAAGTGTTAGGGTATGTGACAAGGTATATATCAGGGGTTGAA
This sequence comes from Amblyornis subalaris, assembly GCA_018881555.1. Classification (NCBI taxonomy): domain Eukaryota; kingdom Metazoa; phylum Chordata; class Aves; order Passeriformes; family Ptilonorhynchidae; genus Amblyornis; species Amblyornis subalaris. The sequence continues at coordinate 2,770,375 of JACAXG010000051.1, read as the reverse complement.
ATAAGGCAAAGCTGGAACTAAGGTGCGATTTAGCAGCGTTATGATTTGCAGTGCTTTTGGTGTAGGTCATCTCCCTGTCTCTGGGACTCCTACAGATACATCAGATGTCTGAGGCCTGGGAAAGTCACTCTTTCTGCTGCCTCAAGGAACTTTGTGCGTGTGAATGAGACTTCTATTCATTGCTTGGTTTTGCAATCAGCACCCATTTTTTACGATGCTGTAGTTTAAACAAGAGACAGCCAGTGTTTTCACTGCTGTGATGGGAATGCAGGAACGATGGGACACACACCCTCTCTTCATGTTCTTGCTGGTGCCCGTAGCCAGAGCAGGGCTGTGCAGTCCTTCACATGACCGCAGATGTGGGGAAGATGAGAGGAGAGGGACATTAGCGTGGCAGCACGTGCAGTCCTGATCATGCTTCACCACTGATGGCAAGGAGGAGCGTGAAATATGTGCTTTGTTTCAGGTGTGGAGGCTCTTCCTCCTCCCATTGCCTTGTGCCTCCGAAGGACCCAGTTCCTGACTTTTGTGTCCCCAATATTCTCCCAATTCATCTGTGAGTCACTTTCCTTCCTTCAGGGATGGACTCCTAACTTTCTAGACCAACCAGTTACTATTTTGGAAAAGTGATGACAACTGCCACTTTACAAACCTTGGCAAAAAATAGAGAGGATGGGGGCAATCTACTCCTCTGGAGAGCAGGAAAAGCAGTTTTCAAGATCCTTCCAAGTTTGTGAAAAGGAAGATATCCCGGTTTTCACAGGCAGTAATTTCAAGACTTGTCCTGGAAGACTATTTTTGCTTTTAAACTCAGATTTTTTTCCACAGTTTTTGCTATTCTTGCTTCTAGTGTAAAATGTCCTTTTGCTGTTAAAGAGGGTAAGTCAAACGTGATACATTTGGACGCATACAGCTGTTCTGTGCCTGTGATTCAGTTGTTGCAGCTTCTGCCCCCGTTTACCTGTGCCAGGAAAAAATGTTCAGAGCTGTTCAGCTACTTTGATTTCTGCTTTTTAAACCTAATCTAATGGATGCTTAAGAAATTGGCATGGGAAGAATAGAAGGATCCCAGGAAATAAATGGTTGCAAACTATGTGTCATGGCTACAAATGGTTTCTGTTTGGGCTGGGAAATGGTTTTTAATTATCTTCTATAGAGACTGTAGAGAGATGGATGGAACAATTGTTCAAATGAAGTTATTTCCATGAGCTCACAGGCAATAAGCCTTGCTTATCCAACCACGTAAAACAAAGCAAACTCAGGCAATTAATTTAACGAGAGTCCTTGGGACATGATATCATTCTGAATGGACGAGCCTGAGAAAACAGCTATTTTGAATCACAGCAGGACAAGCACACTAAACAGTATCCCTGTGCAACAAAATCCCTCTTAGCTGGGTGCCAAAAATTGGTCTGTTAAAGCCATGGGGTATTTGCCCAAACCTCTACTTTTAGGATAAGCAAATTCCTTTTTAAATACTCACAGTAGTGGCAAGTAAAGCCTATGTGTGACTTGAATTGCTGGTGCTTGTAAGGGAGAAGGTGCCGTTTCATACAGGCAAATAAAATATGTTCATGGGACAAGTCATTACTAGATGTAGATCTACTAGCTTGGCTACCATGAAACAGATATGTCTTTTCTTTCTGGCATAGAAAAAAAACACAAAACGTTTTTCTTTCTACTAAGCCTTTTTGTATAATCTTGGACAATAACAGCTGGCGAAACAGCTTCTTTTCTGCAAGTAGTAGGGGGCTCTTATAGTTGGCAGGAGAAAGATGTGCTATGAGCAGCACTATCTAAAGCACTTTTTTTTTTTTTAGGAATACTGTTCAGGTTCKGCTTGTAGTAAAGGCTGTCTCTGGTTTGACTTTCCTCTCAAACAAGATTCTAGATTTTAAAATACCTTCTTCATTTTTTCTCCTCCTGTTTCTTGCATTTTCCACTGTTTTCAGTTTTAGAGCTCACTTTTCTTAATAGCTTTATATAAGCTATAATAACAGTTGGGTGGTTGTGGGTTTCTTGTTTTCTTTAATGAAAGACCAAAACAATGAACCAACCATATAGATCAGTTCTGGAATGCAAATCCTCATACCAACAGCTCCCATCTTGAACAAAGTTAATACAGATATTGGCAACATCATTGTCCCTCCCGTATCTTCTGGTTTAACAACAGCCAGCGTTCATACTGCTTTTGGCTGGTCCAGGTTTTGCTGTTTTCGTCACGAAGGGGAGCGGGGACAGCAGCAGGGCAGCCCGGGGTCTCCCTGTGCCCCAGAAGCTTGCAGAGAAGAGCAGAGACACCCCACGGCTGCAGCGGGTCAGGGTGTGTGGTGGCCGGGCACCCGCGTGGGGCAGGCGCAGATGACGCTGAGGTGTCGGTCACTACAGGGGACATTCGACTGCTGCGGTCTCATGCCCCCCACACGCAGCCCATCCGTCCCCAGCTCGCTGGTGAGCTCGGCCGGCCTCCATCCCTGCGTGCGGCGAGGSAGACATGCGGGGCAGAGACAACGGATACATGGAGCTCCTGGAGCAGGTCCAGCAGAGAGTTACCAAGTTAACCAAGGGTCTGGAGAATGTCTCTTACGGGGAATGTCTGAGGGAGCTGGGCCTGTTCAGCCTCGAGAATGGGTGACTGAGATCGGACCTCATCAATGTGATTAAGTACCTAAAGGATGAGTGTCAAGAAGATGGACCAGCCTCTTCTCGATGATGCCAAGCAACAGCACAAGAGGCAACAGGCAGAAACTGATGGGCACGAAGTTCCACCTGAATTTGAGGAAGAACTTTACTATGGAGGTGACCGAGCCCTGGAACAGATTGCCCAGAAAGGTTCCGGAGTCTCCCTCGCTCGAGAGGGGGCAGGGAGGTCGGACCCGCTGACCCACTGTGGTCCCTCCCAGCCGGGCCCATCCTGTGACTCCGTTGCCCCCCGGCCGAGGCGAGGCGGCCCCGCCGCGCTGCGTGAGGCGGCGCCCGCGGGCCCGGCGCGGGGGCGGGGTGGCCGCGGGGGCCGGCGGCGGGGCGGCTCCTTCTTTGGCCATGAGCGAGGTGCCGGCATTCGGCCGCCGCCGCCGCCTGCGGGACGCGAGGAGGGAGCGGCCGCAGCGAGGTTCCGCCGGCGGCAGCGGCGGGTGGGATGGCCCAGGCCAGGATCAGCGCCAAGGCCAGCGAGGGGGCGCAGCAGCCGCAGCAGCCGCAGCAGCAGCAGTCGGGCGGGCAGCTCCGGGGCCGCTTCTACCGCTCCACCTCCATGGCCGACCGCTCCAGCCGCCTGCTCGAGAACCTGGACCAGTTGGAGCTCAGGTGGGGCCCGGGGCCGGGCGCTGGGAGGGGGCCGGGGGCCGTCTCGCCCCGCGCCGGTGGCTCCCCACGGCCGGGCGGCGGCGGGCGCGGAGCCCTCCCCCGGCAGGGGCGAGAGGGGGGTGTGAGGCTTCCTGAGGGGACCGAGGGGAAAAGGGGGGCAAAGTTTAGAAATGGGAGCTGCTGCTCTAAGGTGAACTCGCGTGGCCTGGAGATACACGAAAATAGGAATATGTGCATGAATGTATGAAAACAGACGTTTTTCAGCGAAAGAGCGAAGGGCTGCTTCGGATTTGTTACCCTGCAGGGTTTGGAGAGCCTTTAGCAGCCAGGGGATGCGCCCTGCGTGCTGTGACACGGCGCGTACGAGCCCGCGGTGCATCGTGTCTGTCGTCCCACCCTGTCGCCCCCATCCCGCATCTGTGGGGGGATGTTTTATAAGGAGATGCAGGAAATCCGAGGATAAAACGTGGTGTCATTCGGGCTCTCGGAGGCTCTGGCAAGCCTTTAAGCTGCAGTGCTGAATGCTAGCGTGTGAGGCTTCTTTTCTTCCAAACCTCCTTTTGCACTTACTGATTCAGCTATGGATGTTCTTGTTAGCTGTGTTTGTGTCCATCTCCTCTCTGAGGTGTATTAAATCGTGTAACTATAATGTGAACAGCATTGCATTCTTCAGCTGGGGTGTGTTTTTCCAAAGTTACTGCAAATGCTATGCGAATTTCATGGTTGTGCCAAGACATGTCCTGGCTTTTTCTGCTACTTGATGTTCCCTAAATAATACTGTTTGACTTTTTTCCCAGTTTGGCCTTGTGAGAGATGATACCTTGCCTTTAATCATCTTCCCTGTCCTCTCAGCTCTGCTAAATTACACAGTGTCCTTTCTGAGGCGGATGGATGTGCAGAATGCCACTGATTCACCTCCTCTGGTGCTGTTTCAACACACCCTTTTCTTCATTACAGCTGCATATTGATCAGCGGCTTTCACAGAACCACCCAGAATGTTTCTAGGACTTTCCTGTAATTAAAAGAGCTCTGTGGGATGCAGGAGTTTTATTTCCCCTTTCTGCCTGCATTATTTTGCATTATTCAGGAGTGGACTCGATGTGCTGTTATATTAGCCTTTCACTTAGCTTGATTAAATCTCCTTGAAGTCCTTCACAGACTCCTCTGAATTTGACTAAACAAAATCACTGTCTGCAAACAAGTCTCGCTGCTTACGTCCAGGTCTAGGTGCATGATGAATATATAATCCAAACATGAGCATCAGAATATGCAAAAATGTATTTTAAATTTGTGGAGTGACTCTGAAACAAAGCAGACAGTTTGGTTAGCCAGCAGTAAATCCTCAATTAAACTTCCCAGTTTGCTGTGGGTCTTTCAAACAGGCATAGTTCTAAATGTGGAATAGTCATGGAAAAAAAAGTCAAACTAATTTGATAAAAGTCAATCAAGTAATGTTTTTTTCCATGCACAACTAATCAACATCCTTCATTTCAAAGTTTTTTGAGTGACAGGAGGAAAAGCTTCCAAACTTCTTCCTTCTCTGGCTGGTTTGGTTTAGCTATAGACCCTCAAGATGCTGCTTGTAAATATAATATGTGAAAATTTGTCAAACTGAACTACAGCTTTTAATTAACAGCCTTGACAATCCTCAGTTCTCGAGTTCCTTAAGGTCAGCTGAATCCTGGAGCAACCCTCATCCCGCTGGAAATCACACAATCGTAGAATGGTTTGGGTTGGGAGGGACCTTAAAGATCATCTAATTCCCCTAACATGGGCAGGGACACCTTTCATTAGACCAGGTGGCTCAGAGCACCATTCAACCTGGCCTTCAACACCTCCAAGGATGGAGAGTCCACAACCTCTCCGGGTAACCTGTTCCAGTGCTTCACCATCCTCATAGCAAAGAATTTCTTCCTAATATCTAGTCTAAGTCTACCCTCTTTCAGTTTAAAGTAATTGTAAAATGCTCCAGTTTGAACAGCCTTTTTCTCCCTTTCCTTCCACTGTGAGAGCTTATTTTCCAGTAGTAATGGGGTATTTTTGTACCTCCCCGATAGGCGTTTGAAGAGGGGCTTTCTTCTGTATGGAAAGTGAGCAGGGAAGGGGAATTCATTTGGCTGCCAGGGAATGAGCGTCTGAGGCAGAGGTGGCAAGTGGGGCAGGTGGCACGTTTGCCCCTTGTGAGGGCTTGGACCTTCATGTTGCCCTGACTGCCAAGATATCTCAGGAGCAGCTGGAAGCGAGACCAGAGTCTCTGTTTATGAGTCACTGTGTTCTGGTGGTTGTGTTAAGTGAACACATAGTTTTAGGTGTGATGATACATGAGATGTCAGATTCTTGCTGGGTGTTTTTTATCTTCATTTTTTGTACTTTTTATCTTGTTCTTTGGTTCAACCATATTCCCCCACCATTCACGTCAGTGTTCACAGGACTGCTCACCTGGGAGTGGACAGTCGGCTGAAGCAGCTGAGGATGCCAGGGTGAAAATCTGTGTTTTGTCTCCCTCCAGTGTGCTCAGCTCCATTTCAGGAAAAAAACTGCTCCATCTTCAGATGTTTCTTATTTCTTTTGAAAACTTATCTGAACCTCCAGCACGTGGGCTTTAATAGTGAGCTGTTCAAGTCAGTCAGTAGTTTAAAGGACAGAGTTACTGCAGCTGTCCTAAGAAAGCGGGTGTCAAGTTTCTCATCTGGAAACAAAAGCGCAGGCTGGTCCACCTGTTCCTCAGGGGAATGCTCTGCTCATGTAAATGGTATGTAGCAAAGAGAGGCATTGCACAGCTAATCACTTACAAACAGGGAAAAGCAGAAGGAAGGAATGTATTTTTCAGTGTTAGGTAATGGATGGAATATTTAGTTGATGTTCAAAGCAACAAATACACTCCAAATACAATTGGATGTTTTCATCTGTTAAAAAAAAGACCATACTGCTGCATCAAAATAATTGATAACTGGGCATAAATATGAGTATTTTGTGTTCTCTTTTCTTTGCCTTTTATTCTTTGGTTGGTTGGTTTTTTGAGACTTGGATCGTTTTTTCACCCCTTCCCACAGCAGTCACCTCTGTTACAGGTTTATCTCTTCCAACCTTTTTTTTTGGATCCCCCACACAAGGAAAGGAAGGATTTACAGAAATGTGTGCAGTTAAGAAACATTTTAGGAAAGGAGTTATGAGACCTGACTACAAGGTGTGGTCTTGACCCATTATTTTCCTAAGGTTGGTGTGACTGGGTTCCTTTTTTTGTTTTTTTTTTTCCTCACTAGAGTGCTGTTCTGAAATGACCCTGTCCTATTGCTGTGTGGCACTCTATACTGCAGTTGAAAAAATGGCAAAARTAATTCTGAAGAAGCAATTATTGCAAATAAAATAGCTCTTAAGATTTGGCTATATTACTTTTTGTAAATTAATGTCAATCAAAGTGCTAGTTGGTAAATTATTTTTTTCTCTTTTTGCAGTATGCAACATTAATTCTGATAATTTGGCTTTTAGGTCCTACCTCACATACCAAGCTGGCCTTGGGAAGCAGTGATATTTTAGGCATTCTCTTTGAAACTGTACCAATCCAGTATACATCTCTGCAATGCACTTTTTCCACATTCTTCTTAGGACCCAGCAAAGCCTGTGGAAATCACAGCTTGATCTATCTACTGAAGGCAGAACTTTAGTTTTTAAGTCAGTACAATGATTTACAGAATCTGATTTAAAAACACTATCAAAATTGAAATTCTGCACTTCAAAATTTTAATTTACAACTTTCCAGCGACCACAATGCACTTTTTTAATTGTGAAAATACTAGTTTTTTAAAAAGGCATGGCAAGGCATTATGAAAATAATGCTAGACTTCCTAAATTATAAGTGCAGACATCTGAAGTATGAAATGACTCCACCTGCCTCATTGCTCTTACTAACCAGTCCAAAATAATAATTAAAGATATTTGCTCTTGGCAAGAATTTGCATTGCATTAACTTTTCCCACTCCTCTTCAGAATGAACATTAAAGGCAAGGCCTGAAGCCTGTGCTTTCACTGACTAAATTAGGCTAAATATTTTGTAAAACAGAACCATTTCATGAGCAGGCTGCATGTGAAGAGTGACTATATCCTCAAATGCTCCCGTTCTCCTGCTTTCTTTCACCCTCTTTTCTCTTACTGCTGTTTTTCTGAAGTTACCTGCCTGCGGCCAGCCTGTGAGGAAGGAGCAGCAGCTCCGTGCCTGTCTTGGGAGATGCACCCTYATCTGCAGAGCCAGCAATGAGCCGCCACTGTCTCAGGGCAGTGCCCAGTAATGTTGAAGAATGCAGAGCACCTAAGAGACTTAACAATGTTTTAGTTTGTTTCCTCTTTTCTGGACAGGTTTCACAAACATTTCAGCATAGATGGATGAATTCTCATGATGCAGCTAGACCTCCTGAGCTATGCATTGCAAGCATCTGAAACCATCAGCCAGGTTCACATGATACTCTTGCTTTTCTGTGGGGCCTGTGAACGCAGAGTTGATGGTTTTGGCGCAACTCTTGCAGCCAGTTCCAGCTTGGAAAGTGCTCTGCAAGCCCCTACCCTCAAATCTCCAGGGAAAAGCCAAGGGAGTGGGGTATTTCCCTCTTTTGTACCAGGTCTTCAAAGCGTTGCATTAGCGTTCTCTGATGTTCTTTTTCGTATTACTCAGCTGAATGCAAAAGCCGCCTCCTTGAAACTGTGGTGCGGAATAAGACATAAATTAAGAAACTTGTGCAGTGTTGTCACACTGCCCATGGTGAGCTGGGTTTTACCTTATGGCACGAAGAGGACAGGCTGTGGGCACAGAACCACACACCTTACCAATAGTTACAGTGACAGCAGTTTCTGATGGACTTTCCCCTTGTCTTCACCGCATCCCATGTGAGTTTCAGCACAGTGAACAGGACTGGAGTTGGGGTCTGGTTTCAGGACGGACTGTTTTGTGCTTCCTTGCAAGCCCAGAAATAGGAGCTGCTCCCACAGAAGCTTCCTCCCTGTGTGAATCACAGCAGGCATCGTTCCATGGAAAGCACCAGTGACAATGTGGGCAGACAGTCCAGCATCTTTTCCCAGTGACCAAGGCACAGCACTTGTCAGGGAAGCCCTTGTCATGTTAATCAAAGTGTGTGAGCTTTGTCCCACTCACAGGGTTTTCTCCTTTGTGAAAGGGGTTGTTCTGCTACAAGGCAGCATTTCAGTTTTCTGGAGTGTTTGTTGCTTTGCAGGTGGATCATATGGGGTTCTGCTGGTCTGGCGTTGGCACGGGGAGCCAGAGCCCCTTGCTGCCTCCAGCCCTGCAGCTGCCAACTTCACTGGCAAGTTCCCTGATGAGGACTTAGTCCCCTTCTCTTCTAGCTAAGCGSCTGATAATAATTGCCAGTTGGCTACAGGACTTCTGCTATGGAGCTGTAGTACCGTCAGGCTCTGCATATCCAGATTAACCGCAGAGTAGGATAGAACAGCACTGTCAGTAAAATAAAAGGTTTAAGTCTGATTGAATTACTGTTGTTTTGATTTGCCCCTCCATTTGTTTGGTTTTTAAAATTATATTGAGTCATGAAAAGTGAAGTTAAGATCGAGAAGGTCATGAAATCAGAGAGTCTGTCTCATGGATAACGGAGAACTGACTGTACTTACTTTAAGCCGAAGTTTAAAAATACAGTTATTGCAGTTATATAGGTGAACAGCTATTTTATTATTTAAACATTTTGTTTGGTTCCACCATGTACAGGGTAGAGGCTTTCCGTGATGCAGCATCTGCTATGGAACAAGAGAAAGAAATTCTGCTAGAAATGATCCACAATATACAGAACAGCCAGGATATGAGGCACATCAGTGAAGGTGAGAAGCTGCTTTGCTGTACCCTCCAAGTGACCCAAAGTCAAATTAGTCCATCTCTTAGGGAGCAGTTCTGTATGACTCCTTGCTACTGGTAAAGGTGCAGCATTGGAGCCAGCTGAGGTTCTTGAAGTGCCACCCATTATCCTGAGATCTCCTTTTCTTTACTATAAATTCATGTTGTTCAGGTGGATGGACTACCATGAATATCACTACTGTGTATGTGAAAGCCCATAGTCAGTTCACTGGTATCTTTTCAAAATCAAGGTTAATATAGCTCTGCTGAGGGAGAGACATTGATGATGATTTAATATAGTTGAAAACCCAGCATGATCTTGACTACTGGACAGGCATGAGTGTTACAACGTGTACAGCCTGCAAGAACCTGATGATTAAGATCATTGTCGTAGTTATGTGATTCATGGCTTTAAATATATTCCCTAAACCTGATTATTAGGTGCTTTAAATTGCTGGTTTATTGGCTCTTCAAGAGCCTGCATATCAAGTATGTTGTGTCCATATTTTAGAGAAGCAGCTGTTTTCAGAAAATAAAAAAACCGGTTTTTTCATGGCCTCTTATTGTATCTAGTTTTCTCCTTATGGCCTTCTGGAGTACTGTCTAAATCTTTCCCTCAGAGTGGGACAGAAAGTCCCTCATGAGCCAGTTCTGTTACTGAATGGTTCCTGATAATATTGTGTTTTGCTTTAATGTGACACAGCAAGCATTGTGTCACCAGCAGAAAAACATTGTGTACACTTCTAGTAGAGTTTAATGCCTCATTTCAAATCAGATGCTGGCTTCTATGAAATAAGTAGGACCTGGGCAAATGCAAAAAGCTCATTTCTGGCCTCTGGAAATCTTGTTGATTGTCACTTACTTACACAAAAGTTGTCTATTGCTAAGTTACAGCAGTTTGAGTGTCATGATGATGCTATTTCCACAGGAGAGTATTGCCTGTAATCAAGGATGCTTTATTGTTTTTGATTTAGGTGAGAGAGAAGAACTTAATTTGACTGCTAATCGCCTGATGGGCCGAACCCTCACTGTGGAGGTTTCTGTAGAAACCATCCGCAATGCCCAGCAGCAGGAATCCCTACTGCATGCCACCAAGATGATTGATGAAATTGTCAATAAACTCCTGGATGATTTGGAAGATGCCAAAATGCGCTTAATGTCACTTTATGGCGCGTGCACATCCGACGTGCCAGCAGGACCCATCGATCAGAAATTTCAGTCTGTGGTCATCGGATGTGCAATCGAGGATCAGAAGAAAATCAAAAGGCGGCTAGAGACTCTGCTCAGAAACTTGGAAAATTCTGAGAAGTCAATCACGTTGTTGGAGCATCAGAAATCATCTGTTCGACAGTCTTGCAACAGCAAACAGGATTAACGTATCCTCCTGGCTACTTCTGGCAAACTGCAGGATGAGCAAGTGCCCATAAAAAGCACACAGAAGCCAAGAAAAAATTCTCTGTATGAGCACACACGTATGTACGCATCCACACGCACCAAAGTATCTTGGATTGCAAGGTGCAAGCATTTAATGGGTTTTGGTAGCATTGGCATTTTCTTTTGGCAATAAGGAATGCTATCAGTTCTCTCGTAGAGTCGATACTGCTCTATTGCAAATTGTAATTGTGCTTCTGCTCAACTGACAGAAACTCAAAATCTAGCCTTTCCTCCATCTTCCTGGTTTTTTTTAAAGTGAAGTTGTTTTGTCCTATCATGAGATTTCAGCTTTTCTGTGCTGTATACGTAGTGTGTGAACCAGACTTTTGGGGACAAAAGACAAATCATGGCAATAAATCAAAACCATAATAAACTGTTTATGGTACTTTCATAAACAACAGAGTGTCCTACTCATTACCATTTATAATTTTGCACTTTTTGAATATTTTGAATAAACAGATCACAGTTCTAGAGACACAAACTGGAGTTACCTGTCTAACTGAGGAAGTGAAAAGGAACACATGTATCCAGAGGTCACAACCCAGGCTAGAAATGAGCCTACTCTTGCAATGCCTGTTCCATGCCTGATGAACCATTCTGCTCCCTCCCACCAGCTCACTGTAGCTTGGGGTTGCTGTGTATTTCTTTCAAAAGATAGAAGAAAGGGGAATTGTATCTTACAATTGTTGAGTTGTACAATTGTTGAGCTACTACTTCACACATCCATATCGCATCATCTGTGAAGCCAGAGAGCACAATGTTTGACTTCTCAACTGGCAGACACCATATTTGTGTCTTGTGTAGGACAGTACTTTGTACATCCAGCATTACTCACCTCTTTGTGTGAGTGGTTCTTGGTTTGTTTTTTTATCTTCCACCCTCTCACTCTCAGTAACTGCTGCACATCATCACCGAGCTCTGGGGCTTTGGGTCAAAAGTTGCAACTTTTAGGGTGTGCCTGGAATTTTGCAAGCGCCTGTAGCCTGCCAGTCTTGCAGTATTTCACCCAAGGGTGGTGGTGCCCTGAGGGGAGCAGGGGGCTCTGCAGCTCAGCCTTCTGAACTTGGCTCAGGTTAAAGCTCAGCTGGAGGGAGCTGGAAGGGTCTGAGTGCTGCCACCAACCACAGCTGCTTCTATGGCAGTGCCTGGCTTGTTACAGCTTGAGCAATGTGGATGCTCTGAAGGCACCTGCCCACAGTCAGAGCACTGCATGTCAGGCTTCTGCACTCTGGGAGCTCCATGGTTTTAAACACCTGGGGTGGGTGCAAGTGCTCCGCAGGGAAACCAGTGCTGCACTTCTTGGAAACCTCGGCTGCTAGGAGGTCACTGTCACTGCATTTTATTTGCAGAAATGGCACTTCAGGTGGGTGCTTCAAAAGCAAAGTTTCAGCTTTGAGATTGTTAAAAGTTTCTAAGAGTTGGTGACATGAATTATAGAATTCAACTTTTAAAAAATCTTCCAGCTATTCAACAGTATTAAAACCCTTTACAATAATGCATGGCCTGGGTTGTTTTCATGAATCATGCTGTGCAATCGTTATGTTGAACATAGCTTGTTGCTGCTTAGATTATTCCTTCAATATTTGGGTTTTTAAGGCCATTATAGTTATTCAGGCAAAAATTTTAAGGTTTTTTTTGTTTTCTTTCTTAGATCCTCTTAATTGTACTGATACCTAAAGGAATTTTTATTTTTTATAGCACTTGTGCTGTAAGAGAATCACAGAATAGTTGGATTAGAAAGGATCTATAAAGGTCATCTAGTTCARCACCTCTATAATGAGCCTAAAACATTGCCAATTAATCCTTATTAGGGTGTTAAGCAAGCAAATTGTTTTTGTGTGTCCCAAACTGCATGCAAGAGGAAGAAGGAATATGTTACTTCTGACATTCCTCAGGTACCTGGATAAAGAGGCAGACACAGATGCTGACTTGTGTTTTACTATAAAAAAATACCAAAACAGTGCAAAACCCCCAATCAACAGTCACCAGTGACTATTCACCTGTTTCTATTGAGAAAATGCACCAGGCATCTTTGATATATTAATAATACTTTAATGCTACTTCCAATGTCTACAACCATTGACTTAAACCTTGTTACTGTATTGACTAGACCAATCATAAAAAGCAAAATGACCAGAGAGAGCAGCACAGAATCCCTGGTCTGTATTTCAAACACGTGAGGCAAGAGCTCAGAAACACCCTTCTATTAAACTGGGGTGCCCAGACTTGTCCCTTTGAGGATCTCATGTGCTGCCTTGGATCCCAGCTGTTGGCAACACACACAAGAATCAGGCACACATTTCTCAATCAGATTGAGGTTGCACAGCTACAGGGTTATTGCAATTTTTGAAATTTAATATACTGACGATTTAATATAACCACAAACATAGTGACTTATATCAGACCCAACAGTAAGCAAAGAAACGTGTTTTAAGTTGCATGATGCAACTAGTGTCACTTACAAGAGAACAGCAGAATTAACTTGTAGGGAGTTTACAGGAACAGCATACACAAAATACTTGGTTTTAAACAGTGATTTTTCTGCTTGAGGATTTATGGTATGTTGACTTTTTTCTCTAAAAATCTGTTACATTTACTTGAGATCGTGATGGTGATAAAACTAGTTATGTACATTATCTGTTTTAGCCAGTTACATGTAAGCCATCTACTGGAAACGATGCATCTTACTCCCCACAATAAGAGTGGTGTCTCTCCTGTCCAGATTAATTTTTGATTTTTTTTTTTTATCAACTTTAGTCAGTTCAGTAGAATTGATGAACTACTAGAAACCTGAGAATGAGCCTAGTTCAGTACCAGGACTCACCTGGCTTTGAGATGACTCACAGAACACTTCGACATGGAACATTAGCAAGTTCCTCTTATTCCATTATAGCACCTTTCATCTTCACTCTAAGCATTGCTGTGTTTTTCATGCTATAATTTTGATTACCTGTTTGGATGCCATATTTAACAGAGAATTATTTTCTTCTCTCAATACCATTTGTGTATTAGAAAGAAGATATGCACAACTGTTGCTTCCTACAACATGACAGCAAGGTCGCTTTGATGAATTCAAGCCTGTGGACCATTCCTGCTCTCTAATTTTGGTACAATTAGTGTTCTGGTACTGCAACTTCAACCAACGGTCTATGACTACCCTTAAAAAAGCAGCAGGGGCTCAGGTACCGTCACTGGAATCAGAGCTGTGTGCGACTCCCCCAGAGGGTCTGCAGGGCAGATAATTTATCCTGTGAACACCTGGCAGCTCTCAGCCTGAAGAGGTGAATGAACAGGTTCAAGTGCAGGCTCACGGAGTCTTGTGCATGTACCCTGCACAACCCCCGAGAGTGCTGCGTGTTCAGCTGCTCAATGCTCTTTAGATTAACCCATCTCTATAGAAATGATGCAAAGAAAAGCTTCAAGTCAGATGTGCTGCAGCCCAATAATGATGAAAACAAAAAGTTAAATTTTACTGAAGCATAAAAAAATTAAACAGGAAATCAGACTGACTGTGATAATTCAGGCCTTTTGACTACAAAAATTAAGTGTTGCCTTAAGAAACACTGAAAATAAGAAAGCTTCAAAATTGTCTTAAGTGGATTTTTTTTTTTTTAATTAACCCCCCCCGCCCCAAGCACAAAAATTAGTGTGATCAGTCGTACAACTTTGAGATTTGCTATTTCCAGTTGGAAATACATCCCTAGCATTACTGCTTTGCATCTAACGATGCCCCACGTACTGGGAGAACACCCATTCACTGAATGGATACAACACAGAAGTGACAAAGCTGTAGTGTCATTCTCTCTTTAGTGAATCCTCATTTCACTAAGGCATTAACAATTACTGAAGTTTCCTTCTAGTGGTAGCTTCATCAGCCACAGAGAATTTTGGCAAGATTCAGATAATACAGCCAATGAGCTATTCAAGAGATATAAACAGAATATACAGGAGTGCAAGGAACTTTGTCTCACAGAGCAGAACTTTGTGCTTTGTGGCATGAGCATGTGTTGCTCCTAATCCAGGGTGCCATGGGCATAACAGAGCTACATCYTCACCCACCATGCAGTCACAGGGATGCACAGACAAGAGCATTTTTATTACCAGCTCTGCACCTGTAGATTTTGCTAACTAAAACATGATATTTTAATGAGAACACTTTGAGTGGAGAACGGAGTAATGTTTGTAATAAAAATTATTCATGAGGGACAACACAAGTGCTAAAACATTTAGGCATGTCTCTTCTTCCAAAAGGCAAAAGTTAGTGCCACTGAAGAGTGATGTGAATACCTAAGGGTTCCTGCAATATGCAAGTCATCTGGTTTACATCTACACACTAACTCCAGTAGGATAAAGAACCAACATTTTCAAGCAGCATACATGCAGGACACTTCCCAGAAAAATGCTAATTTGGCCAGTTTCCATCTCAGTCATATTGGAGAACAAGTACTGCAAGGTCACAACGAAGAGCAAGCCACTTTAGATTTAGGATGGGAATAAAGTAAAAACTCACTGTTATCCAATGCTGCAAATAACTACTCTGCATTAAAGTATATGCACTATATTTCAACATATCTTAAATTTATCAAGTCTGTCAAGTCTCTACATATGAAAATTTCTGCTAAGTCCTTAAAAACAGTGGTTTATAGTGACAAACATTAAATAGAAATGGCCTAAGTACTACTGTACAGTGTTACATTATACCATCTAATGGTACAAATTGTCATTATGTGTAATAAAGGCTTACTTTTCAGTATGCTGTATAAAGTCAAACAAGGCAAAAGATGTTTCAGACACTTTGTGGTTTTGTTTCTTTTTGAACAAAAATGAATTAAAAACCGTGAAACTTGCAGATAGACAATGAAATGTAAAAGTTTCCATATTAAAAACAGTTGTCAAAATTCTTTATGCATACACTCTACCCTAAGTTGTAAGGTGGCCCCATGATGTTCAATCATCTTATCCCAAGTACCTTACTTCTTAAACTGCTAACACAGATAGGACTTGACTCCATTTATACATACAGTGATTAAATGCACTTGTTAAAAAATAGAGGCCTTTATCCAAGAGAAAATACAGGAAACATTACGGCGAAGAACACACAGTTTTGCTGCAAATTGGAGAAGGGATGGAGCGCCCTGAAGGCCACCTTCGTGCCAGCAACAGGAGATCTCTAACAGCTTGTCAAAGAAACAACGGTACTCGGTAGAAAGTCTAACACAGTAAACATAAAATACAGAGTTCAGAGATCTTTAGTGTTGTGCATTACTTGCCACCCACTTCTCTCCCTGCAGAGAGTGGGAAAAAGAATACATTTCAGTTTTCATACTCATTGACTTAGAAACAAAGTCAGTCAAGCTTCCTACATGAATTCACATAGTGAAAAGTCCTTCATTCAAAAATATACAGGATCACTCAACTCATTTTCATTCTCATACACCATTTAAAAAACTATTAAAACTCTGATTTTTTTTTTAAGCAGCATATTTTGCATTTGTCACTGGCAGACTTGTAGAAATCTTAGAAAGTTAAAATTATATCATATCATACAAAAACATGTAAACAAAATGGATAGTTTTAAAAGGYATGCATGCTCTTGAAAAGGACTAGAAAGTGTTTATTTTTGCTAAATAAAAGGTATCTTGCTTAGCATTTTTAAAAGCACCTTAGTGATTTAGGAACCTAAGCCCAAATAACTTTGAAGCTCAATGTGGGCTCCTAAACATCTAAATCAATTCTGTAAAATTACTGAAGCACTTTGAAAATTTTTTGCCATGTCTCTGATCTTGCAAAATTAGATTTCCTTAACCAGCAGCTAACTTTGAACCTGAGACAGCATTCAAGAATGTCTCACTAATATAATCAGCTGCAATTTTTTGAACCCCCAAAACTTAGTTTATGGTGTCTATGAAAAAAATTTCAAATAAGACAAATACTTTGTAACACCACTTTGCAAGTTCCTTTTTCATAGGCAACACAGGATACAAGAATCARATATGAACAGGACTATGATTACATGTTCCTTCTGAATAACTATTAGTGTTATTTGTTCAACTTGTTAAGACAGAAAAACAAACAAAACATCTGTAGCATAGCGTTATGTTAAAAGGAGCATTTTTGGCACCATACGTTTTTAAATCTAACCTTTTAGGCCCAAAGCATAGCAAGTTAAACGTACACACGACAGCTTGGAAAGCCTCATCTGAAATGCAACATTTTTAAAGGACAATTGGAAGATGATACTTGATGATCATTAGGTGATCTCCAAGTAATGTATACACTGGAACCAAACCTAAATATTCATCCCAAATGTTTACATATATACCTTAGCACACATATATATAATGCAAGGATGTTGCACCAACAGAACTGCCAGAATCCATATTAATATGGTCAGGCATAAAATGAAGCAGTGTCTTTTTGCTCTGCATTTGTCTTCATAGTGTCCTGACTAACCAATTCTAATATTTTCTTTGAAATTGAATTGTAAGGTTGCTACATTACCTTGGGCCATAGAGTTATGGTCCGTACCTATATGTGTAAGTATTATCCTTACATTAAATGTGCTTTGTAATTCAGCAATACCTAGTTCATAGTTCTGTAAGGAATTTCTTGAAAAAGGAAAAGCTCGCCTAATTTGTACAAAGTGCACAAGGCAGCCAGGGTTCTGTGTGTTGCCACCAGGTGTCTCACGCCACACAACAAACCCATGGCATCAGCAAGTTCATCTAAATCCACCCTCTGTCAAGGAGGCACAAGATTTGCTAAAGCACCAGTAAAAATACCTCTACAGCTGGCTTTATTCTGTATTCAATTGCACAACTTCATCCAATTCTCTGAGTCGCTTTATTTCCTCCGAAAGTCGTCTAAGGTATACTGCAGTTGCTAAAAGGACTTCTGTTTTTCTTGGTCCTCTGTTTGTTGGGTTTAAGGTTGATGACATCTCCACCATTAAGAGTGCTAGAATTTTGGCTGGAGTGACTTCCACCAGCTGTATTAAAAACACCTACAGAATTTAGACAAGAGAAGTATTTGTATTAGTTTAGTTCTTGCAGCATAATACACTAACACTTAAGACACAACACTTGCTAAGGCATAGTAGTGCACCTCAAATGCATACCCTACTTTTTAAAAGCTTTAGCTACTTTTGGGTCWATTTTGCAGCTAAATTGGAAGAAGAGACAGTCACAATTACTAGCCATGCAGTATTTAAAGCTGGTATGCATCTGTGTAATTGAAGGGCAGCATATGCACTCATCTGTGTATGTGTATGTTACTAACTGCACAAAGTTGTGGTTAGTTGAGTAACATAATAAAAGAAAAACACAACAATTTTAAATTCAGAAACTTTGCTGATATAAAGGTAAGTAAAAGGCCTGAATAAAAAGGGAGTGCTTTAAGGAAAATAAATTGACTCAGAAGTGCTTTAAAGAAGGACTACAGAAAGGCCTTACAAAAGGCAACTTACAAACACCTGATTACATGCCAGATTCTTTCACCATGAGTCTTCTAAGTCCACACCAAGATGAGCAACACTAATGCTAATTACACTAAAAAACACCAAGAAGCATCCTTTCTCAAGTCATTACACAATCTTGTTTAAATTAATTTAATAAAAGGGCACTTGTCAAACATTAGCTAGAAACTTTGGTACATCAGTTTGACCACCTTGTAGCTTTAAAGAGTCACGAAGTTATTTTACAGAAGGAAAGGAGATGATAACCTAAGATAGAAAGGTAATAATTAGACCCTGATTCACCTTATATGAACTCCATAAGGAAACAGATGAGACCATAAGCTTTGATGGCACAAAATACYGTTTCTGGGTGTTTTTTTATTATACTGTACATACCAATCTTGTTACTGCTTGTATGTACCAGTTCTGAATCTTCAGCTGTTTGTTGCTTGAGCTTCTGAATATATTTATCAGCCAAATACTTAAAAACTGGAATGTTAAAAAGAAAAAAGGTACATCACAGAATGCTTAAAAGTAATCTTCATATTAATAACAATACCTTTGTAACAAAATTCTGCATAGTGACAGAAGTGCACTTGACACCATGGTTTAGCATGATCTGGTGAGTGATTCTGGGCAGGCCTCTGCACCTGGCAGAACCCAGCTCAGTCCAGTGTCTGCCCAGCTCTTACACTTTGTAGTACTGAAGTCTTGCACAAAAACACCTCAATACTCCTATAAAAAAGCTGACACACGCATATTGCCGAATTCATGCAACTTGGAACTTTTTTAAGTTACGCAGGAATTTAATATATCTGTTTTTTACAAGTAGCCTTAAAATAACAGCAGTCATGTAAAGTAAGTGTATTAATAAAACTTGGCAACAACGTTTTTTTCATTAGCTAAGGCTACCCTTACTTCTATTGGGGTATAAAAAGTTGACCTAGGAATCTTACAAAATATACAACTAAAGCAGAATTTTCAGAACCTTTATGTGTTATCATTATTTACATTTGTAATTCAACTCATTTAAAGATGACACAGAAGATTTTTACTTTTTCTCTTGCAGATTTTTTCCCCAAGTGAATGATGTTAATACAGAAGAAACAGAGTTTACTATTAAGTTTAGCTAATTAAACAAAAATAAATAATTAGAGAATAGAGTTCATGATTATTCAAACCCACCCCACAAAAGACAGAGACTAAAAATTGTAACAGTACTCTTATGAAATTAAATATATATATTAGAAAGTGGTACTTAGGAACTAATCAAATATCATCAGCAGACAAAAGGCTGCAAGAGATGGAATCTTTTAATGTACTTTATTTAAATATAATTAAACTATAAAACAATTTCTTATATCAATTATTTATTAACTATTAACAACTACAAAATATTCTGTTCAACAATCTGTATGTTGTAATAACTGAACTTCAGATACATTTTTTTGAAAAGCTCAGTGCTTACTAACTGTCATTAGGACTAAGCAGCCTTAAAACATTGGCACTTGCAAACATCGCAGCTGTGCCCCRTTTATGGAAGGAAAAGATGTGCATAAAGAAATGGGCCTAACACACTTCAATCAGGTAGTTTTAGCTGTGTTTAAGGTGTGCTGCTAAGGAATATAAAAAGACTTGCCACCAGTGTGCAACAAACAATGTGTAAGCACCAGCTGGGCTCCAAAGCAGGGGGATACTCAGTGCTGTCCAGCGGCAGGACACGCCCTCCCTGCGGCACCTCCTACCTTCGGTCACGTTCAGGTCCTCCTTCACAGATGCTCGGTAGAACCTCACTTTCAGCTTTTTTGCCAGTGCTTCTGCCTCCTCACTGCACAACAGAAGATGACTTTGTAAGTCCTTATTGGTTTCATTTGTCAGCATTTATTCTTATACACAAAATGCTTCGGGRTAAGTTAAACGCGGCAAAGTGGGTTGAGAAACTCAAGACAGTCAAAAATACCTGATCTTTAATTTCTTTACAGTATCTCCACTATAAAAAGAATGTATTTTACATGCAGTTTCTTTATGACCCAAAGGAATTACTTTTCAGTATTTATTGACTTCATTAAACAAAACTTCCCAAGGGTTCGAAGAAGAGGCTGTAATTAACAGCACTAGAATCAGAACAATTATCACTGCGAAGTCTAAACAACAAAAAAGTAATCCTTAAGTATATCTTAATGAAGCAGTTTGAAATGCAATCAGATGAGTGCACAGATGAAATCAAGAATTACTTTCTTCTGCGAAGTGAAAAAGAACTTATGTTAAATTTTAAGAAAAAAATTGAAGAAACTTACAAATACTTCCCTAAGGGAAATCACATCAACAAAAAGATTACGTTACTGAGGCAAACGGTGTATTCTGAGAACCAAACCCAAGTGACATACCATGAATAAAGGAGGAGCTCAAATGCAATTTTGCTTTTCCTTTGAAAAATCCTCAGTATTTTTTGCAGAGGGAGTAGAAGCTGATTTATGCCATCAATGACAGCAAACAGACAACAAAGAAAGCCAGTGGAGAAAACAACAAAAAAGAAGAAATAATTTAAATCTCTCAGGAAGATGGTAGAAATTAAAGAAGTGGAGAATGATCAACTTGATCATGCACTATTTTCTACATGATATGCTCTGGTAAATAAAAGTTAGCATTTGTTAAGCTGATTTTACAGCAAGAATGAAATTGGCCGTGTACACAAAGGCAGAATGAACTGACAATAAAATCTGTAAAGAAAAATACAGCAAGGAAGATTCAGCACCATGCAGTTTGAGAATATTACCACATACATATTGCTGTAGAGTTATAATGTTTTGATAAAAATGAACAATAAAAAACAAACTGAAGAAAAGTAAAGCAAAGAGTATTAGCAAGCATTCACTAGCCAAACGAGACAATGTGCGTTCACTGCTTTAAAAGTTTACACTTTTAAACAGCACAGTTTAAAAATAACTGAATTTTAAGAGGAGAGAAAATTTGTAGTTTTAGATTTCCTGATTAAAAAAAAAAAAGGGTGTGAATCATATCATGGCAGAACCAAACTTTTCAAGTCATTCCTCTATTACTTTTGGCTTAGGACGCAGTATGAAACAGAAAGCTCCTAGCTTTGCAAGCACATCTGCCCAAGCATCTACACTCACGCAGCAATACCCGCCCCATGTGCTTCTAGGGCACGTCTGGATGCAAGGCACAGGTGGGACAACCCAGATACTCCCAAGTCTTCGCCAGAAACTCCCACAAACTTCTTTTTTTAAAACTTGTGTATATAGGGGGCACATATTGATTTTTAAAAATAGTGTAATAAAACTCCTACTTCTTTATGCAAGAGTCATCAAGAAGATCAATCTTATTCTGCACAAGAACTGTGGGAATGTCTCCAACTTCAGCCACAACTTTTTCCTTCCAGGTAGGGATTGCTTTGAAGGACTCTCTGTCAGTTGTAGAAAACACAAGAACACAAGCCTGGGCTCCTAGAAATATACAAATAAATTACAAATACAAATACATACAAATCAGCCAACAAACAATAGAAAAATAAATTGTAATGTGTTTAAAGTATGAGGGATTTTACAAGTTTCTCCCATAAAGGGCATTTTTACCACCACCTTGTGTCAAACCATTGGTCATAGATTCTCCAAATGAAAATACACTGCCATATTATTATGATCATTATACCCATCTTCATGATGACTATAAGTCTGTTACCTTTAAAGCTAATTCCAGCATACTGAATATATGCAGGGGAAAGGAACAGGAGGAGATGTAGAAAGGCTGGAAAAAGGGAAGGGGAAGTTCATTGCTCACTGTTTTCCAGACAGCTTAATGGAGGCCAGAAGGCAAATATTTTTCCTGTACAGAGCATCTGTAAAGCATATTTCACATTGTTCTTTGTGGTACAGTAATCTGGATTTTGAAAAGCAGAAAACTTTAAAAAGTTTTCAGATGAAGTTGTGATTATTTCAAGTAAATTGTTTAGCTTTTTGGAGAAAATAAGTGTATTTCTAACTAATACTCATTCTATCAGAGCACTACAATAAATTATACAAAACATTTTGTTATGGTTTTGTAAATAAATAATAGTTAAACTCCATGGATACTGAGAAGGTACTTCCACAGCTGAAATATTAGCGTGTGGTCTTTTGACTGTCCAGTAGCCCTTTGTTATTCTCCAGAAACTACTTTTCTTTGCACATAAACACATGCAGAAACACTTCATTATTTATATGCCTTCAACATACTTGTTATTTAGTAACAGAGTGTAAAAGCAATAGATAACTAATGTTTTTGAGACTATCATATAATCTTGTGGTGAATATCTCAAATTAATATYATATAGCATGAAAAATTTTTTAATCAGTATGAATTTTATCTCTGAGTTTCACCAAGTATCTCCAGTTCCTGTGTTCTGTTTATCTTCGTATTTCTTTGACACAAAGCACACAAGTTCTCTTACTACGTTTCCTTCTATTTACCTTTTAAAAGTCAAGTTCACAGTCTATCTTGACAAAGTTTTCCTATGCTCTTTAACATTCTTCCAAATGCACATTAAGACTCTTCTGGTATGGTTTTATACAGAACAATAAGAACTGCCCTAAGAACTTCAACTCAAGCTCTACCAGTAAAAAAGTAGCAATATAGTCTTCCATAATTTTCCATATTATTTGTAAAATTTTGTATGTTTTCCCTACTGTCCACACCATACTCTAAGGTATGCGATTATTCTGATGCAGTTGTTGTGAGATAGGTGTAAAATTCATTATTCTTTCCAAAGCAGGTTAATTTGCATTTGCCTATCGTCTCACAAAATAGCTTAATGGRGATGAGAGCATTTATTAAAATACTCCCACCATCTGTAAACATCACCTTGTTCAGTGTTAAGACCAAGAAATCCTTTGTGAAGTTTCCAAACTAAGACACTTCACATCTCTCCTTCCACCCATTCCTTCTGAATGCTTACACAGATAGCTTAAAGTTTAGAGGGAAAAGGACTAGCATGTGGTAGGTAAAAAAAAGGTAGCATACTACCTCAGACCTTATTCAATTTACATGTAATACATGCAGAATGCAGTGTACAGGGACAGTAAAAATAACTCAGCTTGACCGTATTTGTTTCGAGAGAGAATTATATGACAGGCTTTAGTAAGGAATCAAACTGAAATACTTTTGAGGGCCTTCAAGATTTTCACAACAAACAACAGCAAAAGAAAGTGTCATCATGACAAATTCTATAGACTTACGTTGTTATTTCCAAACATCTGCCAAAGTTTTTTTGATCACTGCATCAYAAGTATCAGACTTTATTAATCCAGTAACTCTGTAACTGTGTAAGATGGTTATTTAGGAAGAAAAAAAGTAGTTTTCCTCTCAAAACAGTATCAAATGTGATCTTTCAGAAGTCTGCTTCAGTATGGTGCAGAAGTTAGTATGACAACAGAGTTCAACAGAAGATACTGTTGGGCAGAGATTTTAATAGGCAAATTCTTTTCATCTTGTAAGAAATCTGCTAAATACTCAGTATTTTTATTGAAAACATTATCAAGTTTAAGAAATTATAATGTCCATGTAAGAGCTCCAAGGAGAAAAATGAAGACAAAACTTAGAATTTAGGCATGTAAACACCTTTTTTRTGCAGTCACTGACAGGATTCAAGAGTCAGCGACATTACTATCCAATCATCCACTGCTAGTGGAGTCATATACCACCTCTGTCATACAATAGATTGTGTACCACAAGAGACACCAGCAGCAAAGGCCCAGGAGAGTGTCAAACAGCAGCATAACAGCTCAGGATGTTCTCAATGAATATTTTAAATTAAAATTCTTTTGCAAGAAGCTTTTCCATAAAGGTAGTTTAAGGTACTGAAGAAAATGACATTGGGTGCAATTACTGCTTTGATAATCCCTCTATATTTTAAAATGTTCCAACCGCCAGCAGAATCGCTGACACAATATTTATACCTAGAGCAATTCAGAAAAAAATTGAGAGACTAGTGCTACTTGACTCAAGTAGAGCATGAGCTTGTCAGCTGAACAGGTCTCAGAGATCCTTAGCAGACTATCCTATCCTCATAGTCTCTGTAACCACATTTTTTTCCTTTCATAATGGTACAAAGCCTTTGTCACAGAAAAAGTGTAAAGAAATTCCTTGCCACGAGGGGACTCACACAGGGCTTTATACCTGACAGCTACTCCTTTCACTCTCTTCTTTGCCTCAGCTTTTTCAGGATACGATAGAAAACACATATTCCCTATAAAACTGATGGTGACTTGTTCAATCTTACACTGAGATCAAAATCCAATACCATCACCCAGAAATTCTTGTTTACTGCTGATGTTCTAACTTCTGTGGATCCTGGCTGTCTTTAATAGGCTCAGCAGGATTTAATGCCTCCTTARCAGTATCTAGAACAGGGCTGCCTTGTTCCAAATTGGAGCAGGACAGTCTTGCAGGCCTTCTATTATCATAGTTGCTATGGACAAAAGGGAGTAACAAATGCAAACTAAAGCAATGTTATGAAGGCTTGATTATGAAGAATGAACTATTGCACAACAAAATGAGGATCCTGAGGATTTGACTAATCAGCAACTGAGTAACACACTAATTAGCAAGATATCCATTTTCCATCAAAAACCTAACAAGGATCTTCAAGATACGAGTGGTAGTGGACGGAAGAGGATGCATGAAGTGATCAAATACTGCCTTGAGAAACATTCGACTTCAATCACATAAGAACGGGCGAGAAGACGCATGATACAATATAAAAAAGAAATTATTAAATACATACAGTGCTTCCTTCAACTCTTTGAATTTAGGCTGCTGGGCTTCTTGCATTGTGTGATCATGGGCATGCAACTACACTGGCTGCACACATATGCCTGCACATAGAAAACCACATGACAAATCCACTGTCAGCTCCAATTCTGTTTCTCTGCAAGGCTAAATGAATTTGCTCCCTGGACAAGTAAGACACAGAGACAGGCTCAGAAGCATTCACATGTGACCATGGATGAGCAGCTGATCACTGATGAACTGACAATACACAATGTTCCAGGGGAGTAGATAAGCCCTAGTGCAATAACAGTGGGACAGTCACCTGTGGGAGAAGCAAACCTTAAATTAACAGCCAGCATCCATCTTACCTATCTTAGAGGTGTCCTCCCCTTATCAGCAATAATTAGCAATAGAATTCTTGCATTTCCAAAGTAAGTTTGACTTTTTGCTTCTATAACAGTGTGCTTGCTGCAACTAGCCCAAAATTGCGTTCCAGGCTCTTACGATTTCCCTTGTCGTTCATGAGTCAAAAGTCTAGTGCAAAGCAGTCACTGTATCCGACACCTTGAACTATTTATTATTTATCCATCATGCTGCTACAGTGTGCATGGGATGACCATGCTCTACTGCCCAGYAAACAACTTCTGTACAAAGAACTCTGAGGCAGAGATCTACCCACACTATGCTGGGCATGAGTCATAGATTTCAAGATATTCACGCGAATTTTTAAATTTTTTTTTAAACCACCAGGTTTCTTGTGGTAAGTGAGGCCTGTAAGTGTACTTCTGAGCTCTTCTCAACACTCCATATTCTAGATTATCAGTTCCAGTAATTAGGAGAAAAAGTCTTTGGCTTGAAACAACTGGGGAGAGCAAAGCACACCAGAGGACCAAAGGCCAAGAGAGTAAAAAAGGAAGATTCAAGTGAATCAAGTACTAGAATTCATATGCTCAACTTGTCAGCTGTAAAATAACAGAATTATCTATATCAACATGAAAAAAGACTTTTTTCTGAGGAAATAGCAATCATCAGTTATGAGCAACAACAAGAAATATTACCAAAAAAACCACCTATTACTTGACAAATTGATTATGAAACATAAAAAAATCACAAGACTATAACACCCTGAAACAGCATGGCATAATTATTATTTTAGCTCTAAATGAGTTAATTTTATACCATACTAATACATTTTCCCCCCACTATCAGGTAATTAGTTCACAAGAACTGAACAATGGAAACTTTGCCAAGTCATTTATATCTCTCCCATTAAAAAACCAGAAAGAAATATTTTCAGAACCACTATTAAATTATAAGCAAAGAAAGCTTAAGTACGCAATTTGTAACTGGCTAAATAGATAAACTGCTCTTACACAAATAATACAGTTTATTTTATGAAGTAAATACACTTTCCTTATTGCTCGTTTTAATGTATTCAAGGCAGACTGTACTAGCAAAAGAACTGCTGTGCCTAGTAAACTGTCTTTCTAGGATGACTGGTGGATTTTTCCCCCCTTGGATTAATTACTAAGTGCCTCAGACAGAGTTTTTGGAACATCTACAACTATGTGTCTCACAGAAGTAATGAAACACTTTTAGAGGGAAAATACACATTTGCATCTGATTGTTTGAAKGTTTACATTCTGTCCAGATTCTGTGCAGAGATTTGTCTCATTTTGTTCAATGTTGTCTAAAGGGCACTACTGCATAAAGTGGCACATAATTATGACAAACAAGGGGAAAAATATTTAAGAATGGAAAAAGCTGAACTAAACATGCTTTGCACATGATGAAATAACTAAAATTCTTAATACAAAGATAGGAAAATATTTGAGAGATGTGCAGACCTAAAAAACCCAGCAACTACCAAACAACAAACGTGGTACTCTCACCTCTATAGTAGGCCTTAGTTATTGCATCAAATTCCTCTTGACCTGCAGTGTCCCATAACATTAGCCTGACATCTTCATCATTAACTCTGAAATAAACAAGACAGTTTTGTGATCAATACAGTAATAGGAACACTTCAAAACAATTGACATGGAAATACTTCCATTTCCACACTGTAAGAGTAATCCAACTCAAATTTAACTGGATTTAAAAATAATGTAACTTACTATTAATAATCATTCACCTTCATAACATACTATGGCAAGAGTTTCTCAATTACATTATATGCTCTTTACTGACAATCTGTATTACATTTTCCTCCTCCTTTCCTCCCCTTCCTCTACATTTCCCTCTACAACAAAAAATAAGGTAGACATCAAAACAAAACTCAGGTGCCTGAAGAATGGTGCTTTTGTCTTTTTAATCAGCTTACAGAATTTATAGAATATTTTACTTCTCATTATCATAATATTTTTGACTTTATCCAACATAATTGGGTATTACTTGCTTATACTGCATAAAGACTATTTTTTCCACAGTCATTTTTATCTATATTGGCTAATAAATTTGTGTAATTGTTTTATCATAAGCAGTTTCATTTCTTCACAAGAAATTACAAAAAAAAAAAAGAAAAAATCAACAGGTGGTGGAATACAGAGGAAACTTGTCAAAGAGCTTAGTATGGCAGATTCCAGGTTTTATTTTAAATTTTGGATGGAAAAGAAAGGATATCATTTTAGCCCACAGTGCAGGAGAGAAAGCAACTCCCTTTAGCATGCTTCAGAAACAGCAGGCCTTGTTTTCCAAACCTTTGTAAATTTCAGGATTACAACAGAAAAAATAAATATAGAGAGAGGTAAAAATCAATAGTATGTCATCTGTTTAATACATACTGGATTTGTCTTTCCAGGAAATCTACACCAATAGTTTTCTTGTAGTCTTTTGTAAAAATCCCCTTGCAATATCGCTGAATCATACTGGACTTCCCAACAGCTCCATTTCCTACTACTACCACTTTGATGGCCACCTCCATATCTTCTTCCAACATCTTTGCGTCTCAGGTGACTCTCTGGTTTATTCAGGAAACTACTGATTCTGTCAACAAAGTAAATAGCTATTATGTTCATAAAAATGCTGTGAATAGAAAGCAAAAGGAAAGATGATCATACACATTAGGGTGCGTATAGAGAGCACAATTCATTTCTGTTTCTCTCACAGATTGCTTAAGTGACCTCAGGCAAGTTATTTCACTAGCTTTGATTTGACACTTTTTAATTGAAAATTAATAAAAATCAGAAATAGAGAATAATTTATTTGGCTTATTGCAAAGATATTTCATCGAAATTTTGGTGGCTTTTTTTTTTAATGAGGAAGAAATGGAGGCACTGAACCACAAAATTAGAGAATTGTTAAGGTTGGAAAAGACCTCAAAGATCATCAAGTCCAATCATTAACCCAACACTGCCAAGTGCTAAACCACGTCCCTAAGTGCCATGAGTACACACCTTTTAAATACCTCCAGGGATGGTAATGCAACCACTTCCCTGGGCAGCCTGTTCCAATGTTTGATAACCCTTTTAGTGAAGAATTTTTTCTAATATCCAACCTAAAACTCCTCTGGCACAACTTAAGGCCATTTCCTCTTGTCCCATCACTTGTTATTTGGGAGATGAGGCCTATTCCCACATCACTACAACCTCCTTTCAGGCAGTTGTAGAGAGTAATAAGGTTTCCCTTGAACCTCCTTTTCTCCAGGCTAAACAATCCYAGCTCTCTCAGCGATTTCTCATAGGACTTGTGCTCCAGCCCCCTCACCAGCTCTACTGCCCTTCTCTGGACATGCTCCAGCCCCTCAATGCGCTTCTTGCAGTGAGGGGCCCAGAACCAGACACCGCACTCATCAGTGCTGAGTACAGGAGGACAATCACTTCCCTGGCCCTGCTGGCCACACTATTGCTGATACAGGCCAGGATGCCATTGGCCTTCTTGGCCACCTGAGCACAGCTGGCTCATGTTCACCCACTGTCCACCCGCACTCCCAAGTCCTTTTCCACTGGGCAGCTTTCCAGCCACTCTGCCCCCAGCCTGTAGCACTGCCTGAGGTTGTTGTGACCGAAGTGCAAGACCCAGCACCTGGCCTTGTTGAACCCCATAAAATTGGCCTTGGCCCATCAATGCAACCTGTCCAGACGCCTCTGTAGAGCCTTCCCACCCTTCAGCAGACCAACACTCCCACCCAACTTGGTGTCACCTGCAAACTGACCGAGGGTGCACTCGATCCTTTCATCCAGATCATTGATAAAAATATTAAACAGAACTGACCCAACCACTGAGCCCTAGTGGGGTGCACCACGAGTGACCAGCCGCCAGATGGATTTAACTCCATTCACCACCAGTCTCTGGACCTCCATCCCTCAAACGCATGCGTTCCCCAAGCTTTTCTCTAAGCAGCCTGGTTTTATCCCTTTCCCCCTTCAAATCTAGTCTAAAACTCCTTCAGTGAGTTCTACTAACTCTTGTCAAAGGAGTTACCTCCTTTGAGACAGGTGTACTCCGTTTGTTGCCAGCAGCCACAGTTGTGTAGACCGACCTGCCATCAAAGAACCAAAATTCTGCCTGTAACACCAGGCTCTTCCTCTTTCTTCCCTTTTCATTTCCTGAGACTTGAAGGCCAGAAGAGAACACTACTTGTGCTTCTGATCCCTTAACCAGTTGTTCCAAGGCTCTGAAGTCTCTCTTGACCGCCCTCGGGCTTGCTGCAACTTCATCACTACCCACCCGATAAAACCTAAGTTTCCCCCACGTTTTGCTGTGCCGGGACATCATCACAGCAATATTTCGCAGCTGCAGAGTGACAAATTTCCTCCCAAGAATCAAATCGCACTCCTTCCAAGGAGGTGAAAATACTCCTCTTTTAAAGTCTCTGCCCATCAGTTCACTCACACCCGAGCTGGCAGAGCGGAGCTACCCGATACCGTCGCTCGGCTCTCCGTGACAGATGATGTTTCTCGAGTGCATTAACCATTAGCCTACACCCGGCTACCCGGAGTTCGGCAAGCCCCGTTAGCACCGGGAAGCCGGATGGCCATTTTGGGCGAGAACGGCGGCAGCCGCACGGGGGTATCCGCGCAGGGATCCCGCCAGCACCTCCCGACCCTGCCCGAGGGGCCACGCCGAAGGCGGAGGCTCGGCCCCCCCCGGCCCCCTCCCGCGGCTCCGGCCCCCTCCCGCGGCTCCAGCCCCGGCCCCGGCCCCGATCCCCGCCCGCCCGCGGCCCCTCTCACCAACCCCTTAAGGAGAGGGCGGGCGAGCGGCGCTCCCTCCGAGGGCGCGGCGGTGGAGGAAGGGAGGGAGGCAGAGAAGAGGAGAAGGAGGGAAGGAGAGAGGAAACCGCTCGTTGGGGCCGACCCAACCCGGACGCACATCCCGGCTCCCCCGCCCGGAAGCGCCGTCAGGACCGGGGGCGCCGCTCGGGGAGGTGCCCGCCCGCTGTCCCGGCCCCCGCGGCGGCTTCGGTGTGTGGGGGGCTGCCCGGGAGCCCCTCCCGAGGGGCTGGCATGGCACAAGCGAGGGAAAAATTGCTTTTGAGGGGCTTTAGTGTGGATTCTTGAGGAGAGATGCGGACAAGGCTGATCTTCCCGGCCCACGGGTGCGTTCATCCCTGTTCGCCTCCCTACCCGCCGGCCTTCCTCACCTCATGGTAAACAAAACTGTGCGGGCTTTCCTTAGGCTATCACTGAAGGCAGCTGCATTCCTGTGGGTAGCACCCATTTTTCTTGACCAAGATGTGCCCATCACCATGGTACGTGGTCTGCCAGGTCCCAGACTATAGATTAAACAGGATAAGTTTTGGCATGATTGTAGATCTGGTAGTCTTAAAATCTGAGGATTTTAACCTTTCTTAATCTCTTGTTTTCGTTGATTTTTTTTGTTTTGTTTTTAAATTAAACTGCTATAAGATTTCCACTGCCTTAAATCCCCTTCCTGTATTGCAGAGCACATCCCTGGCTGGGGTGGCTGCTCTTAGTGGCCCCCAGCCCTCCTGCTACTAAAGGCTGGCCAAGTAACACTCGGATATTGGCAAGTGTGGGTTGATGAAATGTGCCTTGCACAACAGAGAACTCTCTCTACCTGTCCTGTTCTTCCCAAGGTGACATCTTCACTCTAGAGGCAATTAGCGTTGCCTGAGCCGAAATACCTTTTGGATTAGAACATTTTGCAGTTACAAAATTACATCCCAAAAGAATAGTTAGATTTTATGCATGGTTTTTGTTTTGAAATGGATATGTTCATTTTGTTAATGCTGAAACACGTTGTCTCAGGGTCCGTCTGATGCCAGGGCTTCTCTGTTCAAAAAGGCCTTGAATTGGACAGCCCTCACATTAAGAGAAACTTGTTACTTGCCTAATACCAAAATAATACATCAGAAGCGTGCCTTATACTTCCCTGTTTTCATCATGGGAGACGTGAGGTGTGTGGATGGGATTCGTCTCACCAAATACCTACATTGTAAACACTTGTATGGTATGGTTCACCTTCAGATGGGTGTCAAGGGTCCCAGGTGGACTGCTCCCTTGGTTTTCTCCATTGACTGGAAAAGGGAGCCTGTGGCCACAGCTGTGTAAGGTTAGAGGAAACATAGCCTGTTTTAAGTGTCCTAATTAAATTAGTCAGTAACTTGGTGATGGCTCTAAGTAATTTTAGTTTTTAATTTTTTGTTCTTCAAATTCTATGTATTGGGTAATGCTTTTGTGAAGTGTAAGGCTAGAACATGTATTGTGACCAGTGTGTCATGTTGGCAATGGTCAACTTTGTCAAACCCCAACAATTCAGTGAGGCTAAACCATTCCAGCATGTCTTATCGGGTATCCTGAGAGCAATCCAGGAAACTATTCTTCCCATGTCCCACAAAGGAAAGAGAAGAATGAAGGAACTGATATATTCCTGAATTTCAAGGTTTTAGCCTATACGTGATTGGATGACTTGTGATGAGGTCAGCCAGCAGTGTGACTGATTTTGSAAATAAAACATTTTACCTCTTTTAAATTTGTCTAAATTAACGTTCCAGTCACTGGATCTCACTACATCTTTTCACAGAGACTGACTGGCACCTATTCTTGGATATCTTTTCCATTTGCAGCTACCAGGATGCACATCAGCTATGAAACTTCTCTTCAGCAAACTAGATATGCCAAGCCTCTTAAAACATCTGTCACAATGCTAACTTTTCAGCATCTAGATCACTTTCTGTGACACACCTTTGAACCCTGAAGTATTTTGATGTTGTAAGCAGAGACACCAAATTAGCAAGCAAATATTAGTGTTATAGTATTGGATGCACAGAGGTGAGACAACTTCCTACCGCCTCATTTGTCTTCCCCTGAAAGACCACCAAAAGGTCATGCTAATCCCTCTTGCCATACCATTTCATCAAGGTTTCCTATTCAGACAGCTTTCTGTACATTCTCCTGTGATTACTTCCAAGGCATTTTTTAACATGAGCATATAGCCTTTATTCTTTTTTTTCCCCAGATGCACTATGGTGCAGTTAGCTACAGTGAAATTATTTTGTTTGACTACAAGGCAAATCAAGTGGATCTGTAACAGGAAAGTACTGCCAACATTTATTAAAGTCACCTGTTTGTTAACAGCCAGCTTTACGTGAATATCACTGTCTGATTAATCAATAAAAATGTTAAATAATCTTTCACTGAGAGTCCTTGGGAGTCCATTGCTGCTGAAAGTAGTTGATGAGAACTGTGTTAATGATGATCAGAAGGCTTAGACAGTCATATTCTTTTATTAATAATGAATTCCTATATTTAATTTTGGTGGTATGTACAGACCCTTCTGAAGTACTTCGGAGAACACAGCAAAGTATTGGCTTATTTTTACTTTATTTTCAGGGTGTGTTGTTGATTGGAACATTACTTCTGAATTTCTAGAAACTGGAGTGATAGAAATAAGTTTCAAGTTCATGGAGTTACATATAGGCACCAGAGTTCACCTAAAACCATATAACAGGCTATATGGGCTTTAGATTTACTGAGGCCTTACAGCTTGCTTGGAAATCAGTGGAGCTGAAGAATTTGAGTAACCTAGAAAACCTTACGTCTATATGTACTTAACATGCATGCATATATATACATATATATATATATATACACACCCCCACACACACCCCCCTTACAGTATGTTCAAATATTGACTGAGATTATAACAGTACATTTTTTTACTTCTGTGTATTCTGTGAACAAAAATTTTGACAGCATTTCTGGGAAGAATTAAGCAGATAAAATAGATACAAGGAAGGTGACAATAATCCTGTGAAATCAAAAAGATTCCAATTAACTGTTTCCTTAAAACTGTGAAATGCCTAATAGAGGGGAAAAAAAGGAAATAGCAGCAGCAATTGTTATTGTGGTGGAATTAGCGTGCTGTTCAACAGGATAGTCAAAAGGTCTAAGAATGTCAGAGGAAAGAAGACAAACACTTTCAGTGCTTTAATCTTGAGAACCTGTTAAGAAAATACAATTAATTAAAACAAAGCTACCCAGAAACCTAGGCTGTGAAGAGTTTTTCTTGCTATCCAGTGTCATCTGTAAGCACTGTTCAGACTTTGTGTAGAACTGTGTTTTAATCCTTATGTGAAATGAGAGGAAAATGTTCCCGTGAAGTGTAAAACCTTACTAATGATAAACTAATGCCATTCAGGAACTGGARTCACCAGAGTGCAGTAAGTTATAGTTGAGATTGTCCTCAGAGGCAATTATGGGTTTTGCAAAGATAGTAATTTGCTTCTTTTGTTCATAGATACACCGTCATTCATCAACATTTAGTTTCCCTCACATTTTTCAAGTTCTCTTTTGAGTCACTGATGGCTTTGTAAGAAAAAAATAATTTTAGAAATACGTTGTGTGACCTTACCTATTTTGTAGTCTCATCTTGGCAGTCAGTAAGATGCACTTACCAGTGTAATAGTATTTGAAACTTGCAGTGGCAGGAATCAGAGAAAGAAAACATACACATGTGGATCCCTGTAGCTAGGCATGTAATATATTTGCCTGGTTGCCAGGTTTGTATTATTTGAGAAATTTTTCAGGCACTAGAATAATTCATAATTGTCACGTTAGTGAAAGTGGAAAAATCAGTTTTGTGTACAATGAGTCATATGTGTCCAAACTATTGTTGAAGTAAGTTAATGTCTCATGTGAGACTGATTTAACCTTATTTTAAACCTACTCTGTTAGATAGAAGGTGTAAATTTACTGTGTTGAGTTGTCAACTTCTCTGTATCCTTATTTTTGGAAGCGTTAGTTCTCCACATTATAAATCTTGCATTCTGATGGGTGTCTTTGCAGGCAGTTGCTGCTGGAAAGCAGTTTAAATGTGGAACACCACATTATGAGCTGTTATCCCAGATACCTTTGCAAGTATAGCTACAAAATTTAACAGAATCTGTTCTGAAAAAATGAACTTCGCTTACTGCCCTCTTTACACAAACACCAATAAAACTGTTAAGTGTAAATAAAGATGCCAAAAGAGGATGCTCTTCAAGAGTGAAGCGGAATATTTTGCATTAGAGCAATCAGAAAACTCTGACTGAGGCATAACTGTCAAGAAAACCGTCACAAGGATAATAGGTGAATTTGCTTTGAAATCTATTGAATTTTCCTTTAATTCACACAGAATTAAACTGAATAATTCTACTGGAAATGAAACCTATTTGATTTATGTACAGATGAGTGCCATTTTTTTTTTACCTTACTGAGTAAAAAACAATGTTAAACTGTTGATATTTTTATATAAGGCTACAGTTCCTTCACTCCTTCCTTCCTTTCCCCCTTCTTCCCTTCATTCTTCCCTCTCTTCTTCCCTCCCTCCTTCACTTGTGGCTGACAGTATAAAAGTCCTTTCTGGGCTCTGCGTCTGCACTTTCTAGTGAAGATCTGATTTTCTCTGAAATTCCCTTAAACACTGTTTGTTAGAACATCAAAATCTGGAGCTGGAGTGTGTTAATTCCTGTGAGGACATCAACTTTAAGTCACAATTAAACAGTTCTTCCCTCACACTGTATGGCCTGACCAAAGCACACCCCATGCAGTCTTCTCAGCCTCTCGTGGGGTGACGATGAAGTGGCCTCACTGGGTTATGTTCCCTTGTTGGAGCTACTGGAGCAGGGACTCAAAAGCCACGGGGAGAACTTGTTGATACTTTGCTTGGAAAACTGAAGCACAGACTTGTTTGGGGAGCAGAGTAGAGGGAGGAGAGCTAGACAGCATATCTTGGCTGCGTGTAGTTTACTTACATACCCCAACTTTGCCGGACAGTTGGGGTATGTATTTACTAAGCATCCAGTTAATTAAGACGAACTTAATTGGGACTAAAAGTGCAGATTGTAACAACTGACAAAATGCAAAAGTATGCAAAGTTGTTCATTGTACTATAAAAATAACAACTTGTTTTCTGAGATTTTACCTAGCGTTTTAATCAAGAATGGTTATAATTTTAATATTCCCCGTGAAGGAGTGAGATACTAATAGGAGAGTAATAATTTAATAATAAATTAATAAATATACAGTCTTGAGAGTAGTGATGAGTCTTTCCATGCCTACATAGTTATTCCTATTGTTCTCAACATATTATGTACTATGCCTTAAAATTCTATAGGCTTGTTTTAGATCACTGCTGAAAAGAGTAACAATTATGAGTTATTTGATTAAAGAAGTTGATTTGTACATTCCTGTATCTGACCTGTCTTTTGTGCCTGCTCTGTAGTGCTGGGGTTTTGTACATTTGCCTTCTAGTAACTGTAGATTTCTTTAGAATTTTTGTGTTTATGTTTATACAACATGATGAGCTTGGTGGGAAATTTCTAKATATTGAATTTTTAATAATAAATGAATTTTCATAAGGAAATAATTTGCTGTGGGATTGCATTAATTAAGACATTATTTGGTCAAACCTCTCTCTGCCCAAGTAATCTGAATCATGTTTTTACCAATATAGTGGGAGGACATACTGGAGGCATAAAATATACAAGTTAAATCAGTCAGAAGATGAATGTGAACTAGATTTCATTTTTCCAAGTTATATCTCTGAGCAGTGGGCAAGTAAGCATAAAAAACCGCCAAGATGCTGCCTCGTGCTTTGTGTGAGGTTGGAAGGTCACCAGATGATGACTGCAAGGGCACATGGTGCTCACTGTTCTTGTCTTACTGTCCTTGGGGGCAGACAGCTCATATAACATGATGACAAGAGTGGGCTGTGGTGTGAGATCTTAACTCTTCACCCTTTTCACCCTTGTACTATGTAAATTTTTAGCACATTTTCTGTTTCTTTTATCACCTGTTTGGCTTTTGCCTTCTGACTGCATCACCATATTCTGTATAAGGAGCCATGCCCATCATTGCCCCTTGACTGCTGATTTGCCCTTGCTGTGCTGCCTGTGAAGTTGGCAGAGTTTTAGTTATGCAGGGCTGGTTGAGAACCATCAACATCCTATAGAGTAGGGCAGATGGGTAGAGTTTGGCATCGCAGACGTCATCTTTGAAATTAATTTACAGTCCTCCAAGGACACATCACCTCAGAAAGGAAAGAAAATATATACATAGATAGGTAATTAGAATACAAGGTCTATGATATTACATGCCATTATCTTTTTTTGTCTGCTCCCTTCTTGTCCCCTTCTTGGTTCAAAAAACCCCTTATAAACATGTTAAGAGGGTTAGATGTTGTGAGATCAGATGCTGTCCAGCTGCCATATGACTGGAATCCAAGGTTTCCCTGGTTCTGGGTTGAGTGCTCAAAAATTTGGCCTTTATGTGAAAGACCTCTGAAGGCAGGTCGATTATTTTAATCCTGCGTAAATCATGACACTTTAAAATGGAAATTAGTTTTACTGCCTAAAGCCATTAAAATAGACCCACACAAGTGAAAATGTTTTAGGTACACCTCTTTCCTTGTCCTTTGTGCTTGCTTGGTTCAGCCATTACACTGTGCTGGCTGCTGCCAATCCGGACTGGGGAGTGTTGCCCTCAGTGTAGCTCTGGATCATTTAGGATATAAGACTAGGCAAACACTGAAGTTTGTTTGTGACCTTGATCTTAGAAAAGTTTGGACAGAAAAAGAAGATGAAAGATGGAGGCCCAAGAGAAACCCTGCAGCAGGGCCCTGTGTGCACACTCAGCCCCATGCAGCTTGGGGAGAGAATCAGAAGAGTAAAAGTAAAAAAACTCATGAGTTGAGATAAAGATAGTTTTCCAGGGAAAGCAAAAGCCACACACATAAGCAAAGCAAAACAAGGAATTCATTGACCACTTCCCATGGACAAGCAGGTGTTCAGCCATCTCCAGGAAAGCAAACGTGACTTGAGAAGACAGATGCCACAACCATGAATGTCCCCCCTTCCTCCTTCTTCCCCCTGCCATATATGCTGAGTGTGACATCATATGGTATGGAATATCCCTTTGGTCAGCTGGGGTCAGCTATCCTGGCTGTGTCTCCTCCCAACTCCTAGTACACCCCCAGCTTCTTGCTGGCACGGCAGTAGGAGAAGCAGCATAGGCCTTGCTGTGCAAGTGCTGCTCAGTAATAGCAAAAACATCCCTGTGTTATCAACCCGGTGTTCAGCACAAATCCAAAACACAACCCCATACTAGCTACTGTGAAAAAAAATAACTCTATCCCAGCCAAAACCAGGACAGCACATTACTACAAATCCCAAGAAAGCTCACCAGTTATTTTTCCAAAATGCTTGTTGGAGTCAGCTATATAACTTAAACTTTCAAAGGAAAATAGACATTGATAAAATTGATGTCAACTAAAATGCCCCTGAAAAGAGGAGGAAATTACTGCATAGCTGTCCCCTGCAAGGCACAGTACCCAGGCAGAGCACTGCACCTTGCTTTGCACAAGGAGGTTGTCTATAGCTCCTGTCAGCAGAGGGATTGGCTTTCCCTGCCAGTGGCTCTGTTCAAATTGATACAGCTCACGCTTCACTTCTGAGCTGCACTGTGAATTGCTGAACTCCTGCTAAATAAGCAGACCATGGCTTCAGAGGTAGCTGTAACTAATATGTGGAAAGCCACCACTGACTGACTTGTAAAAATAATTTGGGTTGAAAAAAGGAATCCCTGCTCTGGTATCAGTTGGGTTATAAATTGTATTTAGCCAAGCATATTTTATTTTGCTAGATTAGAGATGAGATTTCTTTATTTTGAAAATGTGAATGTTTGTACATGGGGCTATTAGCAGATCCAAATTCCAAGTCTATTCCTCTTAACAGTACCATTCATTGGGAAATACACTGCACTTCCTAGGTGTTTCTAAGTCCACAGGAACATAGCACCCAGATTATGCTGCTTATCTCCACTATCAACAAATTCACCCTTGTAAATTCTGCTGTCAGAAAGTGAAAAGAACCTGTTCTTTGAGCCCAAGTTGTATTTGGAGACCCCACTGTCATACTAAATGCCTTCTTCTGACACAGCATCCATTACAAAAGATGTCTGTCCTATAGGAGCCCAGCAATAACCGAAAAGCCTTGTATTTGTTCCAGCCTCCATTCCATACACTCTCACTCCCAGAATGTTCTGAGGCTTTTGGTTTTCTTAGGGATTACTTTTCAAGCTTTCCTCTCCTTAGAAAGGCTGATGAAACTCATTAAGTGCCAATGTGGGTCTGGAAATTCTGAACAGTTAGGATAACTTATCCACATTCAGGTTTGTCTTTTAGAGCTTTGCTGCAGTACAACTGTTAGTGAAAAAGCAGACATACTGAGTTCCATAAATAAAATCTTCTCAAAAATCAGTAAAATRTTCTTCAGGAAAGACTTTTAAATGGGCAGCTCTAACAATGTTAYACTGGATATCTCCACATCCCTGAAGGAAGAAAAGAAGTGAAATGTACTATCCAAATGGCATGGGTCAAGAGCCCAATATATCTCTTTCTCAGTATATGAGGTTTTAAAAGGTGACTAGTAGACTAAGGAGTACATTTTTATTGTAGAGTGGCAGGAGAACATTAAAAAATGTCTCTTAAATGTTCTTACTARCTTAATTAAGATACATATAACGAAGCATCTGGTTGGCTTTTATAGCCAATGGCCTTAGTAGGTCTTTTTAAAAGAGGATAAAAGAGAAAAAAGGAAACGTTGCATCTACATGTTGTGTGGAGAGAAGCTATGACACAAAGAGTATTGATTATCTTGAAATTACATGTGTAGAAAATTGAAAATATTATTTTTGGTGCTTACATTAGACTTAGAACTTTGCTATTTTATCTTGCAAGGACAATAATTTTGTGCTCTTTGTTTTGCTGTTTATATGCTGATATTTGACAGCTTCAGGTAGTATCACTCTTTCTTGGTCACCTCCTCGTGCTTCCAGAGTGCATATTCTTGCTCATCACTTAGAGACTGCCCACTGAATGTACTCAGTAATAGTACTTACTGTCATTTCACTATTGTTATGTAAAGAAAGCTCTTTGACATCTGAAACAAAATAGTTAACATCACCTTAAAGACCAGTAAATACATTACTTAAGGAAGGAAGGGCAGATTGCAGCATGCCTGTAAAGAAAAAAATCAATTATTTGCATTTGTATGATAGATTAAAACAAAGACATTATTCTGCAGGTGGTGAAATTAGGAAAGTGGTGTAGATAAGCTTAACTTGGATGGGAAGGTTCAAATCAGTTTAAAAAGTTTGATTTTCAGTATAATAAAGCAGAAGGGAAAATATGGAATCTGAAAAATCTTTTCTAACATTGACTCTTGCTTCTGACAAAACATTTAAAACAAAGTTTATGTATTTGGCTGAAACAGATTCAGATTATCAAATGTAATTATCAATTGGAAAGAGAATAAACAGATTGCAGAAATGCAGAAGGCTATCCCATGCATGTTAATGAAGTTTTTTGTGATGTTTCATAGAGTCAGTGAACAAAGGTTTTGTTATAGTGTCCTTAATATTTAAGTAAACTGAGAACCAGTAAAAATGAAGCTGCTGTGAGACAGCGCCATTGCTTTACTTAAACATTATGAGGATTATAACAAGATGTTCAATAATTGACTTTAGGATTTTCTTCTCTGCCATACACTAGAGAAGTAAAGACCATAAATGTAACACTCTGACAGGCTGTGTTTTACACCTTGTTATGCAGAAGCTTAAACTCTGTCAGAAAAAACCCCTTTATTCAGCAGGCTGACAAACACCACTAATTCCAAGAGAGGTCAGTGGAACCTAAGCAGAGACCCTGCCTCTGAGGAGCTGTC
This sequence comes from Amblyornis subalaris, assembly GCA_018881555.1. NCBI lineage: Eukaryota > Metazoa > Chordata > Aves > Passeriformes > Ptilonorhynchidae > Amblyornis > Amblyornis subalaris. The sequence continues at coordinate 2,730,400 of JACAXG010000051.1, read as the reverse complement.
TGCTTTCTGTGTTCTTCAGCCCTTGGCTCAGGTTCATCCCCTCCTGCCCATAAACTTGGACACCTAAACTGAGAACTCTTTGTGCAGGTGTGAGAAAGAGACAGACATACAGGGGAAGAGCAATTCCATTAACATTCAAAATTGTTCTGTGGGTCCACCTACTGCCGCCATTGATTACAGGATCACAGTATGGTTGAGTAACCTGTGCCAGTGGTCAGTCACCCTCACAGTGAAATAGTGTTTTCTGATGTTCAGGCAGAACTTCCCGTGTTTCAGTTTGTGTCCACATTTCCTCTAGTCCTGTCACTGATCACTCCTGAGAAGAGCCTGGCTCTGTTCTCTTTGAACGCCCCGTTCAGGTATTTATATGCATTGGTAAGATGACCCTGAGCCTTCTCTTCTCCAGGCTGAATAGGCCCAACTCTCCCAGTTGTTCCTCATACGAGAAATGCTCCAGATCATCTTTGTGGCCCTGTATTGGTCTCTCTCCAGTATGTCCATCTCTCTTGTACTGAGTAGCCTACAATTGACACAGTATTCTTCCAGGTGTGGCCCCACCAGTGTTGAGTAGAGGGGAAAGATTACCACCACTACCTACTGGCAGCATTTCTCCATCCTAGCTCAGGATAACGGTAGTCACCTTTGTGGCATGGACACACTGCTGGCTCATGATCAACTTCCTGTCCACCAGGACACTGAGGTCCTTTAATTCAAAGGTGCTTCCCAGCTCATGGTCCCCGCAGGTACAGATGCTTCTTGTTACAGAATCACAGAATATTCTAGGTTGGAAGGGGCCCATAAGGATCATTAAGCCCAGCTGTTAAGTGAGTGGCCCATACAGGTAGTGAACCCTCAACCTTGGTGTCATTAGCACCATGCTCTGCCCAGCTGAGCTAACCTCAGGGTCTGGTGCCTGGCATTGTTCTTCCCCAGGTAGGGGACTTTGTAATTCTCTTTTTTAAACTTCATGAGGTTCTTGTCATAAGAAACATTGAAATAAAATGAATTCCTTATAAATAAGAAACAATTTAGATAATGGAAGATTATAGAGGAAGGATGTATTTGTTGTATTTCTATTTTCCTAGAACAGAGCACCTATGCCTATGTCATTCCTGATAGAAATTTGTCTTGGTTTTAATAAGCTTCAGTAATGAAAACTTGGCAAGTTCCCCCAGGAACTTCTTCACTCTGAGAAGGTTTTTCCTGATGTCTACCCTGAAATTTTCCTTGCTGTGATCATTGCTTTTTCTTCCTGATGGTTTTTGAAAATCATCAGGTTCCCACTCTCCCCTACCAGTCTTCCCTTTACTAAGGTAAACAACCCCATTTTATTATATATTTTTGATTTTGGATCTTTGTTACACTCTYAAAATTTTGTATATCCTTCTTAAATGTGATGACCAGCTGCAAAACCATTTTATGGCCTCACTTGCGGTCTGGGCTTTTGGTGATGATAAAAAAAAAAAAACAACAACCCCACAAAAGAAACTGAAATACCTTGACCTGAACAGCCATGCAAAAGACTCCTTGTGCTTACCAACTTCATTCAACTTTAAACCTAACAATCAAAAAGAGAGAGACCTGGGCTTTGATTCAGAGCAGAAAATTTCAAGTTTTCTTCCTACATCTCTGAAATAATATGTCTCAGCTGTGGTGGTGCATCTCTCCTCCTCCCCAGGCCACTCTGTGACCTTAGGGATTCTCCTTGGGCCTTGGCCTTGATTCGTGACTCTTGGGCAGTTAAGCTCCCCTTGAGCCTATCAGAAACACTGTCTGTTCCCAGGAWCTTCTGTTGCCTTAGAAACTTCTGTTTTCTAACAGAGCCTTAGAACATTATTTTGTTTGAATCATAGCCCAAGTGGAACAACATTATTGTTACTGAGGAAAGTTCAGTAATTACTGTCATGGATGGTAATTGCGGCCAGGATGGAGATTGACATGATTAAATCCAAGCCTTTTGTCACTCTATAAACTGCAGTGCCGAGTGAGGCCCTTTGAGCTCCCCAGGGCTGCAGCATCTCCCCCTGAGTAGGATGCTTCTCAGAGCTTGCCAAATCTCAAGCTTGAGATAATTGGAGGATGATTGCTGAAAGCTGATGATGGGGCCTGGGCTAATAATACCCATCCCCAACTCCTTTATTATGTGAGGTATTTCACTGAACTCAAGGGGAATTTTTAACAGCTACCTTTGTACATAACTTGTGTATGTGAACTGATGTGAATACTTTATAGCAAGTGTGGTATGAATGTTGTCATCTCTGATTTGTAGTTAAGCTACTGCTGTGATTATTGTAAATCCTATTGTATAATTCATTGTTAAGTTAGTCAATTATTAAGGGTTGTTAAACCCTTTAGATATAAGCTCCTGACCAAGCCTGAGGTGAAATTTGGACTCAACCACACCTGGGCTCCATCAGGAGTTTGGAAAGTAAGAGGTCAACTCTGAGCCTTGTGACTCAGTGGGAGGATCTCCCCTTTGCACCCTTGCCCTTTTGTGTCCCTGGTCTCCCTGTAAATAATTCTAGATTGATCCTAATACAATTTTCCTTTGTGTACTTCATCCATGTAGTAAGTAATAGAGCGAAATTTGCCAGCAAGTTTTAAGTCATGCTTTTACAAATTTATATTAAACATGCTTTTGCTAATACCTTTGATGATGATTCTTTAAGTGACCTAAATCACTCATTCACAACATCAGTTAACTGTGATTCCAAGCTGCGTCTGTATAATGCCATTTCTTTGCAGTCCATCTGTTGAGAATTTCATATGTACACTGCATAAAACCAGGGGTGGGCATTCATTTTAAATTTGTCATTTTGATTACCTCTGTACTCAGCAGAAAGAGGGAGGAATCCTGGAGGGTGATTCATCTTGGGATAATGTAAGTATGAAAAATACACTGGAGATCTTTTGCTCTCTGAGACCTTTCTCTCTCTGCAGTAACCAATGAGGCAGTCAAGTAAATTAGCTTAAATTAGACACTTAGGCTTTAGGTGGTTAAATTGGGTGAGTGGAAGTAATTAGCAACAATATTGTGTTCTGGAAATTCTTGTTACTAATGCAAAAAAAATTAATGCAAAAGATGACCTCATGAAATATTACCCTGCTGACTGCTTTGTCCAGTGTAACTGAACAAAAATGCTTGTAAAAACAAAATAGACATGGTTGTGGGCTATCTACTCAACAAACTGTACCCACACATGGCAACTGGTGACCTGTGGTGAATCTGCTGAAAATGCCAAGGGTTGAATTGCTGCAGTATAAGCAAATTGGGTGGTAGGAATTGCCTAGTTTTGCAAAGGTTAAAACAGCACATTGACCAAGATTTGCTTCAATCAGGTATCTGCAACACAGATGCAGAAATGTGCAATTTCTCCCAGTTTACATGGTCATCATCAGTGTTTTATATAACACTTAATCCATGGATTTGGTTGTTCAATAATTACTGAGGTTAAGAGTCCAGTAGGTTTCAGCAATAAGTGCACATCTRTTGTTATGGTCCCTATTTTGAGTTGGGTTGTTTGGGCATGTTGTCCATACCCCACGATCTTCACAAGCATGATATGCCCAACTTAATGGTATTAAACAAGTGTTTATTGACTCACAAAATCAGCTTGGATTTAATGACCTCTGAGGTTAAGGATATACTCACTGCTCCAGATATGGTACCCAGGGTCGTTGCTGCCCAGCCGGGCATAGCCATGGTGGGGAAGGCAGGCTGTCCCACAGCTCCCTGCAATGGATGCCTAGGGCTGCTGAGCTGCCACCTTCCACCAGCTCCACTGACATTCATGACACTTGTGATATGACCAAGAAACTCCTGAATAGTCCTTGGGCCAAGAAGCGTTCCTCTCTGTTTTAATTTGGGATTATATACCTTCCTGTGTCAGTTTTCCCTCTTGAATCCTTGAGTTGCTAACAATTCTGGCACCACATACCTATAATATTTATTTTCCTTGTCCCTGTGCAGACTCACAGCTCATTTTCGGCAGTCTGAGCAGAGGCTGTGCAGCTGTGGTGTCAGAGGATCCTTGGTGCACAGACTGCTAAAGCCCTGATGATGGTGGAAGTGTGCAGCAGGGTGCAGAAAGGAAGAGACGGGCTTCACTAAACAGGATAGTCATTACTGGTGATGGAAGAGAGTGAATTTGGAAAGAGCCTAAGATGCCATTCTTCAGGGCATGAACCAGCTAAACAGTAAAGTTGGGAACAAACTGTCCTTAAATACCAATTCTTCCATGACTGCTTACCTCGTGGTTTCTGTGGAAATTTCCTTTGGAGCATCTGGAACTAATCACTGTCAAAACCAGATTGCATTAAGTAGGTGCTTGGGCTGCTCTTGTATTTGGAGCTCCTGCACTTTGTACAGATCCACATATCTGTCTAAAAAGACAACCCACATGTGCTCTGCATTGCCCTGATGTTAGTGAGCAGGCAGGAGTAGCAAGAGATTGTGAAAGATGGATCAATGGCTACTAATCTTTTTTGCCAAATAGTTCAGTATTTCATTTTTCAACATTACAGATGAAAAACAACCCACTTTTGCTTCATTTGTAGAAGGATATCTATCTGTTCCCATATTTATGTCACATTCTTATATAACTGATGTCCTTGGTGATGGTTGAAATGAAAGAATATTGGCAGTTTAATCCAATGTTCCAGTTATGGGGTAGTGCATGGTGGTCCTCTTTAGATTTAGATTTATATTTTCTACTTTAGTAGATTTAGATTTATTTCAGTACCAAGGCTCTTTGTCTAGTGACTGGTTATCAGTTTCCTTAGCATTCATAGGAGTTATTTTTTTCTCTTTTCTATCTTTTCTGTATATTATGTTGACTTTGCCTTTAAAGCTTCTCTCTCTTGCATTTGAAAAAGATACAAAACTGATTTCTCTCCTGAAACATCACATAGCTCAAACTTTTTTTGAAAGAATAATGTCAAGAGGACATGCTTTTCTTACTTAGAAAATGTAATGCTTTCTTTCATGTGTGAATTTGCAGTAGTTAAACCTGCCTTCAAGGTAGAATAATTATGGTGATGCAAAAATATTGCCTATGAGAAGCCTCTTGACTGGATTAAGTTAACCCTGGCTCACATCCAGGGAACTCCTTTACTTCTCACAGAGTTTCAGAACCATTTGATCCTCTTTATTTTTATGTGACTTCTTACTTTCCTCTTACTTGCCTCCCTACAATCAGAAGATACTATTTCATATTCCTATAGCAGTAATGAAATTCGTGAAAATCAGGATAGACTTTTGCTATGAAACCTGGAAAATTCTAGGCTAGCACATACAGGTGATACCAAGGACTAAAATTCCTGTGGACTTTTCTATTTCTTTGAGCACTGCCTTCAGATCAGCAGCATCTGCACTTTTCTGAAATAGTTGGGACATCTGGATATCTTGGATGAAACTGCTAAATAGTTGTGGATAGGCAAATCAAGGAATTAGGAGGAGCAACTCTTCAAAAGTTCTGTAGAACTGAATTCCAATAGTCATAATTCTTAAGCACCTTACAATAAACTACCTTCTTCTGTAAGACATAAAAGAGAACTGAGAAAGAAATATAATGACAAAAAGTCTTATTTTTATCTCATCGGAAACGATGCGCTGTGAGTTTGCAAGCTGGGCACCATATCAGCTTACCAGCATTGTCCCCATTCCATGTGACATTTTGTGGTGAAGACAGGGACTCACTATTTGAGTGGTAGAAGCTGTCCATGCAGCCAGTCTCTGCTGGCTGCCTTTGCAGGCTGTTGCAAATACAACAGCAGCAGCAGAACTTTGTTTGAGTCGGCAGCTGGTAACGGTAAATTTCAATTAATATAGCTAAATAAACATCTTGGAGATGGCAAACATTCTACATGCCTTAAAATTGACAGCTGAAGTAGAAGAAAGATACCTAGATGTATGCTCACCCTGGGGCAAGTCAGCTGAAATTATCTGTCACTTTTGACAGCCACCACTTAACTAAGCAATGTCCAGGCTATGCTCAGCACATGGACTGTGATCTTCAGGCAGTGAGGAAGAAAAGGAGGACCTAGGAAACATGAACAGGGAAGAGGGTGAGGCTGTGTGTGAAATGGAGCAGAAGGCTGTAGACATGCTATGGGAAAGAAGAAATGGTGATCCATAAAAAGTCAAATTGTATGTGTTCTTCTAAATATAGAATAAATGCTGTACTTCTAATGCCATGGAGAGTTTAGGAATTACGCCAGGTCCCAGATGCTTCAGGAAGATTCTCTTTATCCAATGACCTGTTCCTGCAAACTGAGTGGGTCACTCTTGTATTCCCATCTGGAAGAAAGCTACTTAGAATTCCAGCTCTCTACACCACAGCAGACACTGCTAGCTTTATAGCTACACAGAGCTGGAATGAATAGTTTTGAAATATCTGTGTGGAGTCATGGGGACAGAGAGTGAAAAGGTTAACGTGGCTTATCTTTTCACCTCTGGTTTTAGTTTATTTAAATTCTTAAGTTAATCTAAACCCCCAAAAAGAGTGTTATAAATGCCTGTAACAAATAGAAGACACACTTTCTTGTCAGGTTTGCTCTCCTGAAATTTTGGGCTACTTATCTACAATTATAATGGCAAGGGATAAGCCAAAAACTGAGATAAGAAACAGGTCAACCACATCAGATTTTAATATGAGTTGAAACTGTTTTAGATATCATACTGCTGGCAAAATTTCAGCCCAAATATGTGACTCTTGCCTAAAACTGTTCTTCCAGCTGACTGTCAAAGCCTTTTTCTGTTTTAAATGAGACTCCCAGTGCTTGATAGATTTTTTTTTTCATAAATTTCAATCCTGACCTTTTTTGTGACTCATGTAGTACTGTTGTTACCATCCTGGCCTCTGTGTCTGTAGTCCAAAAATTGTAATAGCTGGTCTGCGTCGCTGTTATATCAGGGACGGAGCAAGGCAGGACACAAAATACAATCCAAGGAATAGGTGAAAAATGCCATTATTTATTAATATACTAACCTCTTTTATACCTTAGTACACCTGAATGCCATAATGCCATTGGTCCCCTGTCCATCCACCTCTCAGGATGATTGGTTAAGTCCAACAACGCCTTATTCCAAATATTTTTCTAGACATATCATAACAATACTACATAACAACTCACAGGTGCACGATAAGATGTTTTTCTGAAAGAAAGCAACTCACTGTTTTTCATAGCTTCTATGGGAAAAGACAGACTCTCACAGAATACTGTGAGAGCTGGAAGATTTCTCTGCTGAAAGCTTTTCAGTATCCATAGGTCTGTACTATTTCTTTTGTTTTAAATATTTGTTTTCATGAATCTTATGTAAAAAATGAAAAATCCTTAATTATGTTTCAAAACTTTCAGGAATTATTAAAGTATAAAGAAATTAAAATATGTAAATGATTCACAATTAATTTATTCTTTGGTTTTTTTCTTTCAGTCTTAGCAACAAAATTAGGTAACAAATATCCTCTGTAACACTGAGGTTCTTGTTCTAATCTGTTTCACTTAGAAATAACTTTTTATTAGTATGGCAAAAAAAGATAAAATTCTGAATTTTTAAGACCCTAATTTTAAATAAGCTGCTTTAAATTCAATATGTAGTTTGACAATATCCTCTAAGGACATTTAAATGTCATTTTTCTTAAAATAATGTATTGTTTAAAGATCAGAACTTTAATGTTTGGGATGTTGATGAAGTAAGCTTCACAATACAGCCTGGTAATTAAAATAACACCAACCAGGAACTGATTTGTGCATCTTAAGCTTCAACCACTGTAAATGCGTGCAATAAGAAATAGCAAAGTTTTGCCTCCCAGGGTGAGGATGTAGGGGTTTTTGCAATATTAGTCACAGAACTGACTGAATATCAAACTATTTTTAGTGCATTTTGAGCTCTTGATGCCACACCATATTTCAGACATGCTGGTTTGTGTGTGTATAATGAAGTGCTTTTCCAAGAGCATGACTCGTGCACGCCACTGCAATATTAACAACAATAAGAAGGAAGAAAGATAATTTGACGCCTTTATACAAATGTTCTCAGCAAAAAATATATTCAGCACAAAAAAAGACTATTTTTTTTTTTAAAAAAAAAAGCCAGTTTTTCAGATAGTTGAAGAAATCTGAGTAACTCAGCTCTAGTCAGGTTTGAGTAGTAAGCACAGCTGGACTCCAGACACTGACTCACTCTCCAATTACCACTACCCAGATTTTTTTCCAACAGCCTCTGTTCTGCCAATAAATCCTCCAGCTTCCCATAATGTACTCTTAGGCTGAGATCATGTCAATGTAGACAGAAAAACTAAATCTATGCTCACATTCATAGGAGGAAAATAAGGCAAGAAATTTGGAACAAACTAGCACCAATAAAAGCAAAAGAACAACTGGAAAACATACAGACATCTTTGGAACTTCTTTGTACAGATCACAGTGGAAATATTCTGCTTCTGTGTTTACCAGACTGTCCTCTGTTAAGTCCCCTGTATTTCTGTTGCAAGCAGGAGAGGAAAGCAATTTATACTTCCAAAAGATTACCCTTACTTAAAACCAACAAGACAATAAAATTTGATTTTGTAACGTGTTACAGCCAGATTATAGAGGGAAAAAAAGCTCTTATATTTTGGTAAATTTAAGAAAATAAACAGTGGTCTCTACCAACCCAGTCTTGCAGTTTTCACAGTTTATATGTGAATAAATAATTATTGATCTAAAGGACTGTTTGCAATGTCTTGCTGGAAATTTCAGATATGTAATATGTTCCATGTTCTTGTGACCACAGCATGTGAACTTTACTAAGTTCTGGCACAACCAGATTTCCCTTTTACTTCTAGTTTACTCAGGAAAATTTGGATTTGAGTTTAACTGAAAGATCCCAAGATCCACTCTTTCCTAAACGGGGTATCTTAGACCAATTTTAATTGTATGAGATAATACAGTGGATCAATTCCACTACCTGTTGTATATAGGAAGTTTAAATATATTTCCTTCTGGCTATAAATTCTAATAAAAAAAACCAAATCAGAAAAATTAAATCATAGAGCATATTCTACTTTTTCTAATTGTGTGGTCATTCTCTTTCTGTAGACCACAAGTCTTGACCTTACAGTCAACCTGTCATCAGTAAAGCACAATTTAAAATAGACAGTTGTCAGTGATGGAAAATGATCTGTCAATCAGAAAAACAACATAGAAATTGTACTGTTGTATTTCCAGAGCTATCTCATTTTGGAGTAGTTTTTACAGATATTCAAAGGTAATAGCCTCTTCTCAGTCCTATGCAGCATGGAAAAGATAATATGCCAAAGTAAGACCGTGACTGACAAACAGGCTAGTAGAGAATCTCAACAACAAAACCAAATTAATATAAAAATTTGGTCTAGCAAAATCTCAGCCAGGCATTTTTTTCAGTTTGTTTGAAAATCAAAAACGTCAGGAAGAATGCGCTCCTGACATTTTCTTTGGCTGCTGGTGAAAACTCATCAATATTCAGGCTATTACATTTGAACTTTGAAGAGTCTGTCACAGCAAACTTAAAAAGGAAGTTAGTGAATCCAACTTTAGCTTGCTGAGGGAGACAGGAACCTTATGAGTGAATGCAGATATTTTTATAGCAGACTTGGGAAAATGCTCAATAAAAATCACTGAGGTAAAACACTGAAGAAGGATAAATGCAATGGGAAATTAAGCTAGTATTTTGCCTCCAACGCCAATAATCTGTAAGATGAAATGTATTTTTAATTATCTAAAATGTCATGACCCCCTCCCTCTTCTTTTTACACATCACTTAACTGAATGTCCAGAAAAGCCCTTTATCTGATGTGTTCCTTTGAATTTCAGTATTGTCAGGAGACAGCACTGGGAAGGTGTCGCTGTTGCCTACTTGGCCTACGTCTACGTTTGGAGGGGCAGAAGGCTGGGAGGTGGGCAGTCTGCTTTTCTTCTCTGGGCACTCTAAACTCCTTGGATGGCAAGGCTGAGGTGGAGCCATAATAAAGAACAGGGTCTAGATCACTTCAGCTGCAACTGCTGAAGGCGACTGCCTGGAGATGCAGAATCAGCAGGTTAGTAAGTGTCATGCTGGTGAAAAGAAGTGTGGGAAGAAATAGGACTGTCTGTGGGGCCATGAGGGAGGGCYGGAAGTGAACCGTGGTGGTGTTATCCAGGACATTAGGCTGATTGGCGATGGGGTTACTATTGTCACTCCAACTACTGTATTACTGCTGCCTGCAAGTGAGGGGTGCCTGCACGTAGTTGGAACTGGGGCATCTGTGCAAGCAGTAGCACAAGTGCTGCCTATGCAGAAGACAGAGGAGGGGAAGGAAATATGGGGAGACATACACACACACACCCCCCCAGAGACACACATGGATGGGACAAGAGTGGAAACGAGCATCATGAGTTCCTGGGGCCCAGAAACTGTCAGAGTGGACTGAGTTGTTCTAAGCGAACTGGAATGGCAGATGAGGTGACTTAGGAGCTAAGGATGGCAGTGTAACCAGCATACTCCTGAGGACACTTGGGTCTGTCTCTCCCTTTTTGAGTCTGCCTGCTCTGTACTCCCCTCCTACAGCTTGGGCTTTCTCAGTGCCCTGTGTAGAATTTGCAGGCTGCCGTGGTTATACAAAGCAAAACCAAGATATCCAAGATGTCCACAGGCCTGTAGAGAAATGAATGCTTTTGGCTGTTCCCTGAGAGTATCATCTGTTCACTTTTGCAAGGTGGTGAGATTAGTTGGCATTGGATGAGAAGGTGCAACTGCACATGTATTCAACACTCAGTATATAACTACATATCTGCCATCATTTTTACCCATATTTAACTGTACAYAGTTAATTGAGAAGGCAAATCTGCAGGCACTGAAATATGTAATACTATCCAGATACCCATGTAAGTGTGGGTCCATAAAAACTAAATATGTACAAAGAGAACATAGTGACTAGTGAGAGCATTTGTAGCACTATATGCTTCTATATGCATCAATACCACCTAAATATAATGTATACCAGCTGGATTCATTTAGATACATTGTGATCCACCCTTGCTGTTTAACTGTTACCAGATTTGTTATAAAAATATTAGGTCTTCAATATATGTAATAGCATTGTGGGGTTTTAAAGCAATATGTTGTTAATAGCTGTGCAACTGATAAACTTGGTTTCCTAATTGGAAGTATAAACATATTAAACCCTTCTACTTAGTGTGGCTATATTGTAGGCAATTTTAATGGTTATTCAAAAGTTATTGGGATGAGTCTCAGCTTCTGAAATTTGTTATGCAAATGTGCCACATAGTTTTCAAAATAACAATGTGTATACCAGATTTCTGCATATTCATGTAGGTGAGCTGAAGAAAGAATGCCAAGATACTGCTGCCAATAGTTATTCTAGCTTGGTAGTCTGAAAATAAATCAACAGTTTTATCAGCAAGCCTTGAATTTTAAGGAGCACTACAGTAGGAACTGATTTCCACAGTGCTAGTGGATGGGGTTGGGGTTTTATATTCTACGTTCTGCTTCTGGTGAAACCAGTGCAGTTTTAGACAATACTTAGTGGGGAGAGGAGACTTATTGGAACTTTTCCCTGTTACTTTTTGATAAACTAGTCAGTTTTACTTCTTTAGCTCAAGTTCAATAAAGTTTCAGCCAAAGGAAATCATAGAGCATGACAAAAGTAATACGAAGGCAAAATACTAAGAACTAAGACAAAGTAATATATTTAGTTTACAGTAGGAAGATGGCTCAAGAATTGGCTAGTATGTTTGTTAATCATCTTCATCTTATGTGCCTTGCTTCGGCAACTTCCAATTAATTGGAATTTTGCTTACATAGGCAATGTAGGAGTTATCTCTAACTCTTTATGCTGGTATTTATTCCTAATGGGGAAGAGGACCTAGTATTACATGCAAGGAAGAATTCTTTCCCCTAATCTGCAAAAGTACTTAAGCTACTTAAGCTACCACAAAACCCAAACCCAGAAAACAAGCCAAGTTAAAAAAGTAAACAAACTTGAGGTAAACAAAGGGAAAACAAATCAGCTATGTAGGCACCTAAATTTAGGCAGTCTAGATATCTTTTCCAAGACCAGCAGGATACCTACTTCTTTCCAAGTATTCCATGGAAAATGATTACCTTTAAAAGAAGAGCTTAAAAGGTAGGTGCAGGTTTAGTGGTTAGATTAGGCAGACTGGATCCCACCCTGATGTTTATTTTGGGGGTTTTCACTTGTAATGGTGGAAGTGCTCTGAGTAAGTCTAACACAAAGATTTATTAGGAATTGGAACATGGCTGGCTACTTACAATTAAGTTGGAATTTTGCAGACTATTTTGCAAAGTGACTGAGTATTTGAACACTCACTGTGTGTCAGGACTGAACAGGACATTTTTTCATCATCAAGTCATGGGCTTAAAACAGGAAATCTGCCTGGCCAAGCCTGTATTATACAACACCCCTAATTAAACAGCAAAAAGGCTGAACAAAATCCTTCAACTGCATGGGTTTCCTTTAACGGAGACAGAATAATACTTAAAAATTTTCAGACAATTAGAGATTTTCCTTGTAAAAATACTTTAAACTTTGGAGTTTCTTGTGTTATTCTGAATCCTGACAAATAATTCTTTATCTGATTAAAAAAAAGTTAAAAATCCTAGATACATAGCTATGTCTAGTTTTTATGGTGGATAGGAATACTTTTGGTGTTAATGAAATCTTTTGATTACCTACAGATTACTTGATAAAAAAGCACCTATTCTTCACTGCTCTATAGGTAGACATTTGATTATTCTCAGGAGAGTATTAGAAATGCAATAAATCTTGAATGTTATAGGTAAGAAAAGCATTTTCTTCTTGTAAATTAGTTTAGTGGTAATAATTTCCAAGAAAAGAAAACATCAGTGTCCCTACAAATAGACAGACTTTGAAAAACTTTGTGTTTCGGAAGTTCACAATTTAAGTATGATAGACATACTAGGAAGAAAAAAAAGAAGGACATCCTTGTGCAGCAGAATAAATTACTTCTAGAAATTAATTCTACTTTCTTGGTCCTGATTCTGGGTAGTTCAAAGCTTCCCCTGTCTGTTTGGAAATGATGGAGCAGTGGCTGAGCTCAAGATGTATTTATGCTGACCAGCCAGGATGTTTGTGTTAATTGTCTGGTTGCTGCTGCTCCACACACAAAAAGGACTGAGTTCTGCATTTCTTTTCCATGGCAGAAATTTGAATATCCTTCTCTTTTCTTTAATCAGGCTCTAATTTCTCAAACTCGTGAGTGCATCTTATCTTTGATACTTCAACCCCTCTCTTTAGCATTGATTCAATGCTCAAAAGTTATCAGAGGAAGATTAACAAGAGAAAAAAACAAGTTGTCTCCCCCCCTCCCCTACGCCCCAGCATGGCAGGCAAAGTTACTTCAAGTACATGGAGCATCTTGTAAGGGAGTACAAGAATAACATCCTTTTGGAGAAAGCCTAGTGCAGGGACAGGGCAGATTTTGCCTCTACATGTACCCTGAAAATTTATGCTAAGGGATCAAAAATACGATATATAATGGAAGAAGGATGCAATGAGCATAGTGGCTACAGCAGCCTAAACATACTGAAGAAGATGCATGCAGTGAGAGGCAGAAGTGGATGACAGACCTACCTGTCAGAATAAATTTAAGAACATTGTGAAGATGTATCTAGATTTTCTCTGCCTCTGTACTAGAGTATTGGACAGGGGATTTGGGAAATAAATCCAGGATTCATAAGCCCTGTGTAAGTGGAGCCAGAGAGACTGAGTGTCACAAGAGATGTGACCATTGTTACTCTCCACTTAAATAAATTAACACTGAGAGCATATTCCAACTAAAGTAGCCCCCTGAACCTCTCTTCACTGCATGACTCATGCTTTACTCACTTCAGAGCCTGCAGGAATTTAAAGGCCAGCTCAGAACATTTACCCTGCTATTTATAGTAAGTACAGAGGTATCTGTGCATCACGGTCCAAAAAAAAATCTCGGTGTAACCTGGATGTCAAACATTTAAAGAAGCAGCAAAAAGCACGGAGAACTGCAAAACAGAAAAAAGAAATAGGAATTGGGCTAGGAATGACACAAATACACTACAAGAAAACTGTAAAASTGTTAAGATTCCTGAAAAATTCAGATCAGAAAAGGAATAGAGTTAGATGAGGGGAAAATATGTAAATAAATATTTTGAATAAATGAAAGTTTAAAAAATTATTCAAGAAGAACATTCTAAGAGGTGAAAACATCAAACCCCTAAGATATTAATACAATATATTTGAAGACAGAATTACATGAGAATTCAATCAGGCTGATGATACAGTAAGAAAGATTGTCAATTAACAATAAGAGCTGAAAGGGAGCTGGAAGCAGACAACGGACATTTTGTGCTAATCACTGCCATCCACAAAGATCCCAATATCCCAGACATGATGGATGAATGGGGCTTGAAAGAGAGACTAGATGTCAGCATCACCACATTTACCCTTTTATTAGCAGATGTAGTTAAGCAAATAGAAAACAACTGGGCTCTGACAGATTAGCACTTGGCATTCTGCTAGTTAAAATAACAAAAGTGGGGTAGCAACTGTGCAATGATATATGTTTAATGCAAATAAGGGTTTTGTGTGTTTGTGTGTGTGTGTGTGTGTGTTGACACAAGCAGGCAGCCAGAACAAGCACAAAACCGTGGCTAAAATGCAAAGAGTAAATTTATTTCATTACCTCGCTAACTGGAAGATCCCAAAGCAACACCCAGGTGGAGACACACAAGCAGGAATGCCAGCATCATCAGGCTCAGTCCATCCAAGTGAACAGTAGGTCTGCTGTTGGCACCAATTTATCAAGGGCCTGTGCACCTGTAGCTCACCACCATGCTGTCATCTCCTCTGGGCTTTCCTTATGAGCTCTGAGCTTTGACCCTCTCTCTCCCAAAACAGGGAGCTCAAGCATGTCTGAGAGTGCCTGCAAGTCTCTCAAAACACCTGTGTTATCTCTACACAGAAAAGGTACTTCTCAAAAGGAAGGCAGAGAATAAACAGCAGTAGGCAGGATATATGGGGTTCTCCTCACTATTTTTCAGGCCTTGGCATTCCCAGCTGCAAGGTCACTTGAGTGAATCTACTATCCTCCTTGCCGTTCTTCTGCTTTTAACCCTTTCCTCCTAATATTCCACCCCCTTGCTCAAGAGACCACTGCAGCTGGGGCCAGAAGTTTAGAACAGGGTAATTTTTAGAGGCACTTAATGGTGTTTATAGGAAAAAGGAATAAGCATATAATGCCCTAAGGTAAATGTCCCAGTCCTCCTGTCAGGGAATTAAACCACTCAGCTAGCAAGGCACTACTGATAGGTTGCCTTAGTTGATGTATGAAGTCCTGTCAATGCCAGATGTTCCTCTCAATGCTGCTGATTCAGCAGTCATGTAGAAACTGCACATGCCGGCAAACTTGGAACAGTGTATGTGGTGCTGAGACAGGAGGTGTCTCATCATCAGCTGATCTGGTGACGTTCCCAGGTGTAATGCAGTTTCTTCCACATTCAGGGCAACAATTGCCTTCGATGAAGGTGAAGATATACCCCAGGTGCTCTATATTTGCTACATGGAGAAGAAAAAGGAAAAAAGTTGCCACAAATAAGTATTTACATTGTAATCCTGCAGAAATGTACTCAGGGTATGAGCATGTGGTATAAGTCTACCAAGCGTGACAAGCCAAACTATAACAAGGAATGAAAATAGGAGTGTCATCTCCTTCCAGTAATACATATACTCTTGTCCCTGCTCCTTCAGCTAAAATTACTTCAGGCCTGGTAGCTGACAGTGGGGTGATTGTCCATGCAGATTAAAGAGATTTGGTTTGCTTTTTCAAACTGAACTTCAATTTGATGGTGGGATTGTGACACCAATAACAGAATTCCAACACTGTTCTTCTCAGATAAGGCCCAGGTATTTGTCAAAGATACAGGAAATACAAGAACTTGAGAATCTGATATTAACAGAGGACGTAACATAAAGGGAGAAGTTGGAGTACAGAACCATACTGCATTGTCAGGGGTTATTACATGAATTTTCACATCTAGATAAACAGGCCGTGGTCCCACCACACAATCCATTGGCGCAAACAATTCCATTTACCCTGTAGTTAATGTCTTGGTAGAGACACCATCTAGAAGAACCTCAATCCTCACCATGTTTTGTACCAGAGGTGTCATGGTATGACCATAGGGTGTTTGATTATAAGCATTTTGGTTGTTTAAAAAAAACCTGCCTTAGTAAGGTGTGCGCTCCACTGTGTAAAGTTTTAGTACTGGTTAACTTTTTTGATTGTTCCTTCAACATCCCATTCATTCTTTCAGTCAGTCCATTAGCTTGGGATGGTGGGCAATGTGGACTAGCCAATCTATTCCAAGGCTTTGAGCCCAGTCTTGGACATTATGTCCACTAAAGTGTGTTCCTTAGTCACTTGGTATTTAATGATGAGGTCTGTATTGATGAAGGAATTGTTCTAATGCTTCAGTTGTGCTGTGTTGGTTGGCATATTTGGTGGGTTTAGCAAAGAGTAATCCTGGCATTGTATCCACAGCAGTGGATACATATCTCCACCCCCTTTATGGTGTTAAGGGGCCAATGTAATCAACCTGCCAGGTAGTCAAAGCCCACTGACCCTGCTTTACTTTCCCCGAGGACCTATATAATGCAGCTGTGTACAAATAGTACAGTTATGTGAAAATATCTTATATAATGCAATGACAAAGGGGTTTGGGTTTTGGTAATGTCCCAGGCATGTGCAGTATGAGCTGATTGCTCATTGATGCACAAGCCATATGTGCATTCATAGCTTGTTTATGTACCTCAGCAGAGGTCATATCATCTACTTCCCTATTGTTTTGTGACTCAAGAGAGTCATCCTTTTGATGGGCTGACACGTCTTACTTTTAAGGAATGTTCTTGTACATATTGCCAAAACAGGATATTTCTGTACATGCCAATCTTCCTGGGCCCAGTRGGGTAACCACATCGTGAGGCTTTTGTACACAACCCAACTGTCAGTGTATAAGTAATGTGCCTGCCCTTCCAAGTTGCCATGGGATGCTGTGACCAATTCAGCCCACTGACTAGAGCCTGTACACCCATTTGCCATAGTATGATTCTTGGGACTGGAGCATATGCAACTGCTCTCCATTGTCTCTGTCCAGTGTATGTTGCACTCTCATCAGTAAACCAGGCATCTTTCCCGTGCTCTTCTGTTAACTCATCATAATGGGGCACTTCCTCCACAGGAGATGCAGTCAGATTTCCGGCGTGGAGAAGGTTCTCCTCGTGCAGGCGCATGATTACAGGACACAATTCCCAGAAGAGTGGCATGTGAAGTGGTTACATGCAGTTTTCCCAATAAAAATCATTGCTATAAATAATGTTTCCATTTCCACAGTTTCTTGCGAAGCCAAAACTACAGCTAGAATTTGTTTTTCTGTAGGGGTATAAGGTGTAGTAGAGCCTTGTAATGTTTTGGACCAAAATCCTAAAGGCTCGGTCTGATTTTTCAGCTCAGTTGTTTGCCACAATCCCCATGAGACTATGCCACCTAGAGTTGTTACTTCCAGTTCGAAAGGACACTCTTTCCAGGAGTCTAAAACTGGGCAGGCTCCATCAAAGCATTCTTGCAGGCATCAAAGGCTTCTTCTTGTTCTGTGGCCCACTGCCAACCATCTTTCTTCCCAGTCCATTTGTGCAGAGAACATAACACATTAGTACTGCCAGGTGTGGAATAAAAGTGCTCCAGTACCCAAAATGTTCCAGGAAAGTTTGCGTTTGTTTCACTGTGGTCGGTACAGGGAATTGCTGGACTGTTTGCTGTACTCTGTTCAGTATTTCTCCAAGCTGCCCGTACCAAACTGTTCCCCAAAATTGCACRGTAGTACTAGGGGCCTATATTTTCTTTGGATTAATAGGCCAGCCTCAGTCCTGTAAACACGCTTTCAGCGATTCATCGGCTGCCTCAAGGTCTTGTTGAGATTCTGCCATATCAATGTAATGGTGAACAGCCACAGCGCCCCACCATCGCGACATCAGCTGTCGCCATCTGGTGGCGAAAGGAGGGACTGTGGTTACATCCCTGAGGTGACACCTGAAAGGTGCACTGCTGCTGTAGCCAGGTAAAGGCAAACTGGTCCTGACTTTCTGAAGCAATGGGTACTGAAAAGAAAACATTAGCAAGATTACTACCTTCCAAGGTTGTAGATTTTTGCGGATTTTTTTCTATGAGTTTAACCATGTCAGGTACCTTAACTGCAGGTGTGTGGGGGGGTGACTTTATTCAATTCTCTGTAATCAAGACTCACTCTCCAAGTGCCATCTGATTATCAAACAGGCCAAATAGGGTTGTTAAAATCTGTCATGGCCTTTCTAACAGTTCCCACTCTTTGGAGTGCCTGGATTGCTTGAGTAATTTCCTCTTCCCTGCTGGAATGAGATACTTCTTTACATTTACCACCTTGGCAGGTGCTGGATCCTACTTCAGGAACCCTTGCAAAACAGTTACAGATTGAATGGCAAATCCTGCTTGTGGAATCCCAAAACAAAAATGACCAGTGAGCGTTTCAACKGTGCACCCTGCCAGCACACCAATGCCCAAGATAAATTCTTTAACTGGAGCAATTAACACCTTTGTGACAAATGGGATGGTGACTCCCATAGTTAAAGCAACCTTAGCTTGGAGGGTGGGGGTGGAACTGCCCCCCAAACCGCAGATCTGGGAAGTAGCTTCATTGAGAGCAATATCGCCATGTAACATGGTAACTTCTGCGCCTGTATCTACCAGGGCCAACACATGCAAAGTTCCTCCAGATGCTACTTTGTAGTTAGAGGAACATGGGACATGCTACGGTGGTAGCAATTTGGGGGACATTCCAACCTGCTGCTCCTGTAGTATTGGTATTTGCCAGGAGTTGCGGTGCTTTGAGGTGGCAAGAGGGGTGGTGGTGGGATATCTTTTTCATAGGCGGAAACTTTAGCCAGCGGCGAAACATTTCTGATGTTGTAATTCCATCTCTTCCTGACTGTGGAACACTGTCTCGCACAAGATTGTTCCACATTTGTTTCCTTGTCCCCCATGAGTAAGGCACCTATATTACCAGTAGCTTTCATGACTGTTGGTACTTTCAGGGGTTTCAGTTTATCGGGAGGCCCTTTCACAAACTGCACTTTGATAATTCTCATTACTGCCACTTCATCAGGATTAGATCCTGTGGTCAATTCATGAGCTGCCCCCATTTGCTGCGGTAATTAATGCCTTTTTCCATTGAGCGCCACTTTCTGAGGGATGGCACTAAMCTGGCAGCATCTGCGTGTCCTGTTCAAACTGCTGCACACAGCCATGGACACAACGTAGGCACAGCAATATCCTGTCCATCAGGACCACCGACATTTCCTGTTGGATTTTATTATCAGTGGCTATAGGAGTTACTAGATCTTTTTTTCCCCACTAGTAAGTGAATAGACAAGTACAGACTTCTGTGCTGCTTTCCATGGTAATCCACACATAGCCAACTCAATTGTCTGGAGGGTGACCACCTGTTAAGGTCTGGTTATTAAAATAATTTAGAAATTTCTCTGCCCGAATTAAGGTGCAAAGGAGACCATATGCCAATGTCAATAGTATGGATTTTATTCGATAGTAGATATGAGAGAGAGAGAGAGAAAAAGGAAGAGAAAGAAATAGAAGAAAGAGGTGGGGGGACAGAAAGAGAATGACACCATGGTTGTGGTATTCCTGGGGTTGAGGGTTCCACAGCCATAGCATAAGTTCCATAGCATAAGGGAGGATGGGTTCACTGCCCCTGAGCAGAGGTTGTGACACACCAAAACCTGCTCCCCCCCCCACCCCCCCAGTTGGGGGGGAAATCTGTGCAAACCTGCTCCCAGCAAACGSGTCTGTGGGCTATGGCCTCCCCCACTCCCAGCCAGGGTTCTCATTCTTTTCCTCCAGCCTTGTTTTACTTCTCTACAGGCCTGAGATGATTGAATCATGGGTTTCCCTTTATCTAATCTCAGCACCTTAACTCTCAGTCCAAAGTTCCAATCAGGCATCTTCAGGAAGGTTTCTTTGGTTGTATCTTCCTTACACAGTTTTTGTTATAATGAGCAAAACTTTGTATCAATGTTTGAGGCATGAACTATTTCAGTCTCTGACATGACCGTCCCATCATCTATTTCAGGCCATGCCTCTCACGGAGCCATTTTTGCTGGGAAAGCGGCCACAGGGGTCCAGCATTCAGTGCTGGCCATCCCAAAATGCAGGGAGTCACCATCACAGCCTCCTCAGTCCCCAGCTTTTTCCTTAGCCATGGCGTGGTTGTTCCCGGATTTTGCTGACTACATCAAATGTGTGAGTTGACACAGGCCAGCAGCCAAACAAGCACAAAACTACAGCTGAAATGCAAAGACTAAATTTATTCCATTACCTTGCTAACTGGAGAATCCCGAAGCAACACCTGGGCGGAGACACACAAGCAGGACACTATCAGGCTTAGTCCATGCTAGCAGGTGGTGAGCTGTTGTTTGCACCAATTTATCCAGGTAGCTCACCACCATGCTGTGATCTCCTCTGGGCTTTTTTACACCCTCTGAGCTTTGACCTTCTCTCTCCCAAAACCAAGGAGCTTAAGCACGTCCTTGAGAGTGCCTCTAACTTTCTCGAAACACCTATGTTATCTCCACGCAGAAATGCTTCCCAAAACAGAGTATAAACTGCAGTAGGCGTAATACATGGGGTTTCCCACACTGTTATTCTCCAGACCTTGGCATTTCCAGCTGCAAGGTCACTTGAGTGAATCTACCATCCTCCTCCTTGCTATTCTTCTGCTTTTAACCCTTTCCTCCCAACAGTGTGTTAATAAAGCAGCAGAACAGTTTAGGTTATGCTGAATTAGACAGTGTTTGCACAGGATGATGGGGACAGTTTGACAGCTGAACATATAGATGTTGTTGAAAAACATTTGTGAGGGGGGTTGTTACAACATCAGTAATTCTCTTAAAAAATACTTTAAAAATCAGACCCCAGTGGTAATGTTACTGTGGGAGTATTGAAAATATACCAAAATATAGTGAGAAATATCACCGTCTGTAGGTTTCAATAGATGCATCAGTAAGAAGGTCTGAGTTTTGAAATTTGGGGGGTTTTACCCCGAGGTGATAAATTTTCACGTCTTTGTTTATTTTCTTTTACCAAGAAAATTATTTTTGTGTGAAAGGGTAGGGTCTTGCATTATAAGTTTTATTTAAGTCTAGTAATACAGTAATTAATTCTAGTAATATATATGTTAATTTTTGTTCTTAATTTCTGCTGAAGTAATCTTATGTATGACTTTTTGCAATGCTGTTAGTGTCACCAGCTAACTGAAATAAAAAAAAAGCCAAACAGGGTAGATCTTCACCTAATTACAGACAATTTGGGGATTAATATTCAGCAAGAGAGGAAAAAACCCCTAGAAGTAAAACAAAGAAAACAGCAGATGTAGACATAGCTGCTGACCTGTTAAAAATCAGCAGGACATGGTTCAGTAGAAACAGGACAGACAGCAAACTGCATACTGTGGTTTTGAAAGGTGTGGTACTGCTTATGTGCCAAAACCTAGAACATGAGTTGAAAGTAAATTAAAATGAAAAGCATCGCTGGTTACTGCTGTGCTCCTCAGCATTGCCACACTTCTGCTCTGGTCCAGGCCGGGTACAGCACTCCAAGCAAATGTAGGAACTCTGATGGAACTCCTTGACCTGCCCTGGACGGTGCACTGCCAGTCTCTGTAAGATCTCTTTGGTATTAACACACTGGTCAAAGGCAAAAACTCTGCCTTCTTGCAAATATTAGGTGGATTTTGGCAGATGCACTCCTAACTCCTAAGCAACTCATGTTGCAACCAGGTGGTGAAGGGAAGAAACCGTGTGGGATGAGCAGTGGCTATTTGAAAAAAAAGGTGTTTTGGGTTAAAGTTGGTTTTTTTATATAAAAAGAGATTAACTTGCTTTGGATTAAATATTACAAAAATATAAATACATAACAATATATCGATAGCACGTTTTCTGCTGGAAAACTACAGAGGAGTCCTGGAGAATGAAACTCGGCTGTTTATCCTGCTAACACGTTCAAATATTGCTGTGGCGGAGGTTTGGCCCAGACCAAAGAGGAGACRTCACAGTCTGAGAATTAGCACGAGCATAGGAGTATCTACTGCAGGCAATTTGGATGCGGCCATCTTGTTTTGAAGGGTTGAGCGGATTATCCCGCATCATCTGAGCTCAGCACCACGTTTAATCTGCTAGTGCGAGGCAGGCTGCAGTTCCAGGCCGGCTTCCAGAGGCAGTGTTTGTTAAAGCTACAGTCAGATCACTCGGGAATGTCCAGGTGCTGCCCACGAACACAAGACCAGTGCGTGTCCTGATCCRTGATCCTTTCGTTGCTCTTAAGAACTTGCCAGCTTAACCTAAAGATTTTCCTCACTTTGTGGGCACAAACTGTGTGCCAGTTCTGATTTTCCACCCCTTTGCACTCCGAATTTCTTGCAAGATCATTAACCAACTTTTCGGGTAGGCTAAAATTAGCCAGTAACTGGCATTTTGTGGCAGGGACATATAACCTCAGCTGAACAAAATGGCCAATACAGCGGCAAAAATACCAACTTCTGCAGTTATCTTGGAAAACCGACAAAATTGTACAACTGTAGAACAGCGTAGAATGTGCCGGTGCCCGGAGGCGCCATACCGGGTTCGGGCACCGCCATGGCCGGTGTGGGCAGTGCCCGCGCCGCCCTGCCCGTGCCGGCACCGCCACGCCGGGTGTGGGCAGTGCCCGCGCCGCCCCCCGCGCCTGGCTGCCGACAGCCAATGGCCGCGCGGGGGGCGAGGCCCGGTGCGGAAGTGGGCGGGGCGGGCGGAGCGCGGGAAGCTGCGGCCGGGGGCGGGAGGGAGTAGGCCCGGGTCCCGCCGTGTTGCGGCGGGCGGGAGCGGCGAGAGCGGGGTTTGGGCGGTCGGAACGGGGCCGGAGGCAGCCGCGGAGTGGGCGCGATGGAGTTCTCCAGCCGAGCGAGGCAGAGACGCGCGCGGCTGGCTGGAGACCGGCGGGAGCAGTACCCTCACAGCCTGCAGTTCTACCTGGAGCCCCCCACGGAAAGCATCTCCCTGGTGGAGTTTGAGAGCTTTGCCGTCGACCGCCTGAAGCGTGAGTAGCGTCTCTCCCTCTCCCTGCTTTTCCCTTCCTCCTTCCCCCCCTCTCCGCCCACCTGCCTCTCCCTCGATGCTTTGATCGCATTTTTGCGATCTCTTTGATCCCCTTTCCTCCTATGGCTGTGTGTATTTTTGGCGGCCCGCGTGCTCCCTTTGCCTGACATAAACCGGAGCTGGGCTGGCTGCTCGTGCTGCCGTGAGCTCTCGTTAAAGGAAAACGCGTTGCTTTGGGCAGTTCAGAGAGCTGGGACAGATTTCACAATGAGCGTTTGGTGTAGCTGTCGGGACTGTGTAGTTTTGGTTTACACTGGTTTTTATGAGCACGTTTCACTTTTTGTATGTGTTGTGACATATTTGATGTCTCAGTACTGCGATTCAGGTCGTTGTGGTTGGCAGCCAAGGGTTCCCCTGAAGTCCTGAAAACTGCTGGATCCAAGTTTCCATTAGAGAGGAAAGTGGGGTTCTGAGATTGATCCATTAGAGTTAGCTGTCTCCCTTTCCTTGTTGACAGTGTGGATCCCAGAGTTGGGCCAGCTGTTCAGGACTCATGGGCCACCCTTCATGCTCCAAATTTCTCACCCTTTTGCTCCTCATACAACTAAAAGCAATTCCTGTGGCCTTACAGAATCACGGAATCACTTGGTTGGAAGAGACCTTCAAGATCATCAAGTCCAACCCATGCCCTAATGCCTCGACTAAACCATGGCACTGAGTGCCACATCCAATCTTTTTTTAAACACATCCAGGGATGGTGACTCCACCACCTCCCTGGGCAAACAATTCCAGTACTTTACCACTCTTTCTGTGAAAAACTTTTTCCTAATAKCTAGCCTATACTTCCCCTGGCGCAGCTTAAGACTGTGTCCTCTCGTTCTGTCAGTTGCTGCTTGGAGAAAGACACTAACCCCCACCTGACTACAGACACCTTTCAGGAAGCTGTAGAGAGTGATAAGGTCACCTCTGAGTCTTCTCTTCTCCAGGCTGAACAACCCGAGCTCCCTCAGTCGTTCCTCATAGGGCTTGTGTTCCAAGCCCCTCACCAGCCTCGTTGGCCTCCTCTGGACACGTTCAAGCGTCTCAACGTCCTTCGTGAACTGAGGGGCCCAGAACTGGACACAGTACTCCAGGTGTGGCCTCACCAGTGCCGAGTATAGGGGAAGAATTACTTCCCTGGTCCTGCTGGACACACTGTTCCTAATACAGGCCAGGGTGCCGTTGGCCTTCTTGGCCACCAAGGCACACTGCTGGCTCATGTTCAGTCGGCTGTCAACCAGTACCCYCAGGTCTGTTTCTGCCTGGGCCCTGTCCAGCCACTCCATCCCCAGCTTGTAGTGTTGCAGGGGGTTATTGCGGCCAAAATGCAGGACTCGGCACTTGGACTTATTGAACTTCATCTTACTGGATTCTGCCCATCCATCCAGTCGTTCCGGGTCTCTCTGCAGTGCCTTTCTACCTTCCAACAGATCGRCACACRCTCCCAGCTTAGTGTCATCTGCAAATTTACTAACGAAAGACTTGACACCCTCGTCCATGTCATCAATAAAAATATTGAACAAAACTGGTCCCAGCACAGACCCSTGAGGAACACCACTAGTGACTGGCTGCCAGCTGGATGCAGCACCGTTCACCACCACTCTCTGGGCTTGGCCATCCAGCCGGTTCTTAACCCAGCAAAGAGTGCTCCTGTCCAAGCCACRGGCTGCCAGCTTTTCCAGGAGTATGCTGTGGGAAACAGTGTCAAAGGCCTTGCTGAAGTCCAAATAGACAACATCCACAGCCTTTCCTGCATCCACCAGGCGGGTCACTTGGTCGTAAAAGGAGATCAGGTTGGTCAAGCACGACCTACCCCTCCTAAACCCATGCTGGCTGGGTCTGATCCCCCGGCCATCCTGTAAGTGSTGCGTGATGACACTCAGTATCAACTGTTCCATAACCTTACCGGGTACTGAGGTCAAGCTAACTGGCCTGTAATTACCAGGATCCTCCTTCTTACCCTTTTTGTGAATGGGCATCACATTGGCCAGATTCCAGTCATCTGGAACCTCACCAGTGAGCCAGGACTGTTGGTAAATGATGGAGAGCGGCTTCGCAAGCTCATCTGCCAGCTAGCTCCCTCATCACCCTGGGATGCGTTTCCCAAGCTGTGATACATTTAGATTTCTTTTCAACATCATGTCTCTAACGYGGACCTTTTCTTTTTTTTGCCCAGTGCTCAAAGTAGTTGAAAACCTTGGCGTGAGCTGTGTAAGAAATACTGATAAATACAAAACTAAGCTGGAGCTGGAGCTCCGGAAACTGAAGTTTCCATACCGAGTAAGTAAAAATCAAAACATGGAACTGTCTCGCACTTTATTTTCATTACACCATTCAAGAATGATGAATAAAAGTAGAGGTGATGAAATGCTATTTCTAAAACTGCAGTTCTGTCATTTTGTCAGAGATATAGTATTTCTTTGAGGGTATGTATTTCTTTAGGGTAACCCGCTTCCTTAATAGTTTGCATTTATTGTCTAAAAGATGAGTATTAATAAACTGTTGAACAGCAATGGTAAATTGATCGTGAGTTTTTAATCTGGGAAAGATTATTTCTCTAAAATAATAAAAATATGTTCTGTAGGCTTTGGCTGAGGATGATTATGAGGCAAGAAGAAAAGATCACATCTCTCATTTCATACTGCGTCTTGCTTACTGCCAGTCGTAAGTACTTTTTGGATTATGCTGTACTCTTATTAATTTTAAATGTACACAGATTGTAGGGTGCTTTATTATAGACATTACAGATGCTTTAGAGTTGCATGGCTTCTGAAGAGAAAGGTAGGCTCTAACAGGTTTTTTTGCTAGGAATCTGATTTCAACTGTGATGAAAAGGGATACATGGCATCAAAATTAATGTCTGGATTTTGTAATAACTAAAAAAACTTACAAACTTTTGGCTTTTACACATACAGCATTGATTTGAGTCGCGTGATATCTTTTTTTTACATGAAAGCACATCAGTATCAAATGTTTGTCAGACATTTGCAGTGATTGATGATATAATTTAACTACTGTAGTGSTAACTGTTGATAACTGACCAAAGACCTGACTATTTAAATAGAATTTACATTATTGTATTCAGAGCCTTGTTTCTGACAGGCTAAAAATACCATCTGAGTTTGAGATTTCCTCTACTGCCTCTGTTTTTTGTCTAAATTCATTGCTTTGGATGCTTGCACTGCAACTTTTTTGTTGCATGAAATTTCAAGCAAAAAGTTTGTCCTGTAGAGTGCATTATTTTTATTTCCCCTGTAGTTTTTTGATGAAATTATAGAGGCTGTCACTGCATTATGTCTGCAAGCAGTTTTGTTACATGTTTGTATGAACTCTTTGCTCCTTGTCATTGCAGTCCTTTTTAGAATTGAAACTGGCAAATATGAAGTGTCTACTGTTTTGAATTGTTAATTCAATTGCACTTGAGGCTGCAATATAGTTCATTTTAATTAGGTAAATGTGGTAGAATGCATATTATGATACTGCGATAACTAACGTGAGTGAAGTGCTGCAAAGGATGGTTACAGATTTGTAAGCAAAAACAGACTGAGAGAAGGTGGTCTAAGCCAGTTTATGGAGCTGAAATGGATGGGGCTTTTCTTTGAAATGGCTTTGGGTTCCTTCTGCAGAATATCTGATCAGAACAGGAAGTAGCAGAGGCCTCAAAGTCTGCCTCCAGATGGATGAAACCTCACCATGACAGGCCCTGGGTGACTTCTAAACACCCTGAAATCTTCTGGATCTTTCACATCCCATCCTGTTGTCCGTTCAAAAGACATCTGGGCTGTGCTGAAAACAGTTTGTCAATGTGTGTGATTGATGAGCCTGCTAGATCCATGATGCATGAACAATGAGGAACAGGTTGTGGCTGTGGAGATCAATACCAGCCTTAACTGCAGTGACTCTGATAGTGTAGTTTGAAAGCCTGAAAGAAGGGACCAAATTGAATAATAGAATTGCAGCTGAAATCCCTTCTCCCCTTCTGTAGTCTTCATGTATCATTTGTGATTGTGAATAACAAATGTAATACTGCCTTCTTTCTAGTGCCCATGTTTGTTGTATTTTTATAAACTCGCTTAGTCATACTAGTTCTGATAATTTTCACAAGAAATTATCTTGCTTTAGATGTATTGTAAATTTACCAAAACACCCTAAAAGATAGTATCCTCAAGTAGCTTGGTGACTAAAAGGAGAGAATGAAATGTTTTGTATTAGTGACATTTTGCATAATCAATTTGGCTTATTTCCAAAGCCAAAGCTATGTTTTAAACATTTAATTATTATTTAGATTATTTAGACCATTACTTTTTTGTAGGAGATGAGACACTTTGAAGGTGTTGGTAGTGACAGATTTGATGAAATTCTGCTCTTGTGGAAGGTAGAATTGTCTGGTGGTGAGAATCTGATCTGGAATTCAAGAGGTATCTATTTTTGGGTTGGTCTGTGACTTCAGGAAAATGAGTTTGGGTCACATTTACAGAAGGCAACACAAGCCACCTAGCAAAAGCCTGAAGGTTAGGTATTAGGCTCAGGAATGAAATTCCGGAGGCTTTGTCCACTGTGCTGAGCAGGGAGGAAAGCATTTGTAGATAACAGTGGCTGACAGGCTGAGGGAAAAGCTACCGCAGTCAGAAATAACAGAGCAGGGACTGGGCTAAACGTTTGCCTTTGTCATTGATGGGATATCTTTACCTTCGTGCCCTACTTGTCTATAATGGCTCTGGAATCTCTTGGAATTAACGATAGATGCAGATGCTTACTTTTCCTCTGCAAGCTGTCTTTTTAGAACAAGATGCTTGTCTTTTATATGAGAGCTTATTTGACTGAAGTTCTTGCTTAGTAAATAAATTGGAGATACTGTTCAAACCCTGTGTTTCAGGGAAGTCTCTTAAAAATTAGGCTATAGGCAGGGCAGAAGTGAGCAGCTTGTTGAAGGTGAACCACTGTGTAGGAATACAAGCTATTTTGGGCCACATTCTGTGGCAGGAAAGAGCCTGGCTTAGTAGTCTAGGGGGAAAGACCTCTTCAGAGGGAGAAGGGGGTCTGGGATACAGCTCTGGGACACCCTTTAAACAACTTGCAAATGCCATTTTGTGTTCCTGTTCATATGTACTTGCTGTATTTTGATAAAGCAGCTTTTATTCAGTTTCCACTTGTACTTTTCTTTGAAAAGGTGGATTTAGTGCTTTCTCATAAAATGGAAAATAGCATCCTAAGAACTATGAGGTGAGCCTGTACCCAGTGTTCTTTATTCTCTCTTGAAAAGCAACTGCTTCAGCGACAAGATATTTCTATCATCTGCAACTGGCGTGTTCCCCAAAAGGTGAAATTGGGAGGCAAGTAGAATATACTGTATTTCAAGTTTTTGTCATACTAGGTCATAAAAGTAAGCTTGGCACAAAGTATTAAGTTAATTGATGGAAGTTGTTCAGGTAGGAGTGATTGAAAAAGTGCAGTTAAATAGACATAACTGCAAACTAGGTTGAATTCAGTTCTTGTGGCAGCTGAGTTTACATGTGTTTACGTTTTCCTGTGATAGTGCCTTTTTCAGTTGGCCAACAGTGCCACCCAGGGGTTCAAGTTTACATCGATTTTTCTTTTCTGGTCTGTGTCAGTCCTCACTTGTAAACTGGATTGTTTTGATTTGGTTTTCGTATGATCTGAAGTCACCAGCTCCACCATTCTGGTTAGTTAAATTTGTAATGCAGTCGTCATCTCTTGACTTTCCTTCTTCTGCCTTCTGAAATTTTAAAGCTTATTCCTATAAGATGGGGTATACAGTCTCAAGAGCACAGTCTCATCCATACCCTCTTTCACACCTCTTGTAATGTCACTTAGATCTATCAAGACCAGGAAATAGATTAATCTTGTTTCATTTGCTTTCATGGCAGATGCAGCTCTAAAGATAATTCTATTTGCATATGGACATGACTGAGCATTTTTGCTTCAGTCTGCTGCATCTCTCTTCACTTCAACAAATTGGCTATGAAGAACCTTGAAAGTTGCAGGAGCATAATCTTCACTTTACTTCTTGAGATAGAAGAAATAAATTTTGCCTCTGCTTGATAGCAAAACTCTTATATTCAGGAAACTTTCAAACATACATCTGTGCCTTTTTGTTGTTTGTTTGTTTGATTTGTGTCTGTGTGTCATAAGAAGGACATAAATTCTATTTCAAACTTAGCAAGGCCTTTTAACTACTTCCTGCTGTTTTTTTCTGTATGATAAATTAGACTTGTTGGTTAAAATTGCTGCCTCTTACGTTGAGTAGCATTTACTTTCATGTGTTTTCTGTATCCATGTTTCCCTTGGTGACTAATTTTAAAACTTAAACTCTGAGGAATCCTTTGGTGTTGGTTGCCTAGTAAAASAGTGATCCATGCCCAGGGTTTTCACAAGTCAGTTTTAAGTTGTTGATAACTGAACTCTGGTATTAATTGTGGAATGTGAGCGACTAGTCTTAAGTTCCATATTTACAAGCATTTGCATGCCTTTCCTAAAGTACTTCTGTGTTCATGCTTCCTAACAAATATGCTGTTTTTTCCTACTCCTCCTTCGGGGTGAAGTATTTCCATTCCAACCCCACCCCCTCAAGTGCTGTTCCTTATACAAAAGAGACTGTTCATTTATATTATTTTTATAGTTGTGAATCTATGAACTGGTGTAAACTGTTGAGTGATCTACACACCAGAAAGTTAAGTGGCAAAAAATGAAGAAATATTCTTAACATCTACACTTCCATGACCTGCAATGCCCTCAGCTTCAGCAGCAGCTTGTTTAGTTATCTAATGACAGTGACGTGGCTTTTCAGTTAACCTTGGGGTTTTGATAATAAGAATTGTTACTAGTATGTGTCTGAAATGAGAGTGTACAATTTTTGTTCTTGGGAATAGTGAGTATAAAATATGGTTTGGCTTTAGAAATGGTGTAATAATGCCCTAACGATGATGATCCTAGGAAAGTCACTTTTAAAGTATATGCTGCACATACACGCGAGCGTAAAGTCAGCTCGTCAGCTACTTTGTCAGCTGTAGGAAGAATCCAGATAGGTGTGGTGTGTGTATTAGAGATAACAGTAATATTTTCTTGTTTTGGTAACCTAAGTGGGGAGGTGGGATTATAGCCTTAGATCTGCTTTCCTGAAGAAAAGGAAGAATAACAGACTGGCTGGCCTCCAAAGCAACTATATATAATTGTGTTTGTGGTTTTTTTATTTTTTAGGTGTGTGTGTGTGGTGGTGTTTTGCTTGTTTGGTTTCCCTTCTGAGAAAACAAATGCAGTGTAAATCTAGGAAAATGAAAAAAATTGTCACATCCTAGGGTTTTACTACTGTCCAAGATGGCCATAGAAGAACTGCAACAGATCTGTTATTGTTAACTTCCATTCTGAGTTGCACAGATTATTAGTATCTCCCAAGCACTGAAACTGTCCATTGGGTTATACTTTACAAAGCACCTTAACAGCCTTTCCATCTGAAATTACTTTGAATAATAATTACTTTTCTTCAAGCCGTATTTCAAGCAGAGGTTTTGTCCACAAATCCACAAACAAGTCTGTTGTGATTCATGTGTTCCCTATGGGAAAAGATGCTTAAATATTGTAAAGAGAACACATAAGACTGCAGTATTTCTGTGCTCTGTGAATTCCAGTGGCAGTGGTCCACAGTGCTCTCAAGAGGACAGTTTAAGTGAGTGCCCTGTAGTAAGAGACAGCATCATCTGCATTCTCTGCTTGCAAATACAGGGTGGCTTTTGTTACTGGTACTCTGGTACCTACTTGCTGTAGCTTTTAGTAATGTGCTGATGCCTGGGAATGRGCACTAGGATGTAGAGTTACATGAGTACTTGGACTACTTGGTCTGGCTTCAGTGTTGTTTTATGCTGTTTACTGACTGTTGTCTGTGTTCTTGTTTGTTCTCCTACTTGCTCACCTGCAGTTGCTAAACCCCTTTTTCTCTTTTGGCAAGGGTTAGATGTTCTGTTTGTGGCCCTCACGCAAGTTCATTGCTGTGTATTTTCCTTTTACCTGTTTCCAGGCTATTTGTTGCCTAGAATAGAGAGCACTATTTTCATAGTATCTGAGATGTATGCATGTTTCTTCAGCTAGATGTACACCAAAAGTGAGAATTAAAAGAAGTAGCCTTCAAAATGTATTTGCCTCATCACATTAATTGCACAATGAAGAAATATTGTGCTATGTTGTAGAAAAAACTGTCAAATACCAAGGGATAATGTTACCTACAATTGAGTATTTTTATCCAAAACAAGTAGGAAATGGTGAGTACCACTTGGAAAAGACTGACAGCTTTGATACCTACACAGCAATTTTTAGTGTTGAGATTGACTGCCTCTGTTCTTCCAAAGCATTTGCAGTAATGTTTCTTCATGTATTGTCTCACTACAACTCTTCTGATTGAGTGTGCATTACTGAGGTTTTCCTGCCTTCCCTTCCAAGCTTCTCAGTTTGTGGGTCCCATGCCAAAGTCAGCATTACTGTTGTGTTCACTAGTGTTTGAGGAAAGAGAGAATGGATAGTCGGAAAATGTATTATGTTTTATGAATTGTTTTTTGCAGTGAGGATCTCAGGCGTTGGTTTCTTCAGCAAGAAATGGATCTCTTCCGATACCGCTTCAATGAACTAAGTGAAAGTTTAATGCAGAAATTCCTAGAACACGTTAACTTATCATTTGAAGCTGTGAGTATGTTACTTTATGTTGCACATGCCTGTTGTTTTTTTAAAATTTTCGTTAAGATAGTTTTAGCAATTGTGTTTAAAAAATAGAAAGCGCAGTTATGGTTTTAACCACATAGAACTTCTGAACTTAGAGAGCAGTGTGCATGAGGATTAAGTGATGCTTGTGCTGCAAGAGAAGCTCAGTCTTTTTCAGTCAACAAACACAACTGAAAAAATGTGTAATTACACAGGTAAGTTAACAAGATTTACAAAAGCTGATAGATATTTTTGAATCAAAATTTTGGGTGGATTAGATTGTGTATCATAGAATCACAGAGTGGTTTGTGTTGGAAGGGACCTTAAAGATTGTCTAGTTCCAACTCCCTGCTATGGGCAAGGACACCTTCCCCTAGACCAGGTTGCTCAGAGTCCCATCCAGCCTGGCCTTGAACACTTCCAGGGATGGGGCATCCTTGGGGCAGCCTGTTCTAGTACCTCACCACCCTCACAGTAGTAAAGAATTTTTTCCTAATCTAAACCTACTCTCCTTCAGTTTGAAGCCATTCCCCTTGTCCTGTCACTACATGCCATTGTAAAAAGTCCCTCTCCATCTTGTAGACTTCCTTCAGGTACTGGAGGCCTCAATTAGGTCACCCCAAAGCATTCTTTTTTTCAGGCTGAACAATCACAATTCTCCCAGCCTTTCTTCTTGGGAGAGGTGCTCCATCCATCTAATCTGGGTTGTCCTCCTCTGGACTCTCTAACAGGTCCTCCCTGTGCTGGATGCAGCACTCCAGGTGGGGTCCCACCAGAGCAGAGGGGCAGAATCACAGAATTGTTAGAGTTGGAAGAGACCTCTGGAGGTCATCTAATCCAGCTCTCCTGCCAAGGCGGGGTCAGCTGGAGCAGGTTACACAGGAACATGTCCAGGTGGGTTTTGAATGTCTCTGGCAAGGGAGACTCCACAACCTCCCTGGGCAGCCTGTTCAGTGCTCTGCTACCCTCAACAAAGAAGTTCTTCCTCATGTTGAAGTGAGAGGATGTCATGGGGGACTGCATCAAAGGCTTTACAGAAGTCCAGATAAATTACATCTGTAGCCCTTTCTTTGTCTACTGATGTAGTTACTCCATCACAGAAAGCCACTGGGTTGGTCAGGCAGGACTTGCCCTTGGTGAAGCCATGCTGGCTGTCCTGAATCACCTCGCTGTTATCCATGTGCCTTAGCACAGCTTCTTGGAGGATCTGTTCCACAATCTTTCCAGGCACAGAGGTGAGGCTGACAGGCTGATAGTTCACAGGGTTTTCTCTAAGCTTTTTATAGATGGGTACAAGGTTTGCCTTTTTCCATTCACATGGGACTTCTGACTGCCATGACTTTTCAAATATCGTGGGGAGTGGCTTGACAACTACATCATCCAATTCCCTCAGGACTCTGGGATGCATCTTATTGGGTCCCTAGTTTGTGTTCTTCAGATAAGGTCTTATCTGGCCATCTGGGCAAATAACATTCGTGTTAAAATTACCTTGCTTTCTTGATGGATTGTGTGATAATTCACCCTAAGTGTTTCAGTAATAAAGCAATGATTCTCACATGAAGTGTGTGTGCAATCTGTTCTCATCCAGTTGAAAAGTAATTGTGGTCAACATATGTCTTTATTAATAAAACTTTGCCCTAGAACCCTTGCAGTCTACTAACTATTAAGATATGGCTTCTTGCTATAGAAACTGCAGCAAACTACAATGACCTGGGGACTTTGTACATTATTCCATTCATGAACGCTGTCATGGAAAACTATGTGGAAATTCAAAATAAGTGCATTCAATGAATGCTTATAGCTGTTGAGGACATTAGTTAAAATTTAATAATCCAATTATGAAAATCCTGTATGGATTGCTCAAAAATGTAGCTTTCCGTTACTGTCTCCATGGGGACACATGGTTGCATGTTTGTGCATGCTAAAAACCATTTTGATTCTTCTGGTTTGTGCATATTATATGAATTACTGGAGCTGTAGATGTGTAACAAATACTATGCTTTAGCTTAAACAAAAAACTAAAGGCTGGTATTAAATACAGTAGCTAAAAATTGCCTACTGTGGTCAAGGATTTATTTCTAATTTTAAGAGAAGTGATGTACAATTAAATAAGTGTCATTGTAAACATAGACTTTATACATGCACGTACATGTAAATTATCCTATTTTCGTGTAATAGACAATTTGATTTTGGCCCATGAAGTATGTGCTATGGAGAATGCAGAATATAAGTTGTCCAGAATTCTGTGAATACTCTTACTCCACAGTTATTGCTTTCTCATTAGGAGTTAGATTCAAAACTTTTTCCCTTTTGACTTAAACTCATTCTATTTTTTTTTACAACTGATGAAAAACCTTGAAAATGCCAAATCTGTGTAGCCAAACAACTGTTGTTTTTGAGATGTTTTAGGGATGTTACAAAAAAGTTCCTGCTGTTACATACTGCTTTGTTTGAGTGGATTAAAGGAGAATGTCTATTGCAGTGTCTGCTTTAATGATTTTAACAATATTTTGCACTGCAGCTATGAACTGTTGTTAGGAAACTCCAGCTTTGCCTGTAGCTCTCAGAGTAAATGAGTTAATAAAGATGAATGTGCAATTATTACTCTACTGAAAAAGCCTTTCTCTTAAAATACTGCTTATTTAGAAGAATTAAATATTCTAAGATATGTGGCTGATATCCATTATATGTTGCTGGATTGAAATTTCTGGCATCAGTGCATGTTGATAAAATAGGATTTGTGCAGTGTTGAGAGTAACTGAGGCTTTCCTGTGTCTTCGAGAGGCTCTTAGAAATGCCATTCTCTGGTTCAACAGACCTTTCAGTGAAAGGTGTGTTTGTATTTCTGTATTTCTGTTGCTTATTCCCCAGCTTCATATTCTCCTGTCACAGTTTCAGCATTCAGGCTTGTAAGAATAAATTAATGTTTGCAGGTTGCTGGAAATAGCTAGGAGTATGGCTTGGTTCTGTGCTACTGAATGTACCTTCAATATGTCAGAATGATTAAGAAGGTATTACTTTCTTACTCCTGTTGAGGCAAAAAAACATCATTTCGTTGAAAATCTGCTTCTCTGCTTCTACTTTCCCCTCCTGCTTCCAATTCTCATGGGAATTTAGGCAAAACTAATCCTACCTTGCACTATCATTTGAATATTACTAAGAAATTCCATATGTATTTGAAACAGGTCTAAACTCTACGGAGCTATGTAGAGGCCACTACAAAAGTAAGGGCACTCTAAAAGCAGTATTCATTTTCTCAATGTTCTATTTGTAAAAGGCTTTAGAAAGGAAATTAGGATGAACTATAGTCTTTGTGCTTCTCTGTTAGAAGTTACAATGTTGTAATGCCTTATTGTGCATAAAACAAGATGGCAATCAAACTTTGTGCTCCACCTATTAGAAAAGGGGATGGTCTTCAGAAAAAGGAAGTAAATTCTGATATTATAGTCCGTTTTCTGTGTGGGTAAATACAGGAATTTGCATTTGCGTGGGTAAATATAGAAATTCTATTACAGAACTTTCAATTGCTTACGATACCCTAAGAAACATTTAGTTAAATTTCTTTAAAGAGAAGACAGGTGCCTTGCATTTTCTAGATAATAGTTCTGGTTTCAGAATTGTAATCTGAGAAAGGCCAGAGCTGCTAAAGCTCAACCTTGGTGTAGTCTGGTGTGGAATGTTAACAATTCTAAGAACCACTGTAAGAATTGATTCTCAGTATTTATTATAAGAACTGGTCAACTGTTTTGTAGGGAGGAAGAATAAATGGATTGCCATGTACAGTTTTGTCGCAGTTGTCTACATTTACAGCACCAACAAAGTGAACCTGAAGTTGAGAATTCAGTAACTGTCACCTCTTACCTTCCCTTGTTTGCTTACATGCATGAGGAAGTGAGATTTACATATATATTTTGCAGGGGTTTTGCAGACTAATTTCTGAGATTTTGTGAATTATGGATTAATAATTATTGCCATATAGAATCCCATCCCACTCATGGATAATACTTAAGAAGTTGTTAAGATCTTTGTATATTTAAGATCTTTGAATACTTAATAAAAAGGCCTTAGCAAAATTTTGGAAAGGAGAAAGTTGTTAACAACTAGAAGAAAAAAATATCAGATTTCAAAAGTTTTTTTTATATGGTGGTCAGGTGTAGAGAGTTTGATATTATAGTAGTTCTGGTCTCATGATTAAAGAAATTTTTAATCAAAGAGCAAGAGCTTTCTGAAATTAAAAATAGAAATGAAATTTAATGAAAATGAATGTTTTCATTTTTGTAATAGGATTTCTTATGTCTGGTGGCTAACATTTATATTGCTGATGGAGCAAAATATGTGGCACAGGATTTATTAAAATTAGCAAATGCCTGCTCTGGGGAATTTTACCTGATTATAAAGATGCCCTTTACTTGGAAAAGGAAGGTTGTAAACTTCACGGTACTCAAGCTAAACATGATGACATCAGTATAATGAATTAGTATTTGAACATGCATAGGATTATTATAATTCAGAATTTTTACAATGTTTGTGAAAATAAGCCTCTCTACATTTAGTATAAATCATGGAAATTGGAAGGTCAAGTAAGTTCTTCCTTGAAAAGCTATTACAAAGATGGCACTGGATTAAGTTAGTCCATCTTTAGTATTCTGTGAGAAGCCTCTGGGACCTGGACTTGCTGGGAGAAAAAAAAAAGGACCTTGATTTGAGTTTGTATTTGAGACACTTTTTTTAACTACTAATGTGTAGATTGCATTTTAATTGCTTGTAGGAATAGCTTTGGCCAGTCTCTTCTCTGAGGAATGTCGGACATGCCAGGACTGGTGCTGCCCAGCCTCATGGTTTGGTGCTCAAAATTTTACAGTACTCTGAAATATTATTGTTTATACCTACCAATTTATGCCAGCATGGGCAAGAGGTAGAGTGCATGGTATTGAATGAAATGTTGAGAAAGGAAAAGGGTAGAAGAAAAGCAAAAATAAATCTCTGCTTTAAGAGTGTTTTTCCCTGATACATTGATTGGTTTTCTATCACAGTAAAAGGAGAATAATGGAATGGTTCTGAAGGTATTTCAGAAAGTTTTTAGTCTGTCCTATAGTTTATGTATTAAAAAAAAAAGGAAAGAAAAAAGGATTTTAAGGGATATTACTCCATCATACAGATAARTACAGGAGCTTTTTATGTATGACATGTAATTTTCAGCACTCAAGGCATATTAAATAATCTGTGTGCAAAGTCAGTCACGTAGGAAGCATTGGAAATCCTTAAGCAGCACTCTAGAGGAGTGAACGCTGACATTTAAGGTGACAGAGCCCATCAAAGCATATGCAAACACAGGTGTGCAGTTGAGATTTACATCAATTTAGGAGATTAAAGTATTAAAATCTTACTGTAAATGAGTAATTACAACTATGATGCCTGACAGTTTCTGGCAAGGCACTAACATAGATCTTAAGGTATTTAAAGGGAAATTTGTGACTATTTTAAATATTATAGTCATTGAAGAAAATATTTTAATCTCAAAGTAAATTGTTCAGTATATGAAGGAATTATATAAAATAAATGGTTTTATGGGTTAGTGATACTTGGGCTTCAACTAGAAAGTTGTTCTTGGCGTGGTCAGAAGTATCTCTCCTTTGAAGCCCTCAATCTGAGTTTCAGCCTTTTGTCTGCTTTGCCGTGCATAATTTTAACTCTCCAAGACCTGCCACTAGTTCTTAGACATCAAATGGAAGATCTGCCCTTTCAGCATCTGCAGCTGTAGGTTGGTGATAGGTCTTGTGTTGATTTGGAAGATCGAGTAAACTTCTGGTTCCTTTCCAATTGGTTCTTCTGAAAACTTGCCRCAACACTTGTTCATCTTAAGCAGTCACACTTTGTCTCCCCCTGGCGATGGTCTAAGGGTCTCTTCTGTTCAGGTGGACCAAAAAATTCTGTAGTTGCTTTCAAAGTGCTGTGTATTTCCCTTTATTTTCTTTGTTTTGCCTTCAAGACTTTCAACAGCATTTTGAAGATGACAGTAGTTTCATCTGCCTTGTCCATGCAAACGTCACAGCTTTGCTTGCAAAGTTCCCTGCATCTGTATATTCATGTCTCACAGTGGTGGTCATCATTCTGCTGCTTTACTTTTAAGTTTTTTAAACTAAGGTCAAACCTAACATATTTCTGCTTGTTCTATCCACTAGTTGAGAAAGGTAAGGTTTTTTTCCTGTTTGTTTATTTTCCCCTTCTCTTTGTATTTGCCTTCTATCTGTCATTATGCTTTCTTGTTTCTTCTTTTAGCCTTTCTTTGTGTGGTGGTTTGTAATTTCTGTGAGTGTTCTTTGCTGTTTTTACAGCCTTCAATTTTAGATCAGATTTTCTTCTCTGATCCCATTCTCTAGAGTTCTTGCAGTGTCCCAGCCTCATGGCATTTCAATATGTCATCTGCTCCTGTTTTAATATACAGGCTAGGAACTGAAGTATTAAATTCTAGTTTGATAGTGGAACTTGGTTTAAGACATCCTTCTATTTTTGAACTCAATTCTTCCATGCATGGCTTTTCCTATGGGTTTTGAACCCAGGTTATAGAAGACTCAGTGGAACTGTTTGGAACTGTTTGGTCATTTGCATGTGAAAGTGTCTTTCGGTGACTTCAAGGGCGTTTGACACAATATGACACCTGCTTTTTTCTGTCCCTGATGTCTGCTGCACTGTGATAAAGGCAGTTTATCAGCAGTAATATCAGCTCAACACAGTTGGTTTTTTTGACAGTCACAGGTGCATTGCTGCTTGTGCTTTTTCCTAAGTGCTGTTGGATGCTTTGATTTGTTGCTGTATCTTTCCAGGAATTTAACTTATATATTGGAATATGGAGTGAAGTAGAATGCGAAATTTTATCCTAAATTTAGTTTTCAGTGGTGTTCTGATCGTCATTTTGACTGTTCTGATTTCTTTATCTTCAGACTGTTTGTACCTTGAAATATTTCCTCTTTGTTGCTTCCACAAGAAATGAAAATTAGTAGTTATTATCTGTGGTGTAAGGATGTTCTATAATTGAATTTATATTTCCTGCAATGCTTCTGTTCAGTATTATCTTTCTGCAGTGTGCAAAAGAAATAAACTTCTAAGTGTAGTATATTTTGTCTTGAATATGTGTGTTGCTGTTTCATCTCTACAGAGCATAAAAAAAAAGTTGTTTAAATTGTCTTAGAACTTTTTAGCCTCTGAATAACTCCTAGTTTAGATGCCTTATTTTTTGGGCAACAGCCAGTTATTGCAGAATCAGCTGTCTTAATTTTTAGGTGCTGTTATAAAGCACATTATTTTAATAAATGCTTTGGATCATAATAATGGGGAAGGAATGGCAGATGGGAATGGTCAGTTGGGGGAGCTAAAGGTCTTTAGCGTGTCTGCAGGCATTTGAGAGGAAGGAGTAAGAACTGTGAAATAAAACAGAAAGAGCAAAGTGCATTAGCGATAGAATTTTTTTCCACAGTAGCTCTTTGATGATGCAGTTGAAGTGCTTTTTCAGCTGCTTTAAGCAGTAGAAATTAAGCTTCTTTAATTTCCATTTTTATGATCAGAGCACTCCTATGAGAGAGTTTCTGATATCACTATTATGCTTTCTTCAAAAGCATTTATCTTGCTAGTGGGGCAGTTGTATTAATATTTGTAGTTCAGCTTCTTGAAGAAATACTTTATGACTGCCWTTATTTGGTATAGAAGATCCTAAAGTCAGATTTGGGTTAATGAGAATGGGGACTAGTTTGTGTCCCTATTAAGGACAGATACATGTGAAAGAAAATACTCAATATCATGTCTAGCCACTAAAGGGCTGTGACTATAATTATCCATTTTGGAACCAAGTGTTTAGACTAAAGTGTTCTTCTGATAGGGTTTATGGCTTTGTATTTCAGGGGCATCAAATAATATTTATTTCTTTCTTTCCCAAATAGGGTGGGAAAAATGCTTTAAAGTAGAAATTGTCTAGAGTCTATATTACTGTGTGGAAACTTATGCCAAGCTAGGACAGTAACTATGCCCAAGTAGGCTATGGTTTGTATTTGTTAAGGAAATGGTTCTGGATTTTGCCTTACTTTTCCACTACTTAAATCTTGTATTTGTCCTTTTGCTTGAAAACCGGTGATGCTTGCCTTACAGGTGACAGCAAAGGTCGTAAGTGATGATGCCTAAGTGGGAAATAGTGCCTTACTGCCAGAGTAAGCTAAAAATACATATTCTGTCACTTAACTCCATGCTTAAAGTCATAATAGGAACAAAATTTTATGTGGAAAGTCTTAGTAGTAGGGTGTTCTTTTAAATGCTTGAGTTTGTTAAATAAGACAATGAGATATATATACCATTAGTGCTTTAGAAGATGTAGTGAGTTATTCTTATCCAAAAGTAGTTGGGTTGATTGCCAATCAGCCTGGGTATTCTAGTGAGATGACATTTTGAGGGATGGATAGATGGGATGAGGTTTGATTTAAAACATTTAAGCTTAAAATGGGTGGTAGTATTCTCTCACAGACTTTTAAAATAAAGCTTGATTTTTTTTTTAAATTTTTTTTTATGCACTGGCAGGATRTATGTGGGGCTCTTTATTTACTCTTCTCTAATGGATCCTTGAACTGTAGACATGACTTTGTTATTAGTCATGGAGAAAACCGGTGCATTTTGCTGCAGTAATTCTAGTTGCATGTATTTATTGCACATATGGTGTTGATGATGTTCAGTGAAATTGTGGAATTGAGTAATAGATGTGATTTAAGAATATATAGCTACTGGGAATGTCCTTTTTCACCTTCATAAACATAATGAACAACAGTTTGTAAATGATGCAAAATGCTAATTAAAAGTTTTAATTTGGCAATCATCTTGTTTTGATTAGAAACAGATGCTGATTATCTGCAGAGAGCTAAATGGACCCTTAGAAGATAACTTTTATTGCTTAAAATTGACTTGTGAAACTAAAGTCAAACTAAACCACACAATGTACAGTTACTTATGCCCCCTTTAGTACACTGGGGCACTATGATTCTTACTAAATGGCTTTGTGTGGTTCATCATTTCAGTTAAACAGGAACTTTACAGTCCACTGTAAGGTTGAATCCTTCTGTACTAGGTACTATATATGCTTTTCCTGGTTTGAAGTACATTCTCTAATGACTTTTAAAAAGTTATGTGCTTTGAAATAAAAATTGCAGAAAAGGTTGCAGTAAAGATATGATGAATAAAAACATTCTTCCTTCTAATCTAGCTGGAAACAAGCAGATGACGTTTGGAATACAGTCTGAATCCTGAGRCAGATGTTCTGCTGTAACTCTGGATTTCTAAAATAAAATTGAAATGGTAGCAGTGCCAAAAATGCAGTGGAAAATAGGATCCTGTACATCAGACTCTTCAGCTTATGGTAGAAGAAATGGGAAGTACTTGTGTGATAATGTGCTCTAGCGCTCAGTAGTTGACCAGGTCATACTTGACTGCCATTTATCAAGGGCTTGGAAAGGGTGAAAATATAGCAAATCCTAGCGTGATCCTTGTAGATTTTTGGTTCTTAGCAGTTGGTAATTTTTTATTCTTGGAAGAAACTTAGTATAGACAAGCAGAAAGGTGTAATCAGGTGTCTCCTGTTTTTTCTATAAGTATTTTAGACATTCTTTTGGGAAATGAGAAAAGAGAAAATTGGAAAATCAATAGTGTATTTTTAAAAATGATACCCATATGTTGTACAGGAGGAAAATATATTCTTTGAATAATCAAGATGTTCTTTTGTAGTGGTTGAAGTTAATAATGTTTGTAAAATGAATTTACTTTTTACATAGCAGTGAATGCAATAGCTTTGGAGATGTTAATATTGTTCCTTAATACAGGAGCATAAAAGCTGATAGGATGGTTTGTGCAGGATGTAATTATACTGCAAGTAGAATTTACTAGCTGCTGTTTTGAACATAAGCTTCAGAAAATGGTCTGCAAACATCAAAACACTCTTCCCTGCTAATCCTGTGATTGAATTAGGGAAACATTTATCAACAAGTTTCTTTATAATTGCTTCTGATGTTACTATCCTGATTTGTAAATGAAAGAAAACTTGTTGATGTATTTATCAGAAGGATGTTCTATCAGCTCTTCAGTCATGTGTAACTCTAACACGTATGTGGTAATGTTTCTAGGTAATTCTGTAGTATTCGTCTTGTTCAGCTTTCCTTTTAATGGATATAGGGAAATGTTTGTCAGGAATGTAGGAGACTGGACCTGTGTCGCTGAGTTTCTCTGTGATTATGGTAATCATGAATTAGCTGCATAGTGAGGAAGATCATAAAATGTCCTTTCTGTGCCCACTCTTAACACTAAAAAAAGCCCAAACAATGTTTCAATTGATGGATAAGAATAGATTATAATTTCAGRTGCTGCCCTTTAGGTATGCCAGCAAGCTTAACTTGAGCTAAAATACAAACTTGTAGTACCCTAGAAGATAAAACTTTCTTCTTAATAAATTTGTACCTGGCCAAAATGGAATTGGTAATCATCAGTTTTGTGAATGACAGATTTATGAGCCTCTGGAATGTTTTGTTTAAGGTTCTTCATCCTTTTAATTGGTAGGAGAGCTGGGAATGATGTCCTTTGCTAATCAAGCTAGTATTCATTAACTGGCTGATTACACTTWAAACTTATATTCTTAAATTTAATGGTAACTAGGTTAATACTTCGATATTCTAGCTCTAGCTTAGTTTGTACTGTGATGTGTGGCAATGGAGAA
This sequence comes from Amblyornis subalaris, assembly GCA_018881555.1. Classification (NCBI taxonomy): domain Eukaryota; kingdom Metazoa; phylum Chordata; class Aves; order Passeriformes; family Ptilonorhynchidae; genus Amblyornis; species Amblyornis subalaris. Next base: position 2,687,707 of record JACAXG010000051.1, on the reverse strand, counting down.
GATTGATTAGGAAATGATTGTTTATCTGCTTCATGCTTAATGTTGCAATATAGCAAAGTATTGAGAGACTGACACCATCTCTTTTTGGGAAGAGTGTTGTGCCACTTGAGTACCAGCTGTTCTGTGATTAAAAGGAAGTTTTAGGAAGTTCACTTTCTGAGGATACTAGTGGCATGTGCATATATATACCTGAAGCTGAGTCGTGCAAAAAGAAAGGACTTGTGCGTGGAGTTCTTGTTCCTTACTGGGAGACTTAGAAACAGTAAAACTAAGTAGTTGCACGTGTATAGTAGTATAATGTGTACATGCATCTTTATCTCTTCATTAAAACAGAGTAGGGATATCAAATTTATTTTGAAGTTTTTGGACTATCTCACTGACTGTGTTTGTTTAACCAAGCCCTGCATATTAAATTATTCATATTTTAATCAAAATTTATGTGTCTTTATATTTCCAGAGCAGTTCTGTGATTAAAAATCAATGAATAAACTGCATGTAGAAAGCAAGAAAACTAGAAATAATGCAACTTGTCCTGAGTACTTGCTTCTTTCCCTTCTTCTCTTTTTATATCTTTATTTTTCTGAATTTTCTCAGTCTCAGAAACTTATGATGAAGTGCTGAGTTGTTTCAAGCTATGCTACGTGATCCACTGTCAYTGGAAAGGGAAGGTGCTTTACCTGGTGTTCTGTGCTTGTGCAAAGCAAAGGCTGATATAATGATAAGCAGTTCACTAAACTGGCTACAAATTAACGAGGCAAAACTAGTGAACTGTTTTCTGTGAGGCGAGTTTAATCAGTTCAGTGTGGAAGGTCAGATGATGACCAGATGCCAGATGAGACCCTCAGAATAATTCTGTGTTTTGTTTTGTTGTTGTTGTTTGTTGTTTTTTTTAAAAATACTTTGAACAACACAGTATTTTTTCTGGTGAAGATCACTGAGTCCTGTCAGAAGTTAAGCAGCCTATTTATCTTTACAATCTTGAATCCTAAAAGCTGTATTTGTGTCTAATTTTTTAGTGATTACTGCAATGTGTTCTTGCAGGTGCTGTTTTAGAGATGAAATTATTAAATACACAAATGGTAGTATTCTTATTAAAATTATTAAAAACACCCCCCACAACAGGAAAAAACAAACTTTTCTAGCTTCTGTGAACCAAGAAAAATTGTGATAAGTGTTTCATGATGCTCTGAATGCAGAGATCCAGGTATGGCCTAACTGGAAGCTTGAGTCTGACTTTAGACTGTGAGGAGCATATTTCTTTGCATTGCATCTTCGTTCAATTTTACATGAAAATGGTGAAATCATTAATGGCAATTGAAGGTTATTTTTCATATTCCAGTCTTTAAGGAAGCAAATTTTATTTTTGAATGCATTCTGGAGTCATCTCCCAGCTTTAGGTAGGGGCTAGGGTTATCCTTATTTCTTCTTCCTCCCTCTATTAGCTGAAAACATGAAGGCAATGTGAATTTAGTGAAAAGGCAAGGAGCAAAGTATTTGTAGGGCTGCTGAACATTTGCCTAACCTATAAGATACTTGAGGCTGTAAGAAGTAAATTATTTTACGGCTTTATGTATATTATTTATTTATTGAATAAATAGTGCTTTGCAATAATATTTGTGCTTGTTTAAAATATATTCTGATATATATATATATTTAATATATATTCTGATAAAACTGTATTTTTGGTCACACTGTCCACAGTCTCATCTAAATCTTTGGTCATGGCCCATTAACCTATTTTATGTGAGGGTTCACCAGGATCATTTTTACCCCAACAATGTTAAATTGTTTGCTAGTGACATGCAAGAAAATGTAAAATTACTGTCATTACATCTGTACGAAATTGATATGTTCAAATTACTAATAAAGAAGGATGTAGACAACTTGTGAAGTTTGGAATCAGTAGTATTATTTTATGTGTATCTTAAAAGATAAATCCCCCTTGAAATAAAGTGTAATGTTAAAAAAAATTGTTTTGTTGATGAAATTGAGCTAATTGATTTTGGAAGAACAAATAAAAAAGGAGTCCTTGCCTTTTCCTCTTCTCATTCTCCCCCCAGTATTGCTGGCCTGTCTGTAAAACAGTTTCTGGACTGTTAATAGCTCTCTGCAAAAAACCCCCACTCTGTCCTTGACTTGGTTGGATGGGGTTTTTTTTAGTAAGATATCCTAGTAGAAATAATGCAATTGTAACCACTATTGCTATACAATGTGCTGTACTGTTTTTATTCATAGATACTGTCAGTGAGGGTTTGGAGTTACATGGACTGGGCTCTCTTAAGCAAATTCTACTAAGAATGCATAAAACTGTTACTTTTGAAAATGGAAGCCATTATTTTGGAATTAAAATGAAAACTTTGGTCTCTGGTGGGTGAAAGGCAGGCTTGCAGGCTGATGTGGTGTCTTAGATTTATACTTATTTAGACAAGAAATAGATCATCTGGAAGGAATAGTGGGGTTTTGGTAGCACTGTGTGAAATTTGTATATAGTTTCTGTGTCATGTTTGAAAAGCAGGAATATTTCAAAGTCTAACAAGAATAAGATTGTTAATGAGAGTATTTTATAGAAAGTATTTTCTCATTTCATTTACAGAAACACATTTGATTGTTTTGATATAGATACTCAAACAAAAATGGTTTCTTTACAGGCTGTTTTTCCCTGAGCTTTACATTTTTACATGCAGAAATATAATGCTATTGTGTATTTCCTCTCTTTTCAAAGTTACATTCTTCTGTCTTCTGGCATCTTTATTATTTTTTAAAGCTGGTTTTCCTGAGAGAGTACTACAGATTACATCAAGATGCAGACAGGGTAACCTAAGCCTTCTCGACATTGCTGTGTTGGCTATTTCATATGCATCTATCAAATCACTTTTTTTTTGCTAAGCTACTCCTCCAAGTTTGAAATTAAAAGGTCCTTCCTATGACTTCCAAGAAAAGTGTTTTGTTTCATTTTCTTGGGTTTTTCAATTGGTAAGGAAAAAAGTTTTATTTAAATGCCCATTTAACTGCATGTCAGTGTTGGTCAACCAACTAGATACTCTACCCCATTCAGAGAAGAAAACTGCTTAAGCAAAGCCCTTCTTATGGAGAGGGAGGACACGGGGTGCCTTTTTTATCTTGCACTTTGAGTCTGTGCATCTCTTGCATGTGATGGCCTGGGCTTGGTTGCTGACTAAAAACTACCTTATATTTTAAAATCTGCCCTTCTGCTTTAGAGGAATAACACCACTAGTGGTATTATAGTTAGTGTTATTATATAACCAATAGTGTTATTATAGTATTTAGAGGAATTGACCACTAGTGTTTTGCTGGTTTCTGCTTAACTATTAGTGATCGCTTGCTGAATATGTAGTTATTTTTTCTCTTTTCAACTAAACTGGTGATATATTTACAGGTTAAGTAATCTTTTAGCTCATGTTAATAAAAAAAAGCACCTTATCCTAAAGTATTCAGCAATTTTAAAACAAATTCTTAATTTTAGGTTAGTGAAGACCTTAAAACTGAATTGACTAATGAGCTGTGTGCATCAACTCCTGGCTTCAGTCTGTCTAAAGTAAAAGAACAAATGTTCTACAAGGTAAGTAAAAGTTGCTAAGTTCCACAGATCTGCATTCATTCTCTCTCAGTTAAATGTGGAGTTACTAATTTTAAGTTTACCTAATACTAACAGTTAAATTCAAGTGTCTAAAAGACTAATGAGAGTTTCTCTACTTCGTGTGAGTATGAGTGGAGGGAGGGACTGAGAAAATGAAGGCAACTTTAAACTACTATTACTGTCTTCTGTCCTCTTCTGCCATCCCTTACTTTTGCCACAAAAATGATCTTAAGTTTTAATGTTTCCCAGACAAATGACTTAATTTGCCTGTCTGTCAGGCTGTTCAGGATGGAGACATTCTCCAACATCTACTGCTGAAAATAGGTTTGGTCTGATTGTATTAGTCTGAAATTCGTTTTGCAAAAGAGCAAGGAGAGAGGAAAAAGGTTTCTAATGTTGCCCACTGATTCTTTGGAGTAAAGTTAGTTGGGTTCCAAATCTGTTTCCGGGACTTTAATATATATAGCTTACATGAGTCAAATATTTCAAAGCATCTGAAACAGAAGGCCAACAGAAATCCATTTTAAATATCAAATCAGTAAGTGATGCAAAGCGACATAATTGGGTTAATAATTGTAGATACAAACRCTGAAGTAGCTTATTTTGCCTAGTTGCATGACTTTCTGTAAGCAAACAATATTTTCCCACCAAAATAATGATCAGCTATTCCTTAGTCAACATATAATTTCACAATCTGTGAGTTTTGTCTGGGGATTGTTAAAAAAGAATGACTTAAAGCTTTACTGGTCCGTCTTGAATCTTAGGACTGTAAACATTGTTACTGCGTTATTATGCTATTCCACAATGTGGGTTTTTCTTCTTTCCCAGGTTGGACTTGCAGATGCTGTGGATTTATTTAGAGCCAGAAGAGTATTTATTAAAGATGGCTTTGCCTATGTGCCATTTAAGGAAATTGATGTGATTGTTTTGAATAACTATAGAACAAAATTGTCTAAAGCACTGGCGGTAAGTCAGATAAAGTCTGATTTTTACAACTCTTGTTGCAGTGTTTGGTGACGCTGTTGTACAATAGCCTTTTGGGATTTTAAATTTATATGCTTCCATCTGGAGAGAATACCAGAAACCTTATTACAAGTACTAGCAGCACTAAAAATGTTCATTGTGAGCTGAGTGTTCATTAATTTTAAATGGTATTTAGCATATGATGTGCATTCTAAAGAATTTCTGCTAGAGGATTTTAAAAATCATTTCTCACTGAGATGGTAATATGGCTTTTCATTCAACATGTTACCCCTATGCACACAACTGTTTTTTCTACATGTATGTGTTTTTTCTCCCACAACATTTTGCAACAGCTTTTTTGTTGGAAGAAGTAAAATAGTTGTGGGGTTTTTTTCTCTTTGTTCTGTTAGTAAGAACTGAGAATAACTCATTTGGTTAGAGCATGGTGCTAGTAGTGCCAAAGTCATGGGATCAATCCCTGTACAGGTCATCCACTTAAAAGTTGAACTTGATGATCCTTGTGGATCCCTTTCAACTCAGAATATTCTGTGAACTGAAATGAGGATAAGCCAGAATATGTCAGGCGAGAGTAAAGTTTTTGTTATATGAGTATTTGAGGTATCACGTCTAGTAAGGACATACGGTAAACACTGTATGTGAATGTCCTTCTGTTAGTAATTTGGTGATCAATTCAGGAATTTCTAGTTTTACAATACGAGACTCTTCACAGGGTTTAAAAGTTGGTGATCATGTCTAATGCACAAAATTTTAGTCCTGGACAATGCAGCATTGAATAACATGAAGGCCATTTGGATTGCCTTTAAAAAATGTTTTCAAAGCCTTGTTTTGTTATGTCACATTAATACCAAGGTTGACTGTGAACATTTAGTAAACAAAGAGTGGGAAGTAAAAATGCATTCCTTTAACAAATTAGAAAATAGCGTACTGGAATCTTACCAATTTTGAATATAACTGGAGTCTGTGGAATTCTCTAATGTACAGTGAAAATTGTGATAGTCTTATGTGAACATTTTCATTAGGACTCTAATACAACTGCAGCTAGAGAGAACTGTATTTGACTTGATGCATAATCTTGCTGAAAGCTGGTAACACTTGTGTGGGATTTAAAAACAATGAATATATTCTATAGAAATGTGGCTAAGTACACAGGTTATCTGCATTTATTCAAAGTACTTTTGAGAAGCTTTGTGGACTTCTGGAATTTGCTTGTTGTGTGAATAGCTGAGAAGTTTGAAAAACAGTAAGAATTGCAATGAGTAGACTTCCTGACTTTTTAGTTTGAGCAGAAATCTAAAACTTTCTTATGAACACACTATCTAACATATTATTCATTTAAGCCAGATTATTTTCTTAAAGCCAATAGCTGCTTTATAGGAAAGAAATACTTTATGTTATGCTTTGTAGTCATGGTTTAGAAATTTGAACACTCATGATCTAGGAAAACTATCTTCTACAGAATTGCCATATTTGAAGTTATTGCAGTATTTCAGGTTTGCATTAGTCTTTCAATATATAAACTTTGTTTATTTAAGTTCACCATATTTTCTGAGTAAGGAATAAAAGAAGATTAGTGATTTCTGTCCTATTCCAAAGCTCCTGATTGAACTTAGGGGGTTAATTTAGTTTGAGAAACTGTGTTTAGTAAACTGTTTCAGCTCATTTTAGCTGGCACAGTGTACTGCTGATCAATACTAGGAATATTATTAATTTTAGTGTTTGGAAATGAAGGCCGAAATTCCAGCATGTTTTACAGAAGTCAGTCTAAGGTTACTCTCTTACACCAGAGGCTTAACTGAAGTGTGATAGTTGGTAGCTGGATACTTAGTGTAGTTTTCACTGGAACAAAACTATAAACATCAATTATGTTTCAGTGAAACTGTAAGAATACACTTTTAAAGAAAGGATTGGGTGTATATATGTATTTAAATCCAGAGGATAATCTTTAACAATTTTCCTCAGCCATATCTGGACTGAAGAAGCAGAAGTTACGGTGCAGTAGCACAATTCCAGTATTGTTTGTGAGAAGTAGTTGTTGAAATACTGTTTGATCTAGGCCCAAGTTCTGCAAGTACAGCTGGTGTAGCTGTGCTTTTGTAGGACATGGATGCTTGTTTGTGTCTGCTGCAGAGGAGAAATCGGCCGAGAGACGTGTATCATTTCGGGCACTCAGGTGATATAGAAGTCTTCATGACTTTGCTCAGAAGTTGTGCATCATGGTCAGACTTAATTAAGAGGTAATAGAGCCTTGAACATCATCACCTGTTTTGTTATTTAATTTGTCTCTTAAGGAATGTATTTGATAACATTACCACTTTGGTAAGGATTACTTGTGTATTCTTTTGGGAGTATGTTTTAGTGGTTTTGCAGCATCTGGCTATTTGTGATTTGTTCTCAGCACTTTCTAATGGACAATCCTTGTATTAGAATTTGAGAATTAAAGACTGTAATGGTGTGATAATCCGAATTAGGCTTGAATGCTATTTCTAAAGAAGGGGTTTGTAAAATTAGGTCAAAAACGTGTATCTTCTGTTGGGTATTTTGACTTTGCTGGGTTAAAAACTGTCTGGATGGCTGGGCCCAGACTGTGGTGGTGAATGGTGCTGCATCCAGTTAGTGTCTGGTCACTAGTGGTGTTCCCCAGGGCTCAGTATTGGGCCCAGTCCTGTTTAATACCTTTATTGATGATCTGAATGAGAGAATCAAGTTTACTTAGTAAATTCATGAATGACACCAAGTTGGGCAGGAGTGTGATCTGCTGGAGAGTAGGAAGGCTCTGCAGAGGGCTCTGGATATATGGGCAGAGATGAGTGGTATGTATGAGGTTCAACAAAGCCAAGTGTTGGATCCTGCACTTGGGTCACAACCAGCCTTAGGCAGTGCCACAGTCTTGGGGCAGAGTGGCTGGAAACTGGCCCAGGAGAAAACAGCCTGGGATTGCTGGTCGACAGTAGCTGAAAGTGAGCCAGCGTGTGCCCAGGTGGCCAAGAGGGCCAATGGCAGCCTGGCCTGTACCAGCAAGAGTGTGGCCAGCAGGACCAGGGCAGTGATTGTCCCCCTGTAGTCGGCACTGGTGAAGCCACACCTCAAGTGCTGTGTCCAGTTCTGGGCCTCTCAATTCAGGAAGGACATTGAGGTGCTGGAGGGTGTCCAGAGAAKGTTAACCAAACTGGTGAGGGTCTAGAGGGTAAGTGCTGTGAGAAATGGCTGAGGGAACTGGGATTGCTTAACATGAAGAAATGGCGGCTCAGGGGAAACTTACTGCTCTCTACAACTGCCTGAAAGGAGGTTTTAGCAAGGTGGAGGTTGGTCTCTGCTTCCAGGCAATTAGTGACAGGATGAGAGGATGTAGCTTCAAGCTGCACCAGGGGATGTCCATGTTGGACAGCAGGAGGAATTTCTTCATGGAAGGGGTGGTTAGATATTGGAATGGGCTGCCCAGGGAGGTGGTGGAGTCACTGTCCTGGGAGGTGTTTAAGGGAAGACTGGATGTGGCACTCAGTGCCGTGGTCTGGTTGATGTGGTGGTGTTTGGTCTCCGGTTGGACTTGATGATCTCACAGGCCTTTGACAGTCTGCTGTAAACTTCTAAGGGACAAAATACCCTGATTATAGATAGTGGAAAGATGGTCTTTCAAGCATGTAGTTTTGAGGAATCTTTCTTGCAGCTCTCATTAGTGGTGTAGTTCTTCAATGTTAGAGCAGCGTAGTTTTTCAATATAGGTTGTTAATGCAGTATTATTGATTATTTGTACTTGGTGCATGTTTTGCCTCTTGGAGCTTATTTGGTGCTACTGCAAGAAGTCACATTCACAGGTTTTTGGAAGGAGTTATGCCTACACAGGAGTGATATTATGAAGAAGGCCTGCCCTGTCTTTTCCAAGGTGCTCTGAAATTGTACATCTTATGGGAATGTGTTGTGCTAAAGTTGCTCTTCCTGGTCTCCAAAGCACTGAATAATTTGGGTGGTTGCCTAGCCTTGTTAGATTACTCACTACATAGCAGATGTATGTCACCATCCTGCATGTTACAGAGTGATTCTAGTTGGGAGGAATAGAATGAGTGTGAATTGATGTGTTGACTTTGAGAGAACAGTAAATAATTCATAGCACTGACTTTTTAAAAAAGTTTTATGTTGACGCTGGCAGAAATTCAGTTCAGTCAGTTATGCTTTAATCACTTTCTAGTCAAGCCCATGAAGCACTCAGATGTTCTCTTTCATCATTTCAAAACAAGTTTGACATCCCAACTGTGGCTATTTCTTGAGGCTTTATAATAGGGGGAGTTGATATTAGTCAAGCCTTCCTGGCAATTTCAAGTGCAATTGAAGACATTAATTTTATGTATGAAATCTATACTGCAAAGGCCTTCTTTATGTATTCTCTGACCCATTTGGTAGTAAATAATTTCTTTGTGCCATTAATGATGATTAAACTGTAGATAGCTTAAACATTTTCTGTAACAACATGTGAGCTGTAATGTTAGCTCTACAATTGTTTTAAAACTAAACACCATTTGTATTCATAAAAGTGGTTTATGTTTTATTAATGAGATTTCACTGTCTTTATGCTAACATACAAAATTATGGATCTCTTATTTGACAAAAGGAAAGTAGTTTTTTTTTTTTTTTTTGATTAGAACATTTAGCTTAGTGTCATGGCTCAGACCTGCAGATCAGTGTAGGCTGTTGTAATCAGTAGTACGCAAAGGAGGATTGCTTCAGAGAAATCTGAAGCCATTGGAGCAAGTGGAGAGTTCCTGAAGGAACTSCAGCCTGTGGAGAACCCATGCTTAAGCATTTTTGTTTTCCTGAAGGACTGCATCCCGTGGGAGAAAGCACTTGCCAGAGCAGGGGGAATTGTGAGCAGGCAGGAGCCATGGAGAGGAGCTGTTCTGGACCCATCACAGCTGCCCCTGCTGTCCACCCCCTGCTGCTCTGGGTGGGAGATATGGGAGCATGGGGTGAACGAGCACAGTGTGGCTGGTGAGAGAGGGAGGCAAAGGTGTCATCTTGTTTGTCTCTGCTCCTCACTACCCGAGTCTAATTGACAGTAAATTACATTAATTTTCTCCAGGTTGAGTCTGTTTTGCTTGCAGTGGTAATTGCTTATCAATCTCCCTGTCTTTGTCASCAGCTGGGTGAGAGTTTGGCCCTTAGGTTGTGGTGGGTTATCTATGGCTTTTCTTTCAATATATTGTCACAAGGCTTGTAGTTCTGCTGAGGTTGGATACTGGAGGAAAGGAGGTTCAGCACTCTTGTTCCAGTTCACAGGGTCGTGTTACCTTCTGTATTTCCTGGGCTCCTTCTCTGAAACAGCTCTTCAATAAATTCAAGATGTGGGGATCCTAGATACTGAAAAACCTGACTCTGACTGGGATGCCTCCATTAGTGTTTGCATCAAATAGATTGAATCATTATGTCATTTTACCTTAATGAACATTACAGTTCAAAAAATGTGTTGTGCTAAAGTTTTAGTGCATTTCGCGCAATACATTTTGAAGCCATAAGGTGATGCTTGAGAATGTGTAAATATTCCTGTTGTGTGAGTGCTTTTATTGTGTGTTGAAGAGTTTATTTTACAAAGGCCAGTAATTATCAATGATAGTATAACTGAGCCATAGATTTGTCATACTTGTATTTAAATCCTGCCCCTTTTTTTGCCTAGCAATTGAAGTAATAACTTGGCTGATCTGTGAATTATAACTGTACTGCAGAGAAGTTGCTTTTTGGAAAACATTTTGTTAGAACATCACATAGGATCTAACCGTCTGCAAATTAAAATATAAACTGGAAATAGCACAGATTGGTGCCGTGAGAAATTGATTCCAGTGTTAATACATACAATCTTGATAGAATGTCTTTCTTCCTAATTTAATATCTGCACTTTGAAGTATGATCTTGTGTAATCTGACAAAATGTCTACAAATAAAATTGTTGGTTTTTGAGGACTTGGTGCAAAAGGAAGACCTCACTGGTGTCCTCTAAGTTTGTATATTTTTTTATTGATTCCTTTCCTGATTTGGCATGTAATCTTTTAAATAGTTAGAAATGAGGATTAAGTAAGTTGCTTTACTAATATTTGTAACGATTTGTCCTTTAAAATGAAATATTAGTCAAATAAATATGCTATTTTGATTGATTTATGCTATATGTTCAAAGAACCTTCTAATTTGGGAAAAGTATCGGTATACGTAGCACCATCTGTGAAACATTTTATTCCTAAAACACCTACGTTTTTAAGCAGTGAAGCAGAAGGCTTTATGTGGTGGCATTAATGTTGAGAAAGTATGATTGATGATGGTCTTGTCACTTGAAATTCGTTTCGGGTGTTGTGTTCCCAGTGTTAACTTAAAGTAATTCACTGTAACATAAATGGATGATTTTTATAATATGCACATACAAGGTTAGTAAGGTAATAACTTTGGCAGTGTAAGGTAAAACGTGATTACGGTGACTTTGTTCTCTGAATCTCCCAGTTAAAGTTTACAGTGAGAATTTTGTAGAGAAGCAGGTGGTCTTCATTTCTGAGTATTATATTATAAGGTCATTGTCTAAGGCACAGGYCAGCTGAATAAAATAGTGGTATTTTGAGTGGGAGAAGTGATATTAAGGGAAATGACTTCAAGAGTGTGTGTGTCAAGAGAAGACTGAAATTCATATGTGGAATTGCTACTGGACTTTCCTTTGTGGGCTTTTTTCATTTGCCATTGTCCCATTGCTGTTTTCTAAAATACATACTTCAGTGTTTTATATCCTCTATTATTTGAAGTACATGTGTTCCTTCTAGAGACCACATAGATTGCTAGCATAAAGTAATTACAAATAATATTAGGAGGCTGAATGAAATTTGACTGTATTCAGTATTTTGTCTTTCTTCTCTTGGCTTCTTGCATCTTTAGTACAGATTATAAGATTTTGTTAAGTACTAAATTTGCAGCATAAACAATTGCTGTGGTCTCTGCCTGGTCCTGTCTGGTTTGATTTGTAGGGAAATGCTTCAATCTTCAAATCCACATCAGTATTTCATGATTATCAAGCTAACAAAACAAGATTTGCAGTATTTGAAGCATGTGGAAGGCTTGCTTAACTGTTAAGTTGTTCTCCAAATTTCAGAAAAAAATTGGAAAAACGATTTTATTTCTGTGTTGTGTGATAGATGTGATAACCTGGAAATGCATCAGTTAATATGGTGCCTGTTAAATGTCATTTATTAATATGCTGGTAACAGTACGTTGAGAATGATACACTATAGTCCGTGAGAAAGAACTATAGTGGCATATGCAGTTGGTGAATAAACAAAACTCTCGATCTCAGGATGACACATTTACAAATTTGCATTTTCTCCTAATTCTTTTCTTATGGCCTTCTTTTCTTATGGCCAACTGACCACAGCCAGTTGCTATGTGATAGCTGTAGCAGTATCTATTTGGAGTTAATTTCATCCACTATGCTCTGGCTTAACAAGTTTATGGAGCAGGCAAAAAGAAATTGATTGAATCACTAAAAATTGTGATGACTGCCTCTCCGATTACATGATTTTTTCCCACACATTTTTCAGTGAAAGATGGAGAGTGGCTATTCTCCTGAGTAGTGTTGTGATATCCTAAGCCAAGGAATGTACATTGCACATATGATGCTCACATGGTCTTTGCCATTCCTACTAATGATAAAGATTGGTTGACCTTTGGTGGACGACTAAATTTCAAATCCTTTTTTCAGTCAGAAGGAAAAATGGGAAATCATGTCAGTAGATCAAAATCAGACATGAAATAAACTGAACACCTGATAGTCATATCAGGTCACACTTGGTTAATTAATGTACAGAATCTTTCTAGAGGTTGGAGCACTCCTTTAAGCTGTGAGTGTCAGAATAAAGTATGCACAAGTTTTATCTCAACAATGCCTTTGCCAAAGAGAAATTCTACTGTAAGACTAATTTTAAAAAGCCCCACTAATTTTACACAACTCAAGTGTTTTGAACTCATTTAAGAAAAAAGTAGCAGTATGCTTTTTGAACTTACTGAATATTTATTTTCAAACTTTCAAATACAGATGAAGTAAGTATTTTTAGAAATGCTAGTCACTGTCAGTTTTGCTGCAGCTGATTTTTGGGTGGTGTCATTGTATGACTTTCCATTTTACTGCAGTTTCCCAAAGGAAATTTCATCTGTTAATGTATTACTTCTTCAATTAATTGCTAATTTGCATATCTGTGCTAGAGAGGAAGTTGACTTTTTTTGTAGTTCTTGTAAATTAAGATTATTTGTAAGAATAACTTTTTCCTAGTAATAGGAAAGCAGGTTATGTTTCAGAGGCAGTATATTTTATCAGAACTTTCACAATAAAATCACACCGTGGTGTCTTATGGACAGTCTGTACAGGCTATCACTGGAATTCTCGGAGTGCTGTCTTTCTTAAATATTGGAAACATGATTTAATTAGGCTGCAGATATGAGCTGAAGTAGTTAAACTTGGCTCTAGTAGCATTGGGCCTGTTGGTGTACACTGCTTGCTCCCCTCCCTTCCCAGCTGTGACTTCATTTGGCACCTCTGGCTTGTAAAGAAGCAGATCCTTATTTGAAGGATGACTTGTCTCCAGGAAAGCATCCGGTGCCTCTGCATTGCCTGTGCTCTGCTGCCAGGCTCCTACAGGGTCATCGCTTTCCTCCTAGTGGCCAACAACTTACTTGCCTCAGGAGAGTACTGCTGTATCCCTGAGTATCTTGACTGCAGGGATATGTTTTAGAGTAGGGTAATCGGTCTCTTACGCTCAACTGATTCTGGTTGGTCAGTTGATTCGGGGTTCTTTAGATTGAATTTCCTGCTGGATTATTCCGTAGATCCTATGTGGGTTATGTATGTTTGGTAGTGTGTCAAGTGTGAGTATATATGTAAATGTTTTGTATCATCTCATCTGTCTGAGGGAGGAGGCAGTAGATTACTAAAATATAGATATTTTGTTGTAAAAATGGATTTTGGAAGGTGATGATGGATTTGGAAGTCTCCAGCTCTGCATGAAATTTTGTAAAATGTTGCATGTTCTCAGTAGTTTTTGCAGGGACACTGAATTAGCTGTCCAGTGTCTGATTTGTAGAAAGGCAGAAAATAAGATGAAGTAGCAGGGTAAAACAGACCAATGAAGATACTCAGTTTCAATTTACATGTAGCTTATGAAAGATCTTTTTAGCTACATTTTTTTCTGTATTTATGTAAACAATTTCCTTTTCATCTAAATACTAGTATTTGTCTGTTTGTAAGGATTGATGTTTAATTTAAATAATCTGTAGTCTTGAACAAATATCAGAAAGCAAAGGTCTTTTTATTACCATCTGTCACAAGTTAAGCAAAATGACATGGTTTATTAATGACTGCAGCCTTTGTTTATATATGTACATATGAAAGAAATGGATTAAATTTGGATGCGCTGCTTAGAGCTTTTAAAGTAATAGAAAAACCCATGGCTTTTCCCTGTTATTTTCCTAGTTATGCTGCCAAAGTGAGGTGAAGGTTGTTCTGTTACCAGATTTCTTAATCTCAGATATTATTTATGTTTCTTTTTACTTCATCCTTTTGATTTATAGACAATAAATATAAATTTAAAACATGTGGAAATCCCAACACACTGCCCCCCCACCCTCTCTCTTTAAAACTGAAGTGTGAATTGGGAGAATCCTCTTTGGGGACGATGAAAATATTGAATTGCTTTTTTTCACAGTGAGTAGAATGCCACCAGTTGTCAAGGTAAATGAATAAAACTATTAATCACTTTTTACTCCAGATGACAGGCTTTTAAACTAAATTTTAGAGGAGTCGAGTCTCGCAGGCACTACTGTAGAATACTAGGCATGTGACACCCCTTGATGACAGAAAGCAAATACCTGTTTTTCAATAAAAGTTGATATTGCATGAGCAAGTAAATAAAAGAAATATAACAGGAGGTTATAAACTAAAGAATAAGAGCTATGAATTAATTTAGGATATATTTAAATTTAAAATCATGCTCATCTGTCACACAATACATTTTGCTGTGTTAAGTATTTTAATAAGTGTGATTGCAAAGGCAAATTACACTATTTCTTTTGAAATTTGCTTCTAAACTTTACTGAAAATCTTTCTCTAGATTATTTCTGCTGAACAAATGAGAATCTTGGGATTAATCTGCTTTTAAATTTGGTGTGTTCTCTGATGTTCCTGTGTAAGAACAGGCTTTGGAGAGGAGGTATCTTGATGCCTGTAGTTACTTTCTCTTTCTTCCCTCTCAGTACTTTAATCACTCATAGTACAACTAGACAATTTTAGACTAACCACTTTTAAATACTAAGTCCAGTTGGACTTTTGATCTTAAATTATTTCAGGAGGAATGAAGAGGGGAGTGTAATGGATCATCTGATGATGTGCTTTGCCTAAATTTAGGCTGGAGAATAACTCCTGATTTTCATTATTAGTACCCTTTCTAGTGGAAAACTATTAGGCATTTTTAATCTACATATTCTTCTTATGTCATAGGATAATGCTGTTAGAGCCTGCAATGAGAACAGAGATGATTGAACTAATAATTAGAGAGGCAATAATAAAAAATTCTTCCAAGCTGCATGTTTTTCAAACCAGCACTGTGTTTAGATCTGTGACTTTGGGAATTTATAATGGTTCCAAGATAATGGATAATTCCTGTGGAATGAAGTCCACAGTCTTCAAGTACTCTCCAAGAGTACTTCGCTCTTTGAAGAGTTCAATTTTTTTTCATGAGTGGATGTGGCAATTTGAATTCAGTTGTTGCAAGGATGAATACATCATACAGAGCATGAGCATAAACCTGTGCTCTCCTGCTGAGGGATTAAGAAGTAGATGTGGAATAGTGGGGAATGAAAGCTCCTCGCCTGCTCGGCACAGGGTGCTCTGCCAGCAGGTCTGTGCAGAAGCTGTATGAGGGTCTTTGGGAGCACTTCTTTCAGGTGGATGACTTTTCTCTTCCCCAGGCATGAATGCTAGTATGAGCACAATAAGGATATTTGAAAAAAAGAAATCCATTTTATTTTATTTTATAATGTCTTTTGCCTTTGTGACAGTGTCTAGAAGCCACAGAGAACCTATCAGGAACAGAAAAGAAGCAGCTTTTGCTTTTGTGTGTGGGTTTTTTTTTTTAAATTTTTAAGACATGGTTCACCATAGAAATTTAATACTTTGTGTAGCAGGTGGTAACATACTCTCATCTGACAATTGATTACTCTCAGGTCAGGATTAGTTCTTCAACTTTTTTCCTTACCTTTTTATTCTGAATTTTAGGTAGCACTATTAAAATCTAAGTCACAGTCACCAAGAATATCCCTGGCCACTGATGAATGTTCCTTCAGCTACTTAAATGGCATAGCAAAAGCAACCTCAATGGGATTATGTGATGCTTTTGCTTAAACTTTCAGTACAAGTGTTGCAGTTTGGATTTAGTGTAGTTCACATCTAAGCAAACAATAGGCTCAACGTGTGCCATCTAAGTGCCCTGGCAGCAGAGAAGGTCAACAGTACCTTGGGCTGTATCAACAGAAGTGTAGTAGGTAGGTAAAGAGAAGGAATTACCCCTTTACTTGACACTTGTTAGACTACATTTACGATATTATGCCTAGTTTGGGAGCTCCCAGTACAAGAAAGATGCTGATAAACAGAGGCAAGTTTAGTAAAATTCTACCCTCTATGTTTTCTGCCTTTGCTACCAAAGTTGAACCTATTGCTTACCAGATTTTCAGGTCTTTTCCAGAAGAGCTGTTCTCCAGTGAATTGGCCATCATCCTGTACCATTTTGTCATAAGTACAGGACTTGTCAGTTGTGCTTGGTGAATTTCAATTACAATTGGTCACCTAACTTTCTCCTGCAGCCAAGGGATGTGGCTGGCACAACATGGGCTGGAAGCCCAGGCTGCACATGCAGTGTAGCACAGTCCAGGCTTGTGCCTAATCAGGTTAACTGTTAATGGAATCCTTAGCTCCTTGCTTTTTACCAGAGTGATCTGGTTAGGATCACTCCAACCTTCCAAAAGCTTTTCACCCATCTAGTAGTCAATTTAACCTGGATTGTAAAGTTGCAGCTTAGATATAGGGATCCTGTATCAAAAATCTTGTCAAAGCCAAGACAAACAACATCCGGTGTTCCTTAGTCACAGATGTACTTATTTTTGTCTCAGCCAAGTTGGTTAAAAACAAACGAATTGTAAGTGCATTTCAAGAATGCCAAGCTCTGTGACTTTCCCAGGGTCTGAAGTGAGATTGTCTGGCCTGTTGTTCCCTACCCATCCTTATTGCTCTATCAGAAGATGGATGGAGGACTTGCCTTGGAGCCATCAGGAGCCTCTCCTGATTAGAGCGGCCTTCCAGCAGTGATGGAGAGTGGGTTCATAACTTCAGCTCTCAATATCCTCAGGTACATCCTGTCAGGTTTCATAGACTTGCATGAGAGGACATTTCTTGGAGGATCCCTTACGCGGTCCTTTTTGACTACTTGGTGGTTCTTTGCTTCCTTGAATAATCTTTATGAGGCATAAATGTCTGGAAATCTGTCAGTAAAGATGAGCAAAAAACGTAGAGGCTAGAATCGCTCTCAAACTTGTATTTGTCTCTAATTTGTGCTATTACTCTTAGAAGCTAAAATACTTAAAGTCTAATTGATTTCTGTTTACTTTTGGAAATTTGGAAAGTCAATATGTAATATTCCTTTTTTTGTTTACTGTGCCCTGCCACTTAGCAAACATAATTAAACTATGCACTTTTAATATTACTTAGAAATGCTGTAGCAATTATATTTTAGTGACTGCATAATTGGACTCAAAAGTTTTCTATATTTGCAGGATTCACAAGGAAAAGTGTGAGAATTTCTAAATACTTTTGGGTAATTCTGTCAATTTTAAAGTTAGATTTTAATTTTTTTCCTCCTGAAGTCTTTATGCAGCTCTTTAAAGTGAGCTCTGTGAATGCATAGTTTTCTGCATTGGTCTTGAATTCAATTAAACTTCCTCTTTCAGAGAAGCAAACTCAGACAAAATACTAAAAATCAAGTGCTTCGCATGAGTTTTCTCTCCAGGTTGCTGCAGCCCCACATCTTACGTCATGTGGTCCAATTGGATGTTTTGTCTACCAAATGTGCAGAGTAGCTTTATCAGTTCCATATTTTGTGAGCTGACTCATTGTAAGCCACGGTGGCGGCGTTGGTTCTGGTCAGCACACAGGTGATGCGGCGAGGTCTGGGAGAAAATTCTGGCGTGCCATTGCGTSTGGTCTGGCTTACCCTGAAGCTGCCCGTGCGTTGTTCTGCGGTGCGGGTGCCCGCGGGGCGGGGGTTGTCGCTGCACCTCCCGGGCGCGGCCAGCGGAGGGCGCCGCGGGAGAGCGGGGACAGCGCTCCTGAGGCCTCCGCTGTGGATGGCGGTGGCCCTCTGTGGGAGCAGGTGGGACACGGGACTGAGCTCTTGGTTCTAAAGCAACTTGTGTTGTGTTTGGACTAATGCAGAATGTATGTAAATGAGGTTGGTTTTATTCCCTTGGTATGCACCAAATGCAAATAAGTTTTTCATGAAATGTCATTAATTTTTACTTCTGTGATTAATTTACCTGTATCTGTCAGTATGAACTAATAAGCAAAAGTTAAGAAATAATCAACATTTAAAAATTCTGTTGATGTCTTAACAGTATGTTCATGTCATTCACTGTGACTCTGCATGTCATTCACAATTAGTAGGCTTCTGCGTATTTGTGGTCTGTAGCTCAATCTGTTTTTTAATCTGGTGCATTCAAAGTTTTCAGTGTCTCAGGTAATATTTTGTTTTGTCCATGATGTTATGACTATATAGGTTAATCTTTCAGTCATTAGACTTTATTCCATAAGATTCAGCATCGGCTAAACCAGGTAGCTGACCATGAATGAGCAATTACATTTTTCTTGTTAATTATTGTTGAGACTGCTTAGCAGTGATTTCTGTGGTCAATTCCTTCTTCTTATTTTCTTTTATTAGTGTCTTAATTAATTTTCTGCCCCATGTCATTGTATTCTTACTAAATGGGCACATGTTCCTTTTTAAATAATCCATGTTAAAAGCTTTCTATCCTCTTTAGAAGATGAGTGATACTTTCTGAATATTTTTTTACCAACTACTGCTGATCGTGGAAAATAATGCTATTTGGATTTACCAAATAGAGCAGAAAAGTGTTACTAATTAGCTAACTACTCATTTGTTTTGAAAACTGCTTCTGTTTTCCTGTCTTTTCAGCTTTCTGAGATTATTAGTTGAGCATTTTCTCTCAAATCTATAACCTGAAATACTGCASATGTATTATCATCAGTGGACAGCTGGATGTAAGAGTCATCCTGTGTTTAGAGCTTTGCCTTAATGTGATTGTATTCATCACACCTAACCTTAATATGATCAGTATTTCAGTTTAAGATCTCTCTGTGTGTTTGATTTTTTTTTCCCTGCAAACATTGTGTGTTGGATCTCTCTAGATACCGTTTTGCCAGCTGGATATTTAGAGTGTTGTCCTGCATTCAATATAATGTGAAGAGCTCAGCCTATTCTTGGTGCTCTGGAGCCACAGTAGCACGGGGGTTCAGTCCCAGATTTTTGTGCTAGTCAGCACTGCTATGAAATTTCATGTCAGGTTCCTTGTAGTAAAGACATATTTCAGGTTTTAGCTAATATTTCAAGGTTATGCTTAACACTTTTCAAGGAGAGGATGTAGCATCTAACAATCTTAACTTCTCCCAGACTTGCGTTCTATTTGAATTCTCCTCGTTGTCAGATCTATCTTATGCTGAGTCGCATGTTCCCTGCCTGGCAACAAATCCAATTCTGCAGCAAGCTTAAAAAAAACAGACTTTACTATAGGCTACAATAACAGTAAATAAATAAATGAACCATGTTGCTTGCTCTTGGTAGAGCCACAGCCTCAAAAAAAAAAATTATGCTAGGTGGTAACTATGCAGCTCACTGCAGAGATAACAGAATTAGTGACATGTGGCTCTATTACCTTCAGCACCACATCTGTGTTATGCCAAGCTATGACTGATAACTCTGAGAAGTAGACAAAAATAGTAACAGAGGCAGTTCCATGCTAACATAATGATTTTATCTTTAGGATTTGTGGTGGTATCTAGTGAAGGCTGTGTGTGTTTAGCATGTGTGGAGGCAAGTACATTCTGAAAATCATTCTACGTATTATGGCTTTTCTGCATGTGAACTTGAATATAGTGTAACCGTAGTTCAGATTTGCTTCTACTTCAGCTCACGTCTACCTGATTTAAATGGCAATATAAATTTAGGTTGTTTCACACATCAGGAACAAGCTGAAACTGTGTTACTGCCTATGTTGTAGCTGGTAAACCAATGAAGAACTAGAGGCTTGAGCAACAAAATATATCAGTTTGTAATGCTTCTGCAGTTGTCTGCTCTTGCAGCAAGATAAAGCAATAAAATAGCCTTGAAAAATATCTGACACATTTTCTGACATAATTTGTTTGTAAGGAGCGCTTTCTATATAGCTCAGTTTTGCTGTTTTCCTCCTATAACAAAGTTTCCTCCTGCAGTTTGCAATGGTCTTTCTCAAAATAATAAAAGCAATAAGGGCCATAGTGCTTCCTCAGTAGTAGAGATCTGACTTTATAAATCCTAACCCTGCTAGTGATACCTTTGTGATAAAAATTCTTTCCTGTGTTTTCCAGTTAGCTACTTGCATTTTTAAGCCTTGTTTGTGAAGTTTCAGTCAGAATAGCAGTGTGCTGTATACACTTGTGTACTTCATTGAATTGAAAATACGATTTAATCAATTCTCTTATGATTCAGTTATGCAGCATTAAATTAGAAGGCCCCACAGGTGACATCTGCTTAGGAGCAGGCATCTGTTTCAAGAAAAACCAGAGATCTGAAGATACTTGGAGCACTTGTAAAGATTTTTTCATGCCCCTTGCTGATCACAGACCCATGAAACTGCAGGTCCATAATGAAGAAGGGCAGTGTCAGGTATACTTACTTAATTTTTTCTTTTTTTTTTTTTTTTTTTTTTTAGAAAGTTAAATTTTATTTATCTACAAGATGAAGTAAAAGGTCTTTGGTATACAAAGTGATTCTAAACCAACCCTAGAACTGTACTGTTTGAGTTAAAACGAAGGTATTCTGTGTTTTACAAGCTAGTCCTCATAAACTATTCTTTTTCTTATATAAAAAGTTAATCACCATTTGTTAGTGTACCTTATAGTGCATTTAAATACTTGTAATGACTAAGAATTTTATATATATAGATGTAATTTTATTGCTGTGTTGTATTATCTAAAACATGAATCAAAATAATATGTAAGTTTAGGAAAAGAAAACAGACCTGTCAGTGTAGTCACTGAATTTAATACACTATTAGTTAAAGCAGAGAGTGTGTATGACTGCTGTGGTTAGACAGTCATTATGGAGAAGACATGCTCACTTAATGTTTGAATATTGAAGTTTTGAACGTGTCACTTCTAAAGCAAAATTTGCCTTAGTAATGAACAAGGTGAATGGTGAGAATGATTTATATTTCTGTTTGCTTATTGTACCTTTTCAAGTTACCTATCAATCCTGAGTACTTTTCTTAAAAAGGTGAAGATTTACCCAATCTTCATTATATCAACTAAGTCATTAAAAACTCTTGGTCATTAAAAACATGAGGAAGATTAAATCTAAACAGTCTATCTCAAACAACTTCAAGTTTATGGGGTTTTGATAGAGAATCCTCGGGTTTTTTTGTGCAAAACAGACTGTTATGTAAAGCTCTTTCTGTTTCGAGTGGAGGGTTTTTTGTTTGGTTGGTTTTTTTGGTGGGTGCGTTTCTCAAGTGTACTTGGTTAACCCTTAGAACTAAGTGAAGAATACTTGCATTTTTACTGAAAACAGATGTGGGAATTGGCAGAATCTTGTTTCTGAGTATTTGGTGATATGCAAAAATTAAGCTTAATATAACTTAAAATATAGCTTAAAATAACAAAGATGTTATTTTAAACATCTTTGCTGTGTTTTGGTTCAAGACTCTGAGATGTTTTACCTCATCACTTACTAGGTTTTGAAATGTAATATTTGAGTTAAGCAATGAGGTTTTATGAAGACTATTTTGGTTTTTATCTTAATTTTTTTTGTCTAGATTTGACTCTTTAGCATGTATAACTTGTGTGTTTCTACCCAGAAGCCCTGAGGGAATCCCTTGACTTTCCTTGCACGTTGCTTTTGACCTCTCTGACCTCTTTTGGTCTCTTTGACGCTTGTTTGGTGCAAGGTTGGCATGTTCTACTATCCAGTTGTATTTCTGTAGTGGTGGTGTTCTTGAAAATTCTTGATCTGGCCTGTGGTATCTTGACTCTGTTGAAAAGTGTTTGAGCAATTATGAAAAGTCTTGAGCAATCCCAGCTCAAGAGCAAGGCAAATGCTCCTATACAATATCACTTTGTTCTGTGGATAAGGGGGGACTGGTTTGGTGAAAATTGTTATTCTTGTCTTTATCCAAGTTTCAAACTGTCTCAGGCAAGCAAAGTTATACAGTCCATGTATATGTTGCCTTCTTCATATGGAGTACTTTACAGATACGACATTCAGTGAAGAACAACTGAAGTGGCAGTGGATGTCAGAGATAGAGCTGAAGTGCCTCTTTCTGAAGAGGTATTCAGCCGTACATGGCAGAAAACGACCTCTTGCTAGATGTTACGAAAGAGCCATTCATCTCTAATACTGCTTCACTGGTAGTAAGTTTTCTGTACTTTGTGTTTATACATAGAGTATTTCATTGAAGAATATGGTAAAAGATAAATTAATTGGCTAATTAATAGGAAAATATAATCAAAAAACCTTCATGACAGTATGTCTTTTTGAGCACATGGTTAAGAACATCGCAATCTCTTAAATAAACACTGCACACTGTTTTTGATTTACTCTCTTTGTACACTCGTCCACTATGTACCACTTCGTAGGGCTGGGTAGTGAAATTGAGACTACAGGAGTGAAGTTGAGCTTGGGAAAAAGAGACGGGTTGCAGCAAGGTTGTGCTTTGTTTTTTTGTTTGTTTCCTACCATCCAGATCTATTCTAATTGTCAATACAGTAACTTTTCCCCAGGTTGAGTCTGTTTTGCCCATAATGATAATTGGTAAGTGATCCATGGACTTGCAGATCTGTTTTCTCCCACCTTCCTGTTGAGGAGGGGTAGTATGTGAATGGCTGGGTGGGAGTTTGGCCCTTAGGCAAGGTTTACCTACTTGACCTCTATGACCAAGTCACACATTCTGCAAGGAAAAGAGAGTCACATCAAACAAATCTCTTGTCAAGCTGTGACTGGTACCATGGACTCTGAACAGGGCACTCCCAGCAAGGGTCAGGTCTTGGCTGTTGGCTTGGCTTCCATTCACAGTGCTTCCCTCTAGGGCTCAGCCTTTTGCGGTGTTGAATGTTCATGGATGAGTCACCTCCTCCTATTCAGGGCTATTATTTTTTATTTATTTATTGCGTTCTAATTTAGACACTTGGCATAAGCTGTCAATGACTTCCTTGGTGATGTTGTCTCTTTGACCTTCTCTGTCTCCAAACCCCACCTGCTGTTGTTACCTGAGGTGCTGTCGTTGTTTGGCATTCTGGCACAAATGTAAAGCTCTCATGAGTTCATCCATGCTTCTTGTTTTTGTCCTGGCTGTACCTAAACCATTAGAACAGGGCAGATCTCGTCTTTTGGGCAAGCTTACCTCTAAAACAGTCATCTGTGCTTTCCTCATTTTACCAGTGTGTACTGGTATCTTCTAAAGAGCTAGAGCTGGACAAATGTAGTTGAAGTCTTATTTTCTGAGTGATACTTCCAAGCAGGCTCAGACAATATGCAGTTGTTTTTGTCACTTATTTAAGGCATCGGCAACAGAAAGTTTGAAATAAAGAAAAATAAAGATGTTTTGTTGCATGTGTTCTTCTATTTTGACTTAGTGAGTTGACCTTAAAGAGCAGAGTTAATATTTTAGACAAATAATTTCTCATTTAACTTTACTTTCTTAAACAATATTGTATATAGGCTGTAAAATGACTGTGATTGCTCTGGCATTTTGTAGGAACTGTTTTCTGCTTTTTCCTAATCTCTTGCATTATCTTTTGCACATAGATGAAAACAATATGATTTTCCCAGCCTCAGTAACCTTGCTGTTCTTGTCCCATATAATTTTTCTTCTGCCTGAGTATTCTGTACAGGCTTAGTTGTGGTGAGATCACAAATTAGTGTGGAAAGAAGGTAATTTTCTTATGCAAAATGGACAGTGGGGTTTCACATGATTTTCGGTAATCGTTAAAGAAAATGTTGTAAAAAGCAAAATTAAAGAACTGTGCAGGTTTGGAATCCGTTTTTTTACGGTTATAGGAATGATGCAGTATGTTGAATGCTGTAGGAGATCTGCTTAGTAGGACTTGTGAACACTGTGTTTCAAGAAATAAGAAAGTACCTAATGAGTATATATAAAAAAGGTGTCACTCAGTTCATCTGGTCACAGTTTAGTGAAGACACTGGAGCCATTTTGGTGTCCAAGGATTATACCAAACCAATCTGCAAAAGAATTGGGAATCTGACTCTCATTGATGAGTGATTTTTAAAATTTTTATTTGCTGTTGCTGTGTCGATAAAYTACCCAGGACAGGACTGGTATGTATTTGGATCTAGTCACTTCTAACTTTTAATTTTATATAGAATAATTTTTTTTATACTATATTTAACAATGACTTTTCTAAACTATGTAGAAAGTAGTTTTTTATGTACTTATGTACTCTTCCTCTACACAGGTTATTTTCTGTCATGAGAGTATGCTGCAAGTAGTTGTGAGCAGCTTATATCCTTTAGGGCTTTATAATTACTCAGCAACCATGGTGAAACAGATTTGATGCTAGCAGCAAGAGTTCCTTGGCTAATATAAATACTTGAACTAGTGATTACAGCCTCTGATCCTCTGCCAGTAGTAATTACATCCTCTATTTCTCCACCCCGAGGATGCTGAACTGCTGTAACTTAGGAGGAACCAAACTTCTGCTATCTGTTGCCAGACACTTGGCCAATACCATTGTATATTTTCATGGCTCTCAATGGATCCTAAACTGTGGTTTGAAGAGTGTTAGAATAATACAAGAATATGAAGAATATTTGCTAACAGGTTTTGCCTAACAATTTGTTGGTCTTGCTTCAGAAAAAGGATACCAGATCTGTTTAAAGACTAATGCTTAGAGAGTACATTCTTCATAAACACTCTCTTTTTAGTGCTTCCTTTATTTGAGGACATTACTGTAAAGTGGCTTATCTTCTGAAATGCAGTTGCAGTACCTGGTTTAGCATTTATTTGGGTTGGTTATTCTTTTACACAGTCATCTGGCTTAAAAAACTTATATTTTTCTATCCTGTACTTTTTGTTGCTGGAATCCATAGTCTTTTTCAGCCCTTGTGCTGCAGCCACACGCATGTATTTGTTCTGGATCTAATTATTTCATTAGTCATCTTGCAATAAGTCAGATTATTAGCTAATAGGAGGAGCTTCCAGACACTCTTCCAGATGACCAGTAGTTGGAAAAAATACAGGCTTATGAAAGACATGGCTCTAATACTGTTGCTAGTATCCCATTCTTGAAATCCATCCTTGAAAAGTAGTCCATACACCTCAGTAAGTAGTTAATTGTTACGTCTTTGTCTGCTTGTCTTTTCAGTTACCTTGTTAGTTAAGCAGGGGGCTGATTTCCTGTGATTATTTTGGTGTTTGGATACAAACTGAAAACTCTGAAAATTCTATTGTAATTGACATATAACATGTTTTCCTTGTAGAATCTCTGCTTTTCTATACAGTTTGTTTTTTGTAGTGTTTTGCTTTCTGAGAGAAAGCACATAATTGTGTCTCTCACCTAATATTTTACTGTGAAACTTGTTAGGACTTAGTGTCTTAAAGATTTTTTTTCTCTATCAAATGTGGTAAGATTGCCTAAGATGGGCAAAAATTATTAATTCTAACACTTAAAGATGAGTGTAGATAGCAGGATCACTCTAACCTCAGACCATTGAGGGAGCAGCTCAAAGCCTTGAGGGAAACAAGATTGTCATACTTGTCATGGAAACGAGTAAACTTACGGGATATTTGAGGGGACTCAAATATTTGTGTATAAGTGGTTATGGATCATATYGCAGAAGAGCCAATGGCAGGAAAGGGGAACAAAAGAAATCTATGATAATTAGTCTTGTGCCCAGTGCCTTATCACTGCAGTAATAGTTAATAAAAAAATATGTATTAAACACTATTCCTAATTATTTTCCTGGTTGAGGCGTGTTCTCTGTTCTCTGTGTGTGGTGCTAGCGAACTTCAGTCCAGAGGAGATGGTGAGTAGTTTCAGAAGTCTGAGAGCCACAGCCCATAGGTCTGGGGGCAAGATACTGGGGGCAGGATGAGAGAGCAAAGTGTTTGGAAGTCAGTGCTGGAGGGGCTAATGTCCAAGATGTGGAGAGGGAGAGTCAGAGTTTTGAGAGGCAGCCTTCGAGGAGCTCACAGTTTGTGACCAGCTATGAGAGGCTTATGTGCATGAGATCAGCCAACACATGTGAACAGCCTAGACCATCTTGTGTAGTTTCTCTGTGCATGTGCTGTTTGTGTGTGTGTGTGTGTGGTGCCTGATTTTGTGTTTGTGGGGTTACTGATGTGGCCAGCAGTGTCTCCACAGTGTGTGTGTATGAGGGGTATGTGGCTGTGAGGGGCTGGGAGGGAGAACAGCCGTGGGCCTTGAAGCCACCAGCTTCGGCTTCGCTTTAGCAGCTTGGTGTGTGCACTTCTGCTCTGAAAGGCACTGAGCCACAAGCCTTAATAGGGGTCAAATGGAGGTCCCACTGCCATAGTTAAGTTCTAAGGCAGCAATATTTATGTTTTATAAATAAGTAGCTTTTTTGAAGGCTTGGTTTTCTGCTTCATGAAATTGAGTCCTGAGGGAAGCGTTCTTATATCAGACTGTATTTGTTTATT
Organism: Amblyornis subalaris; assembly: GCA_018881555.1. Lineage (NCBI taxonomy): Eukaryota > Metazoa > Chordata > Aves > Passeriformes > Ptilonorhynchidae > Amblyornis > Amblyornis subalaris. The sequence continues at coordinate 2,661,127 of JACAXG010000051.1, read as the reverse complement.
CAGAAGTAATATAGTTGTAATAATTGTGAATGTAAATAATCAACATTTAAAAAGGGGAATAAGGGCATTGCATGTTGTTGGCATTGCCAATAGTTTTCCTTAGTACAAATGTCCTTTTCTATTTTGGAAAGAAAATATTTAAACATTAGCTCTTACTCATGTTTGGAAAATGTCATTGCTGTTGCTGGCATTTGAGAGTTGAGATGAAGTAAAACGTTTGAAAATGATGATAAGTAGGCTCAGATTAATGCTGGGTTTTAGCAGTATGAAATTTGAGTGGCTGTCATGTTTTTAGCTTTACTCACTAAAGATAAGAATGTAATCACTGGTACTTGAACATATGGGAAATTTGGGCTTGAAACTCTTTCAAAGGCTGGCAAGATTTGATTTTGCTTCTTAAAAAAAGTTAATGAATATTGTAAAATATGCGCAACTGAGCAAAAGTATTCCAAATACCTTTTTACTTCTAGAGATGGATATTTTTCCAAGTTTTAGCAACAAAACAATTTTCAAGCAGTACCACAYGTTGAGAGAATAAAACAATCGAAATTCAAATGCTGCCTTCTGAGTCTTGAAAGTAAGAGATTGGCATCACGCAGGCTGTTGTAATAAAATCTTTTTTATGTTGTTTGTTACTAAAGATCAGGTATGGAATTCTTAAGGACTACTTAAACTTATTTGAAATTGTGTAGTAAATTTGTCAAGGGAAAAAAGTAAATATGTGAAATTTGAGAAGCTCATTAAACACAGAAAAATGCTTTGCAATAGTATCCTTTTTCTTTAGATGTTAGTGTCTCTACCTTAGTGTTTAAGGACTGAGTAAGAACACAGCCTTGATTAGTGTCCACTGCAGTAAGTAATCCTTGTCCCTAACATTACAAGTGGTGTCAAGATTTTTGTCAATATTTTTTACCTGAAAGAAATCTAAGAGTAAAGTGATGTTGTGTCCAAAATATCTCTTCATTTCATCTTCCTGAAAAAGGACTTAACAATCTTGTTAGGATTTGTGTGTACTTGCTAATCACAAATAATTTTAAAAGTTTCCCTACATTGCAGATGAAAATGTGGACTTTTGAGGCTGTTTAGAGAACGGAAGCTCTTGTATGGAAAACAGGAAGGCTAGTAGTTCAGAAATATTTGGTACTGGACGTCTGTATTATATATCGTGTATTTGGTTTTAAACAGCTGTGATTCACAATATGGCTGAGGTGCGAATGCACCTCTGAAAATCATCTGGTCCAACCCCTCAGATCAAGCAGGGTCATCTAGAGCTGTTTGACTAGGACTGTCCAGGCAGGTTTTGAATATCKCCAAAGATGGAGACTCTGCAACCTCCCTGGGAAACCTGTGCCAGTGCTTAGTCACCCTCACAGTGAAAAAATGTTTTCTGATGTTCAGATGGGACCTCCTGTGTTTCACTTTGTTGTCCACATTTCATCTGGTCCTGTCACTGGTCACCCATGGTAAGAGCCTGACTGTCCTCTTTAAACCCTCCGTTCAGGTACTTAGATTCATTGGTACAATCCTCCAGAGCCTTTCCTCCCTCCATGCTGAATAGTCCCAACTCTCGCAGTCTTTCCTCATAAGAGATGCTCCAGTCCCTTCATCTCTGGGGCCCTGTGCTGGTCTCTCTCTGGTATGTCCATCTCTCTTGTAGCGAGGAACTCAGAACTGGACGGATAATTGATTCCCAGTAGTAAAATCCTGTTACTACTAAAATCTAAATATCTCTTTTGAAGTTCTGTAATAAAACTGATTTATAGTAACTGATTTTTATACAGTAGCAGACATTTGTTTCCTGTAGTGCATAGGGCTTTAGTAATAAAGTTTGTAAAGATAAAATATGTAACAGCTTTTTAACTGAAGGTTTTTATGATGGTCTACATTGATGAAGCCCTGTAGTAGTAATGATGACTATGGAAAATGAGCTTTTAATCAAGTGTATTGGATGGGTATATAGAGAGTTGTTTCTTCTCTTTTTGAGTATATAGTCTTCAGCATTGGAGAGGTTTTGCTAGTGTGGTTGTTCTTAAAGCAGTTTTGGAACACAGTGTTGATGCTAGACTGGTGAAGGTCATGATGGGAAACACCTACCGTGGTTTCTGACAGTGACTTTGTGGGTCTATAATGAAGTAATAATAGTCTTTCATGCGTTCTAACCAATTGCTTCTTGAGTGGGATTGGCTAGCAGCTTCTACTAAGAACAGATTTTATGGAGAGATTTTTGACTTTCTTAATTTCCTTCTCACAAATGAACAGAAGGAGRCGTATGTGTGTGTGTGTGTGAAACATCAAAATCGTGACATTAAAACCTTGGGGAAATCGCTGCCATCTGAATGACCTTCTCCCACTTCAGTAACACTCCATGGATGCAAGTTAATTAAAACATCAGTGTATAGTTGGACTGAGGAATACATTCCAGGTCATTTTGCAGTATCGGAGTCACCATTTAGTCTGTGAACCTGGGAGAAGGACTGGAAAAGGAACAATCTTCTGTTCATAAATAATGCCAGAAAAAGAAACAAAAGATCTACATGCAGCCAAAGAACAGTAAGCAGTAATGAAGAGATGAAGAACTGTTTGCATGAGTTAGTAGTTCACAGTGAAATAAAGTAAACTATTTCATTTTCCATGCTTGCTGTGAAGGCAAGTGTTCCAGTGCACTGTTTATTTGGTTTGAAAATTACTAGGTATCTCGAAGTTGGTACAAAAAAAGACAGCGGACTAAATTAAAAGTTGAGAAAGCTCTCTGTAAAGGCTGAGTCAGTGGTGAAACAGTTGATAAAATCACTGAAGAACCTTCACAATTATGGGAAGCAGTATTATTTAACAGAAGATTTGGATTTTGCTGACAAGGTAGCTTCCTAAGTGTGTACTTCAATCTACATATAATTAAAGCCTGAAACACACTCTACACTATTGTAAGAAAAATGGAATCAATAACCTGTTTTGGGGGAAAAATATCTAATGAACTGTCAATTTCAGCTTTATTTTAGAATGCAAAAAAGTATAATACATGAGTTCATTTACATACTGTCACCCTCACATGCAAGTGAAATGGTTATATGCACAAGTAATAATGCTTCAAAAACCAGCAACAGTTTGCTTAGCAATTAAACAAGGTTTAATTGTTGAAAAATTTTGCTTTAAAGACTAAATACTAGTCTCCAACCCAGATGTTATTTGTACCTCAGTGTGAATATGAAAGCTAGACATTTCCAAATGGAAAAAAAAACCAATTACTTTCATAAGCAAGTGCCTCAGGAAAACATTAATTATTATTCTGAGTGCATTTGACAAATGCTGAGCTGAAATTAGTGGAGTTCGGTTTCTTCAGAGTTCTTAAAATATTAGGTAAATATCTAGGACATGCTAGCAAGGACATTTTTCACAACTCTGAATTTGTTCTCTCATGGAAAATTTGTCCTTTGACAGCTTGAATTAACTGGGAAAATGAAAAAAGACATATATGTAATATTTATAATTTAGTATATCTATTTTGCAATATAATTTATATTTAATTATACTTGTATATAGCTTTTAAATTTTTAGATATAGCATCTAAGCAACATTGATAATAACTATTGTGCCCTGCTTTTTAGAATCCAAAAAGAAAATGACAGTGCTAAGAATATAACTTTAATTCCTTTTTTAAAAAATAAATTAATTGCTGCCTTTGATTTGCTTTCTTTAAACATAAAAGGCCACTTTGTGTTCTGTGTGATTTTCTTTTGGCTGGCTTGTTTTACTGTGAAGGGGTCTGTGTGTGAGAGAGAGAAGAGTTGGTGGGGAGTTATATCTAATAACAAAACAAAAGCAAACCCGCAAAACCAGCTTCAGCCTTATATTGACACTTGTCTCATTCGCTGGAGATTCATGAGGGAAATTTTTTCCTATCCTTTAGAAATATCAGAGTTTTTACATTTGCACTAGGAGCCCAGTCATGCCAGCCTGTATTATTTATTTCCTTTCATAAATTTGGTGGTACTATATGGAAATAACATAAATGCTTTGTGTATTAAATGATACTGACACATTGCAAAAAAAAGTTTGATAATGTCGAAAGCATTTTTTGCRTGATTTTGTTAGTTTTGGAAAATGTTATTTGCTGGTTGTGTGTTAACAGTTGATGTGGAACAGATGTAACATTAATTGTTTGGTGTAGTTTTTATTGACCATATTTCAGTGTAACTGCTGCTGAAATAACTTTTAATAGCTGAAGGAGCCTTGGCAAAAATTACTTATTAAGTTTGTACAGTGCTTGAGATTTGTAAGATGCTGTGAAAGGTTAAATCCCAATTTTTTTCAAAAGAAAATTGATTAGTGTTAAAATGTCAACTGTCTAGGTACAACAGCATACTGGCATGCAAACACTGCTCTCTTATTTCAGGTTCCCCAGCTGCATAGCATTTGCATTGTGACATTTTGTTACAACATTAGCACCGTAGCTGATGTTTCAAAATCAATCTGTTTTTGTAGGTATGAGACAGCCTGCAACTTAGTTGGTTGTTGAAGGTGTTTCTCTGAAATGTAATTAACTTGAATTATTGGTTTCTGGCAATATCTGCATCTCAGGACTTCTTAGTGGTGTCTGCAAAATCGTACAGACCATGTAATACCAATATATTAAAAAAAAAAGGCAAACCAAAGTAATATTAAGGTTTTCTCAGAAGTACAAAACCTTTCTAGACATTGTATCTGAAATTTAATCTAAGGAAAGTATTTTGGTGCTTGGTGCATTAGCCTTACTGGAGAATTCATCTCCTTTAAAAGAACGTTTTAGAGAATAGCCAGCTAAAATTCAGGTTTTGTTGAAAATGAGCTGTTTTAAAGTTTTAGAACTTCTATTCATCAACAATGGTTCTAATCAGAGAGAAATGCATTAGGAAGCCTTTTGTGACTATTACTTCCTCTATTTAGGCTGAATTCTAGAATAAAATGTACACAAACCTAAGTTTTTTTTGCTGAAGGCAGATTGCAGTGGGAGATTTACATGACCGATTTATGTTTGAAATGTCATTGTACAGTAGAGTTTCCCTTTTTATATAAAAGCATGGCTTTGATTAAATGTATTGAGAAGCACTTGTAGTTGGACTCTGTGTAAGTGGAACTAAGACTTCAAGGCCTATTATTTACTGTAATCGTGCTGGATGTGTGCACGGTTCATGGTCAAGACCAGGCTGGATGGGGCTCTAGGGGAAGGTGTCACTGCTCGTGGCAGAGAGCTTGGGGTGCATCAGGCACAGCATCGCCAGCTGGGCAAGGGAGGACACTGTCCCACTCTGCTCTGCACTCCTGTGGCTTTGTCTTGAGTCCTTTGTGCAGTTTTGGGCACCACTGTAGCTATGGTGCAGTCCGGGCCCTGTGAAGGGGGCTCAGAATGGGTGAACTTTCCCTTGCAGGACTCTGTCCCTGAAGGTGGAGCAAAGGAGGAATCAGCAGCATAGCTACATGCGTTTACTTTATGCTTTCTCCTCGTCATAGAACCTTAAGCTTTGTAACAGGTTAGCGTGATTTGAAATTCCCTCTAACTATATTGTGATCAGCCCGTTTAAATTTGTTCCTCCTCTGAGATGTTTCATTGGTTTTCTCTCATGTATCTGTATTCTCTGATTGGTTACAYTCTGTTATCCCTACCCCTTAAAGCAGCAGAGACAGAGCGGGTAGAGGTCTCTCTGCTAACTTCCCTTCAAGCTTTGTTCGCCCTGCCTCCTCGGCAGAGAAAATAAAACTTGGAATATAGTTGCAGAAGTCCAATTCTTTCGTCCTCTTGCCKTCGCTGCTGCCTTAACGAATCTGCCTGTTGTCAAAGTTGTCAGACTGCTTCTGTGGACTGAGAACCCAGRAGGTCGCGAGCCCAGCTGAATCCAGGCAAGGGCAGGAAAAGCAGCACACCACAATATAAGAAAAACATTAAGCTATTAGTGAGTGTCTAAAGGAGGACCACGAGGCTGCTGAAGGATCTGGAGGGAGAAGCTGTATGAGGAGAGGCTGAGTCACTTGGTCTCTTCAGTCAGGAGGAGACTGAGGGGAGACCTCATTGTGGTCTTCAACATCCTCATGCAGGGAAGTGGAGGGGCAGACACTGATCTCTTCACTCTTGCGGCCAGGGGCAGGACTGGATTGAGGTAAAAACATTTTATTAAACAAAACAAAACAAAAAACCCCGACACAACAAATGACAAACAAAACACCCCACAAGCARTTCTTACCACCAGCAGACTGATGCCCAGCCAGGTCTTGAGCAGTGGTTGCTTTGGATAAAAGCTCTCTCAGTCTTATTGCTGAACATGAGGTTATAAGGTCACAGGTGATGGTAGACTTTTTAAATTTAGACTTAAGATATTTCCTATTCTTCATGTTGTTAAGTATTCTTTCTTTCTCCTTTCTCAATTTTAAATGCTGTGTGATATTGAGGTGCTTAATTTGCCTTAATAATCTGAATCACTCATCCCATCTTTCACCATCTCAGTTCAGCTCTGAGGTAGCTGCATGTTCTTGTCTGTGGCTCACTCCGCCCCCTCCTCTGATCATCCAGGCCTTGGGACTTGAATTATCTTAAGTCAGCAGTGTTTTATGTTCTCTGTAAATTAAACTGCTTCAACATGATTAGAGTTTGGAGCTATGCTCTTTACTTGACAACATTTTGATGTTTTTCATGTATCTAAAGTATCAAATGTCATGTTTTTGCTTGTTTTTTCCTGGTGTGATGATCTTTATGTTGAGTACCATATAGAGAGGAAGGCAAGGCTGTGCTTGCAGGAATTTGTGTAAATTTCATTTCAGAGTAGTTGGAAAATGTCTTCAGAATCTCAATTTGGATTTTGTAATAGGGATCATATTTTAGAAAAATGCTGTTGAAAAACCTCATAAAATTCTTATATATTTAAAAACACTTGGATTAATTTACCATGACCTTTGTAAAAGATGATTTCATTTACAATGTGGCTCTGTTAAAAAAAAATTGTTATCAAGAGAGACTTTATACTTGAAAATGTTACCTTTTATTTTTATAATCCAGGCAAGTTAAAGGAAAATGTACTCTTTCAATTAAATTTCTTCAAGTATTTTGATGAGGTCTCCTCAGCTATGTTTAAGGATAGCTATCACTAATCTTAGAAAGAACAGAGAAGTGTCATGAGGATCCCACATCTTCCTGAAAATAAACATTTGAAATAACTGAACAAAGTGTTTGTTCTAAGATTTGAAAAGTATTAGATCTTATTTTTACAAGTGCATCGTCTGTAGAGAACATTACTTTGTCTGGGCAATGTAATAGAGGAAAATGAGGAGTCATTTTGCTCCTAAGATTTGCAGATTCCATAGTTGTTGGTGGAACACAGGACAGTAAGAAAAAAAACCAAACGAAAAGTAAGAAAAGTATTGGCCATGTGGATTCTCCTTTGACTTCACGGGATGATGTTTTTCTGCCCTTTAGTGGTGGATCCTGAAACAGCCAGCATAGGCCGCTCCTTCCATATTCTTTCATTGCAATGTCATGAAAAATCTTAGTTAAACACCAAGATCACTAGGTCTTGGTTCTGCCTCAATTGCTACACGTCTCCTAAATTAGTTTTAAACCAGTATTTCTGTTAATTGATAGTGCTTACACAGCAGGGTAGTTTATCATATATATAATTTTGATAATAATGTTGGTACTTTTTCAGGTTTTGAATGCTACATTTTTTTTCTACTTATATAACTGTCCAGTGAGACTTTCATAAACATCTTGTCATAAACGCATTGGTTTTTTTTCTGATTAAATGCAATATTTCAAGTGCTGCATAGAGAAAAATACTGTGTACTTGTCTCATATAAAATTATACCTAAATATTATACCTATAATATAAAATATAAGTATTTTTGAGTGTGCCCACAAATGCTGTTTCCTGTATCTCTTAAGTTATTAATGGAAAAAGAAGCAGATGGTATTTCAGGTGATTCAGTCTTTATTCTGATAACTTCTGGAATAACTTAGCTGGTGTTCATAAGGCTTCCAAGTTCTTTTCAGAAATAATTTCTGACTTTCTGTTTGTGTTTAAAACAAAATTGGAGGGTTATTTTATGGGGGACAAGAATATAGAGTAATACATATATTGGCCTTTAAAACTCAGTGGTAGGAAAATGAGGGGTTTTTTTACAAGAAACTTCTGAATAAATGCGTAGTTTACTGAATTTTTAGTATACCACATGCACCTCAATCTAGCTTCATAAAATAAGGGAATGTGGATCATGCTTTAACTGCCAAGACAGCTGCCTTTTTAAAAGGAAGATGAATGGGTTGGTGAGACTGCCAGGTTAACCTTTCTGCAGCAGTCAGATCGGATGAGTATGTTTGGGTTACCTGGGACTGAGAAGAGCTGTATTTTGAGACAGTGATTGGTGCAGTCCAGGGCTGCCTCAACAGCTGAAATGGCCCCTTCCTCCTTCCCTGCTGCCCCTGTGTTCAGTAGCTTCAACTTTCCCTTGGCAGACAGCTGATTTGAACCTGCTCTCATTTAGTTAGTGGATGGTATTGTGAGCTTGAAGTGCAAGTTTAAAATTGATCCCAGTCTGACTTCTGCCTAGCAGCAAAGGTTATGAAATGGATGTGATGAATGGGTGGTCTTTCAGGAATTACATATTTTTAATTAGTATGTATAATAGTGCATGCTATTTTTGAGTTGCCTGTAAAATACTTAAGAACTTGATGGCGATTTATACAATGTGAAATATGTTGAAATTTTAAATCAGTACAAAGGTAGTTTTCAAAATTAAGCCTAATTTGGCAGCCACAGAATCATGAAATACGTGTTATATTAAATATTTTATGTTAGGTGTATGTGAGAATTATCTAAAGTGCTATGTTTGTAGCTTTTATATACAGATACTAAGCAAATTTAATACCCGTATTTTTCCAGTTATATCAGTTAATACATTAATTTACTAGTATTCTACAATAGCGTGACGTATTTGTTGATCTATAGATTGCTAGGTTTACTTTTGCAGAAAAAGTTGAATGTTTTACCTAGTCATGTGAGTTATAAGAAAAAAATTATGTATTTATTTTGGAACGATCAAATTACAAAACAGTTTATGTCCATTTAAAAAAACCTCAGTGTACACAGAGGCATGTCTATGTAAAAGTCACAGTGCTAAGTACTGTGTTGTGCTGGTTTGAACGTAAACCAGCAGGAGAAATTACTCCCTGAACAAATACCTGGCGATTCTTAGGCTGGAGTTACAATTTAATAGAAAGATGACAGTAAATGCGGTAATACAGAAACACTGGTGTAAACTGACTGAGTCACAGCACAACCTGGCAGTGGTTGCAGTCCTATTGGGATGATGGCTGCAGTCCAGTACAACCTGGCAGTGGTCTGGTAGGAAAGATCTGGTTCTCCTGTGGGAGTTCGAGTTCTCTGCTGGGTACCCAGTGGTGGTAGTCTAGTCCCCAAAACCCCTTATATCTGGTGGTACCTCCCCCAGGGCAGAGAGTTTCACCATGGAGGTGATGTAATCCTATGAGTCACAGGATATTTCTGGAGTTCTGTTCTGTTGGTGCCTATTCAGTTTGTTAATGGGCCATTAGCAGAGATGACCCTCTCAGGATGGGTGGTGCTGCTGTTTCCCTGGGGAGTTATCACAGCTGAGATAAGAAACACTACCCCACCTCACATGGTTTGCCTCTTCAGGTTGTAGCCTGTGGGATCAGTGTACTGGGCAGCTACTGTGAACGACCCAGTGATGCGGACATATACTTTGGTTATACCCGCTCCATGACATATGTAAATCGCTTTTATACAAATGGAAATTGTATATAATGTGGCTTAATGGATTATATTTACATTATGTGATTGGCAGAAGGCTGTCTAGGCAGAACATGACTTGTTCAAATATGTTTGGAAAAATGTACAACACTTTCAATGATGTCTTGCTATTTAATTCTAATAGCATTGTAATTTTAGAAAAACGATTTTTCACTGTTTGTTAACTTGTAAATACTTCTGCTATTTTCAGGTTCTGGAAGGCTGTGCTTAGTTATTTTTAATAGGAGAAATTATGTCTTACCCAATGTTGTATAAAGTTGTAACAATGCGGCATGACTTCTAACATAATTCCTGCCTTGTGCTATCAATTTTTTAAAGCTAATATTTTATCAATTGTACTCCTGTTTTTTTCCAGCTGACAGCACGATCGCTACCTTCCATACAGTCTGATGAGAGACTTCAACCTCTGCTTAATCACCTCAGGTAGTATAAACTGAAAGCATGAGTATATTCCTTCATAAATATTAAAGTAATTGTTTTGGTAGAATGCCTTAGATACAGGTTTTTTTCAGACTTCATCTGTGTGATTGGCTTTGACTGCAAAAAAATSCAAAAGTAACCCTTAAACTTCACAAAAGCTTTATAAATGACATGGAACATAATTTATAGAACTAGTGTTGCTTCTAAGCAGCAAAAAATATTTGTAGCTTTTATAATTTTTTTTTATAGCAAGTACAAAGTTGTTAAGCTTCTTTATTAACAAAATAGATTCCAAAATACACTGCTCAGACCATGGGTCTTCCACGTTGCAAATACTCTATGCTTTCTGCTCTTTTTGAAAGATTTCACTGTCATTGATGAATGGAGTCCTCATTTGTTCTTTTAATGGACCTAAGGAGATTGGTCAAAGTGTGAACCAAAGAGTTCTTAGGCTACAAAGAGTACTCTATAACACAGCTAAATAGTCTGCATCGCTCTTAGTAGTATATGAGAGTGTKAGTATGTGTGTGTGTATATATATATATATATATATATGTATGTGTATATATGTGTATATGTATGCTTTCTACTTTATTTGTGGGAAAGGGTAAGCATAGATCTCTGGTCTCTTATATGTGTGACTACTTTTTACCACTCTATATGGGAGAGTTTTCTTACCATGGTAGTATGCAGGAGGACAAGGTCCATACAATTAGAGGGAGATAGTTCAGAATCATTGAATAATTTAGCTTGGAGTGAACCTCTGGAGATGATTTAATGTAGCTGCTGCTCAATGTAGATCTGGTTGCTCAGGTGGGGGTTTTTTTTGAATTTTTAATGTCTCTCAGGATGGAAATTCACCTAAATATTGGATGTCAGTAATGAAAGCTCTGTTTTTGAACACATACAGCTTTGCACTAAGATTACTGAAATGATGTTGGATGAATTAGAAATGGAAGTGTTGAGACTCCATCGTGGCAGCACTGCATGGGAATTAGAACGATATAGTTAGCATGCTCCTTATTTCCTATGGTGCTCTACTGCTTGAGGTATCTGTACCCAAAACCTGACATTTTATTTTGATTTTAAAAGCAGGCTCATAATATTTATTATATAGGAAGACTTTTGTTGGTTTTAGTGTAAACCAGAATACGATAAATAGCTTTCATTGTATCTCTGTTTTTTTACATATGATTGAACTTTCTTCAAGAGCAATGAATGAAAACAAGGATTGTAGTGTTGCTGTTACATGGCTTGGGGTACTTCTGAATGCCAATAACCTTCCATAATTTTATTACCATACATCTTACTGGGATTTTAAAAAATACATCTCAGTGGTATACCTTTCTCCATTTGAAGACCAAGAGCAATTAAGTTAGATTTTTATAAACTGTGCTCTCTAGGAGTAATTACTGAGAAATTGGAAATTTCTTTTGATGTACGCTATGCATCTATGTAAGTGGAACAGTCTTTCAGTATCACAGCAGTTGTTTCTGTGCTTTTTTTTTTAAATATGGGAAAAGAAAAGGTTGCAAAAATAAGCTACTTTAACAGGAATACAATACCCCACATTTCTGCTAATCTGTATTTTTTGTACATTCTCATGTTACCTTGGGGTTTGTATGTTATACAACTGGTAAGTCATTTCCAATTTGCTTTTGTGAAAATGGAGGGACTGTTCCCAGTTTATTTTGTCATCAACTGAAAGAATTATACGAATACTTCCAAGTTCCTTTTTTGGAAGTTCCTTTAAAATGGACAAAATTTATCAAACCTTACAACTTGAAAAGCAGGCTCTGGCAGTAACCAAATAGGTTGTCTTTGTTATTTATTTCTGTGAATGTGTGATTCAATTTGCTTCATCTTGCTCATAAGAAAGGAGAATGTTAGCTAGTTGTAGACTTTCTTTTACCTGCATTGTCTGAATTCTTACAGCAGTATTTTATTTTTGGCATATGTCAATGCTCCATCAGGGAAGCAAAAGCTTAGAAACGAGCATACAATTGAAGGTTACAGAGCATTGTTTAGTTGTTAATGCCCCACACATTTTTTGGCACCTATTCATATCAGTTTGTGATTTACAAATTAGCTAGTCCTCAGAAAATGTGATTTTACTGTGGATTATGTCTTCATAGATATTTTAACCCATGCCCATTGTTTTTGTAAATGGAAATAACATGTATTTTGTAATTGGATGGTTCTGGACTTAATACGTATTTTGTCTATGATTTAGGTACTCTTTTTATCCTTTTCTGTTTCATTGGTGCTTTCTAGTAGTTCTTGTACTACATGGAAAAAGAAAGAACATTTCTAATTAAAATGTTAAAATACTTGGTGCAAGATTGTGTTTAGGAATTTCACATGCTACAGTAGGCTACAAAGAGATTTAAATTGCTGAAATTTCAGCAGTTTAATAGAGGTGGAAATTTTATGTCTAAATCTGTGAGAAGAACACTTTTGCAACTCCTCTGTATGGGGTTTACAGGCTTGTAACACTACTGTTGAAAATATTCAGCAGGAATAATTTCAGATGGACAAAAGCTGTTGTATGTAATCCCATCACACTACAATAAGACTGGGCCAATACATGAATTATAGGGAGAAGCTGAGTTGACTTTATTTCGTCTGGTTAAAAAGAAGCATAGGGGAGATCAAATAGCAGCCTACAACTGTTTGAAGGACAAACATCGTGGTATTGGAATTTTCGATGGTACCAGAGGATACAGCAAATTGCARTGGTCATATAGCAGCTTGGGATGGGAGGTTTAGATCAAACATTAGGAAAAATGTCTGCTAGAATGACAGTGCAGCAGATTGCCCAGAGATATCTAATCTTGGTTCATGGAGATTTTTAGGATTCAGTTAGAAAAACCCATGGCTTGCCTGACTAGTGTTGGCAATAATCCCATTTGAAGTTGGATGTGGGACTAAATGGTCTTCTAACCTCCTTTACAACCAACATTTATATGATTTTGTTAGTTCTGTCTTCAAATGATAGTTCATAAGGTTGATACAGAAAGCAAGTGTTTGGCAAGACTGGATTTTTTTTGGTGGGTAACACTATACTCATGCAGACGTATTCACCTTCTTTCTTGTGCTCATCTCACAAGCAAGTAAAGCAGAATGCACACCTTGATAGACTGGTATTATTCACTATCCTCAGCATCTACAAAGTGCCCTTCATATCCTCACTAAATCTCATGATCCACAAACACATGTGTGAATAATAAAGTATTTATCAGAACTGTCCTACAACTGTTTCTTTGAAATATATAGATCCCATTCTTGGAAACATTGATGTAGTGGAGGTTTCTTCTTGGAACTGGTTGCAGAGAAGATGATGTCTGTCCTTGGAGATGCTCGAAACACAGCTTGATGAGATGCTAAGCAACCTGCTGTACCAAAAACACCATTCTGAGCAGGGGTTGGAATAGATGATCCTCAGTGGTCTCTCTCAACCTCAAAAGGAGCATGATYCTATGATCTAAATCCTATATGACCCCTCACCACAGCTTTCAGATAAAGGGAGGGAGGGTTTCTTTACTGTGTTGGCTCTAATGTTGGTTTTGTAAGTCGTAGTTACTTGGTTTCTTGGTTTTGCCTAATATGAAATATTTTCAGACTGTAATTGATAAGTTATTTTCTTTCTAAATTTGTAAACTTAAAAATATTTTTGAACTGTTTTAAATTATGCTGTTTACTTTTTTTTTTCAGCCATTCTTATGTTGGCCCAGATTACAGCATCCAAAAGAACACTGGAAAAATTTCTCTTGAGCAGATTGATGCTGTAAGTTGTCTGTGTTTCTGGAGTTAGATAGTATGTTGAAGCATAAATTTTAAAATTCAAGTACTTTATGTACAAACAAAATATAAAGCCTGTATCTTTTTTTTAATTCATACTTGCTTTGTAACTGTTGAGTGAAATTGTGCTAAAGTTCAAAATGCAGCAGAAGTAACTGAAAATGCATGTAATCAGGATTCAGACTCAGAGTGAAGCTATAGTGAATTGCTTAATTTGCTGTTTAATTTTGTGTACTTTCACAAATACCTACCATAATTACAAGGAGAGTTTAACAAAATTTTCTTATTTAACAATCTTGCAAACCATGATGTTTAGTTTATGGTTATTGCATTGCAGTATTAGTCTTTTCAATGCTGGTTTTTGATTTTTGACTTGCAGGAGGGAATTTTGAAAACAAGGAAGTAAATAAAATGGAAGTAAAACATGGGATGCAAATCACCATGCATAAATTGTACAGAGTCAGTTAAAAACACATTATATCTGCTATATCTGAATTTTAGGAATCATGTGTGTTTTCATTGTCCATCTTAACCATGATAATGCTGCTTTGGCAGTGAATTCCATGGGATGACTTGGATGTTAAAAAATAAAAATGCAAAGCTCAAGTAAAATTTAATGTGACATTTTTTTTTTTTAGTCTCTGAGATCTTGCTTTATGACAAATAGTGTTCTTCAGGGGAAGAAACATGCAGATTAGTTGCAAAAGATTTTACTCTTGCTTGTTGTTTTTCAAAGATTTTTTTTAAAAAAAGTCCCTCCCGTCTCCAACCCTCCAAAACTCTATCAAAGGTCACTCTGCCATTGCAGATGCTAAAATAGAGGAGAGGCAAAAAATATTGTAATGAAACTGGGAATATATTTTTCCTGCCAGCAATTAAACCTGTGTTACTTTGTAGCTGGAGACAGTCTGATACTACCACCTGTTTTACTCTGTCCTTTGGATTTTGTTCTTGAGATGGTTATTGAATATGATCGTTTACGGACTCACTTGTGTTACGAATTCAGTCCCAAGGCTCTCTGTACATGCATTTCTTTTCTTCCAGCCATTGGCATTTTCCAATGGAACTAATTAATAATCACAGTAAACATATCCTACAAATTAAATGATCAGTATGCCTTAAACAGAAATTTTTCTCTTCTCAGCTCTCTGTGAAGTCATTCCCTCTTTGCATGCGGCAGTTGCACAGAGCCCTCCGTGACAGCCACCACCTCCGACACGGAGGCCGGATGCAGTATGGACTCTTCTTAAAAGGCATCGGCCTGACTCTGGAACAGGCACTGGAATTTTGGAAGAAAGAATTTATCAGAGGAAAAGTGGATGCAGATAAGGTAATTCAACAAATGAAAAATATCTCAATATGTGAATGTGAGAATGTAGTTAATGTGTACATTGTGCTACAGATTTGAATAGATGCTTTTTGAAGTAGATAATTGGGCAAAAGGTACAGTAATGTATTTTAAAGGTGGGGTTTTTTTTTGCTCTTTGCTTATAATTTTACTCGTTTTGTTGGGTATTCACCTGAACTATGAGTGAAAAAGGCAAGCCATAAAGAGGCCTTTTATAGCTGAGAACTAGAAAAATCTTGCCGCTAGATTACTAGGAAACCAATGTCCTTTATGAAATACAGGTACTATGTAACTAAATTAATTCACCAGGCAGATAAGTGACCACAAACAGTACTATCTAAAAGACAAGGTTAGCCTTTTTTTGGTCTAATAAAAAAAAATTAATTGGACAGCTCTGTGTGAAGTAGTCTTGCCTTAGCAAATTTACAGTCGAAGAATGAAAAAAGAAACCAGAGACAGAAGACAGAAGAATATGGTCTCATATGGTCTCAAGGAAATAGTGAGAAAATACTGTTCAGTGCAATGGGAGGTACTACTAACATATTAGTTATTGGCCTAACTCTTGCCAATATTTTTGAGAGTATTGTGGGTGAGAAAGACGCAGTGTCTCATTTTTGAAGGTTTGTGAACTGCTCCTTATCTTGAACAGCTCAGGTAGAATGAAGCACGCGTCCTCTCTCATCCTTCTCTGCCTGGCCTGTGGTATGTGTTAGAGCAGAGTTTCAGACCTTATGTCAGTTTTGTGTGGAGTGTGGTACTTTGCATTTAATATTGTGAGATTTCAGCCTTCCAGAGTACTGTGAAGTATTTTGGAGTGCTTGGTAGACAGTCTTTCATTGGCTTGGGTTCTCTGGGCCATGGCTATTTATACAAGATACAGGGCAAAAAATAAAGTCAGGTACAATGAGTTATGGTACATATGCCTCTTTCAAGATCCAGAAGATAGATCAACTTTTCTGCAAATTTTTTGGGAAGGAGAAAGGGGTTTGAAGCTATGATTTCAAGGAGTGTCTAAACCTCTGTTTATCTTGCTCCTTAAATGTGATATGATTTAAGAGGAGACAGGTAGTTTGTTAAAAAACCCTCCAAAATGCTTTTTTTTGCAAAGGTCGCAAGAACATCTCTGAAGAGAGGTAATAAATTTTGCAGTGGAGTGCCATTAATTACTAGTTGTATTGGGTTTATGTGGCCAGGTTTTGGTAGTGGGTGGGGCTACAGGGTTGGGTTCTGTGAGAAGCTGCCAGAAGCTTCCCCCATTGTCCAACAGAGCCAATGCCAGCCAGCTCCAAGAGGGACCCACCACTGGCCAAGGCCGAGCCAGTCAGCACCAGTGGGTAGTGCTTCTGCGATAACATATTCAAGAAAAGGGGGGAAAAAATCCCCTTCACAATAGCAGCTTCAACCAGAGAGAGAGGAGTGAGGGTATGTGAGAGGAACAGCTCTGCAGACCACAGTCAGTGAAGAAGGAGGGAAAGAAGGTACTCCGGGTGCTGGAGCAGATATTCCCCTGCAGCCCATGGTGAAGACCATAGTGAGGCAGCTGTGGCCCTGCAGCCCAAGGAGGACATGGTGGAAAAGAGATCCACCTGCAGCCCCTGGAGGACCTCATGTCAGAGCAGAGGATGCCTGAAGGAGGCTGTGACCCTGCAGGAAGCCCATGCTGGAACAGGGTCTTGGCAGGACCTGTGGCCCCCTGGAGAGAGGAGCCCACTCTGGAGCAGGTTTTTTGCTAGGACTTGTGACCCCATGGGGACCCACACTGGAGCAGGCTGTTCCTGAAGGACTGCACACCATGGAAGGGACCATGCTGGAGCAGTTTGTCAAGAACTGGAGCCTGTGGGAAGGATTCAACATTGGAGAAGTTCATGGAGGACTGTCTCCTGTGGGAGGGATCCTACGCTGGAGTAAGGGAAGAGTGTGAGGGGTCCTCCCCCTGAGAGGGAAAGAGCAGCAGAGACAACATGTGGTGAACTCCTATTTCCTGTCACCTGCACCACCTGTGGGAGGAGGTAGAGAAGATCAGGAGTAAAGTCAACCCTGGAGGACAGGAGGGATGAGGGGAAGGTGTTTTAAGATTTGTTTTTGTTTCTCATTACCCTCCTCTGATTTGATTGATAATAAATTACTTTCCCCAAGTTGAGTCTGCTTTGCCTGTGACAGGAACTGTGATCCCTCCCTGTCCTTATCTTGACCCGTGAGTCCTTGGTTGTATTTTCTCTCCCCTGTCCACCTGAGGAGGGGAGTGATAGAGAGACTGGGGTGGGCATCAGCCAGAGTCAATCCACAACACTAGTTGAATTCAGGAAAATCCAGACTTTCCAGCAGCCATTTCCTGTGCTTTAAGGAACTGAAAGGATAAAAACAAGCTATTGGAAACCATAATAGTTTAAAGATACACATTTGTTATTTCTGTTTTCAGAAAATATTGGGAGAACAGATCTCATTCCACCTACTTGTGCTTTGACCAAGTATGTATGTGCACATGTGTGAAGAAATGTATCCACCTTGGATCCTGTTTTCAGTCACAGGGTTATGAGTTTCTACTATAGCATCTCTGTTGATAGGCCCTAGAACTAAATGAAATTTTATGATCCTGTGTTTAGCTTCAAGAGTTAGAAAGCGTATTGTGAATCAAGCAACAGGTTTTAGTTATTGCATTTTTCACAAGCAGGCTGCTACTTCCATGCAATTTTGGTCCTTTTCAAGTTCTAGATATCCAGCTTCAAACTGGGGTATAAAAGAAAACTAATTGTTCACCCCTATAACTGAGGTTGGTGGCCTGTAATTTTTCACAGTAGTGTCATACAGTGTTTAATGTCCTGAAAAAAGGAAGATTAGTACAATTCTTATTGCTGTTTTCTCCTTTTGACATTTTTATTATCTGGCATTCATGCCGTTGTTCCTTTCCTGTAGAGAGGAGATAATTATACTGTTCCGTTTTACTGGAGCATTGTGAAGATAGATGCACGATACTTTGTAAAGATTAAGGTTAATAATGTATTACCTACTGACTTGTATATTGCAAAGAGGRAGTGCTCAATTTGCTGGAAATGGTTATGATTTCAAAATTGTTTTTTCACTTTTGTCTTTAATGGCTGCAACATCTATGCCAATTCTCAATCCTAAGAATTCTTGGCACATGACTTCAGTCTTCAGCAGGAAGGAAGTTGCCGTGAACACATCAGCAGTGAACTGGAGTGCGTTTCTCCAGGCTAAGTATAGGCACATGTACGATTTGCACCATAAAGAACTCCTCCTGTGCTCTGAATAACTGATTCAGGCATACCTCAGGGCTCATTGATAAAAACACTCTAGAAAAGTTTTTGAGAAATTATATTTTACTTTCAGAGAGGAATCTGTGAAGTATGAATGAAGGGTGAAACCTTGTAGTCATTGGGAAAAAAGTAACACCTACAAAGAAAGCACTGAAACTGGTAGAGATGCTCTGGTGGTGGGGCTGGGGAGGGAATGGTCATGTATTGGCATGTTCACAGCAGAGACAAATGCAGAGTGCAAAATAAAACATTTTTTAATTTAGGCACCACAATTAGAATTACTCTGCAAATTGCTAGGTTAAGGGTGCCTAAATGGTAAGTTATTGTTGTTCAGATGAAAGGATCGACTGCCAAGTAAGGATAGTTGCAGTACTTCTGACGGAATGGTTGTGCTGGTTGGCTTCATAATCTCAGTGTTATTTTAAGACCGTTTTGTTTTTTCTATAAATTGTAATCTTACTCTAAACAGATATTAATTCTTACAGATTCTTTCACATCCTGTTCTTGCTTAAAAAGTAACTCCTGACCCCTTTACAAAAAAAAACCAAAATGGGGGGGGGGGGGKGGGGATGTAACTCCAATGTGATTTAAAAGTACTTGAAATATTGCAAAATAAGATGACAAGACAAATTAAATAATTACAGTACAGATGTAAAAATGCTTTGATAGTTGAAAGTAAAGTCCTCTAACAGACATCATTATAGTGGAGATTGTTACTTGGCTGCCACTGTTGTCAGATATTTTTGTATGATTAATCTGTGAATGTGAAAAGGAAGAGCTGAAAGATAATGCGGTATTTCAAACAGGAAAGAAGGAATGCAGAATCAGTTTCTTTAAGGTGTTATTCAATTACTTCTTTAGTTAATAGCCTGGACTCGAGGTTTTGATACAGATGGAAGGTTTTAAAGCAGCCCATCACTTTTTGCTTTCTTTTGCTACATATATACTTGTAATGTATGTTCTTTTTCTTAGCAGTAATTAGTGTATGGTGAGACAAAATGTCCTCTTCTAGTACTCTGATTTTTTACCGCTTTGTGCAGAAGAAACAGTTGCTAGTTATATGCTTATGTGTTGAAAAGTAATTTCTTTGATATTGCAATTTGATATTGCACTGGTTTTTATTCTTGTTGCATACACTACTGAAGCGCATCTTAAAATTGTGCAAGAGTGTGGGGGTTTATTTATTTATTTAATAAATCTCCAAAACAGAAGTATTACTGTATTTACAAAATTATCCTGGTGACAGAACAGCTTTGTTGTCCTTGTGACTTCTTACTGAAAACAAGACACTGTTCTTTAGCCCCTGTGAGGACTCCTTCCTCAGAGATGTGGTGGCACTCAGGCTAGCAAAGCCTGTTATTTGTCCTGACTCAGCCTTCCAGATTAATTTACTGTAGTTTCATATGGCACATTGTTTTCTATCGCAGTTGATCACAAAGGGCAAGGAGCAGGTTGTTCTCTAGTTGTCAGAGGTTTTTGTCTGAGGTATGCCTCTTCGTCGCTTCCTGCTAGTGAAGGTCCTCATGACAGATATTTCACTGGAAGAAGGAAAAGGAAGGTTTACTCAAATTCAACCTTCTTCAGAGTCTGTTATTGGTAAAGAAGGAAATCCCTCACAATGAAGCTTTTGAACTTCAGTTGATTGTTAATATATTATGCATGTTTCTTCCACACATGGTGATCATGTATGAAGCAGAGGACAGACAACGTGACTGCCATATACTGCATCTATATGCAAAGGAATGTCTCCTACTCTGTTAAAAAAACAATAAAACTTTGGGATGAAGATACATCCCAATGAGATAGTTCCAGTGACTTGATTTTCCTGGCTCTTTGATTTCTTTTCCAGATGATCTTATGAGGTTCTTGAGTCTGGATTCAAGAGTGAGCCTTTACCTTGATTGCAAACAACTAATGATGAATGTTCCTACCAAGGCCAACCAAAAATTCCATGAGGGGGAGCTTGGACTGGAGACCTCCTGAGGTCCTTTCCAGTCTGAATTACCCTTTGATTCTGGAGACAGGGTCTGAATTCAAGTAGAAGCACATTTTTGTGAGAGCCAGCCACTAGAGGGAGACAAGATAGTATGGAATAAAGAAATATAATGTGTAGATGTAAATTAGAAGTGCTTATGTTCTATTGCTTTGTAGGTCTATACAATTATATTATTAAAAAAGCCTTATGTATTTAAGCGAAAATAGAAATGGGCACTTGATAATCTTCTAGTCAGTGCTTTTAAACAAGTACAACTATCCTCAGTGCAATTTATAATGCATGGATGATGTGGTGGTTCTTTAAAACAACCTCCACCTGCTAAAATCCCAGGAATATTTTCTCTGTCAGTCAGGTGGTTACATTTGGTTTTGGTATTTTACTTTCTCATTTGTTACAGATTTGAGGGTTGATTTGCCCTTAGATTTTTTTTTTTTAACTTGCACCCTTTATGTTGCGTATTGCTGCCTGCAATTTTTGGAACATGTTTTGATTCATAAATCAGAAAAGGATTTTTATTCTGTCATATTTTTAATTATAATTCTCTAATTGAGTGTAATTTACTATTTTTATTCTTGAATTATTTAAACTTTACAAATCTGAAACCTAGAGTGATATTTTGAACCGAGATAAAAATATAATTGAAATCCCTCTATATGGATTAAAATCTCATTTTAAAAAAATTGTATATCAGTAGTACTGTAATGTAAATAGGTGGCCAGGCTTGAATTCTCCTGAGATGTATAAAGGCTAATATAGAACTTGAAGAAAATGTTGTTTTCTCTTGTAGAATATATAAAACAAAATTGTAATAGAAGTGCAGCATATATTGGCTGTAAAATCTTACCTCCTGAATTCRGTAGAGGTGGAGGAGTATGTAATGATAACAAAGTATTAATATAGGAAAGAATATTTTTGTTGCTTTCATTGGTTATCGGGGTCTAGATGTTCACATTATTGATTAAATTGTATTTTTGTGTTAACCTTACCATAAAATCAAAAAGATTTTTTTCTTTCCACTAATGACTGTAAAAATTAGCTTCAATAGAACCACTTATTATCTGTATTTGTGTTTGATTATTTGGAATTTAGGATTTCATACTCTAGTTGTAGTGAAATAGAACAAGTGAATTTTAAAGATTACGAGTGAATAATTTTTATTATGTATTGGCAAAATTACATTCCATTCATAACATGATTATGTGTTGAGTGGCTATACTCACCTGATATAACTGAGTATAAAGAAAGTAAAAATACTATTATGGTATGTTTCAAAATGTGTTTTGTATTCTACAAAGTTCTTGAAATTTCTTAATAGCAGGCTAAAAGTGATTTAATTGTCAGAAGAAACATGAAAATGCATTTTTCATTTGCGTGACTCATTTTTATTCCCAAACTTACTGTTTAATTTACATTACACCTCTTCTTTAAATGCAAGTTTGAAGAAAAATACAATAATGTACAATTGTTAGGGGTATTTCAAGACAGTAGGTGTGTTGCACTTGGACACGAAAAAACTACGCAGACTCAGCTCTGTCAAGACAGGAAGCAAGAAGGGTCTGATGACCCTGAGCTTGTTTATTTATATGTTCTTAGAAACCACTGTGGATTGGAGGGTGAGGTTACCACCTCTTAATCACACTGGTCAAAGGAAGAATCCATCAAACGTCTCCGCCTAGGAGAATGGAATACAAACAATAAGGAACGGTTAGCAAAACATGACTATTGTTTACAGAAAGTACATGAGAACTCTGTTACAAAAATGAAAAACATCAAAGAACTGAAAAACTCAAAGCAACATAGGTGCTCCAAGGCCTATGTCATAGGCATGTAGGCTTAAAGTAAAAATTAATATTTAATTTGAATTTTAACCCCAAAGGCTAAAGAAAAGAGTCAGGTAAAGAAAAGAAAGCCAAGTCTATGAAATCAGAGTAGCTGTGCAAAACTGTGAAGTGACTCGGCCAAGATGTTGAGTTAGATGTTGAGTTGAGATGTTTGTTAGGAACTGAACAGCCTTTGAGACAGTGATACACTGAACATCAAGTTAAAAAGTTAGTAATGTTTCCAGAAATCAGCTTTATGTCAGTGAGTCAATCAYTGGGAGATGTACTCCTTTCATATAACTTCCTTAGTGGTTTTTTTATGTACTAATTGAAGCCTGGAGGATAACAGGTGCAGTGTTCAAATATAACATAACTGTTGTTGAAGGTGATATCCACATGAAGACAGATGGCTGCTGAAATCCATTAGCTGCCTTGGTCTTGGCTGAAGAGAATAGTCTGGAGTCCCCTTTGTATTTTAATAAGCAGTATGCAGAAGAGGTGTTTTGAGTGAACCATGACAATTTGTTTTATAGTAAAAATATATACAACTAGGCATGAGAATTAAAAGCATGACTTCAAGCTATAAGTGCATGGATTGCTGGTGTTACATTTGAGTCAAGCTGAATTAGTAGTAGTCTTGTTGATTGTATCTGGAAAAAGATTTTGTTTTCTTTCCTTTTCTTTGGCTATGGTAGTTTGCTAATAAGCAGTGAAGAGTTAGACTGAAATAACTGCAAATTCTGAGGAATTATGTCATGACCAGCTATTCTTCTTCCAGATTTGGTTCCATATGAACTGTTGGAGCTGAGCCTAACAACTAGGATTTTCTTGCAAAACCTCCATGATCTGGCCATGGAGTTTAGAATCATAGAATCATAATATCCTTCTTTAGCTGAATGGAAATAAGCTTCAATTGCCATTAGAATTGGGTTATTTTTGGCTTTACGGCTATCACAGTACGTATGTTAAGTCTATGCAAGATTCTTGCTGTCATATATTGTAATTTTTATTTAAAGTTGTGTTTTATAAGTGGGAATTTGTCCTTTGTGTCCTTCATATCCTGTGTGTCCTGTCCACATTTGCTTATGCTTGCTAGCATTCTATTTCCTTCTCTTGTAGAGTGCTTCAGAATTCTGAAAGCTCATCTGAGTCCTCTTGGCATATTACTGACACACTGGTCTGCATGGTTTGGTTCTGTCAATATGTTTTGTATGCCTATTGACTACAGCAGTAGGAAGGAGATCGGTAACCAATTCTGGAAGTGAGAGGACTGAGCACACTCACAGGGGTTGCATTTGATTGTATTCCAAGAAGCAAGGTACTTAGGGACATGGCTTAGTGGTGGATTTGACAATGTTAGGTTTACAGTTGGACTCGATCTTAAAGGTCTTTTCTAACATAAATAGTTCTATGTTTCTGTGATTGTATTTGAATAACTTCTTGCAGAGTCCTGTTAAATTCTGCTAAGTCACAGGAAGGAACCAGGATAAGATTCCTTACTGACTGTATCAAATGTAGAGATGATTAGCAGTGCCTGTAAAGATATAACTCTGGCCCGTGGCTAGAGGGAAGTCCCTATTGGCATTGTGTACACAAGACTAAACACAAGTAACACTGACAATGATGCTGGAAAGAGTGCAGAAAATTAGTTCATCTAATCAGAGCTAGAGATAGCTGTGTACTTCCTGTTTAATTAAGCATTGTGAGATCAAATCAAAATTGTTTGCATCAGATAATGGTTTTTATTAGGACTTAGATATAAATAATAGTATGAAATTGCTGTCATTAAAATAACATGCCATGTTGCATTTACAGATGTTGCTGCCTGATCTGATTAATAATACAAGTTTTACAAAGCAGTTGATACCATTTCTGGTTTCTTGATAGATAAAAAATTATGACTTTACTGCAAAGGGATTTACCAGTAACATCTACGTTGTTCACAATCCTCACACAAATATGTGCAAGTTTGTAGGTATTGCTGCTCTGACCTCTGCTAAACAAAAAATATAGACTTGTTCTGTGGCTGTTTCTCTTATAGTTTTCTTTTAACTTTTGGTGCCAAATAAGACAAGTAAATGAAGCACATCATAACTCTGGTTGACACATAAGAAGTTAGATGATGAGAAATCAGATGTGAATATAAGATTAGATATTCCACTTATTTTAGGAAAGTAAGATGAAAGTAATTTTTTTCACCATTTCTGCCCATATGCTATATATATAATCACTGAAAAAATACTGTTAACTTACAATTTTATGTAAACATAAATATATAAATAAACACATGGACACCCCTCCCAGTGGTAGAAGTTCCTTTTGGTGGGGGAATAATCTGTAACTTCACTTGGTACTGTTTTCTTTCAGTTTGCGGTATAATTTTTTTTTACTGACACATTGAAAGTTCTGAGCACTAGAACGAATAAAAACAAAGCAAACACTTACTTTTTTACCTTTTACTTGTAAGAATTTATTTTTGCTTTAAACAATATTGCCCGACCTTTTAAACCCAAGGTGCTTACAGGTTTATCTGTGAAATTAAAAGACGCTAAAGAGAAAGTGTCTTTGGGACATAATTATGTTTTAATTATGCCCTGTAGCTAATGTAGATGCATATTAAACTCAATCATTTTTATGTGTATTTCCCCCTGAAACTTTCTTTTCTCAGGACTTAAATTACAAATCAGCATATCAGTGTGTCTTACAGTTATCTAAGCTTAGTGAATATTGACAAAAATATTTTTCACTGTCATTTTATATTTTAGATTTTTTCATAAGACAGTATTTTTGTTACAGAAACTTCTAATGAAAAAAATCACTAGTTTTTGCATAATAGATTCAAAATCTTAAAGCAGTATTTCTTAAATTAAATGGACCTGCTATAAACCCATTATTTTTTGCCATATTTTTGTTTCATGGATGTTATTCCAGTAGACCACAACTGATGATGAGGTACTAGAAAACATAAAAGAATATTAGACTATAATATAGACAAATGCTATAGTGTGTACATAAATAGTTGAGGAATCGCAGTAGTAAGTGGTGGTAAAAATGTGTGGTCTTTTACTCCAAGCTCAATCCCTTTTTCAGTTTTCTCAATTATTCTAGTTAAAACTGGAATTCGGCAGTCTTTGTTGTGACGCTGTCCTGGGTTAGTCATATATTCTATTACCACCCACAAAAGCTGGATAAATTTCATAATTACACACCTAGGACTCCTTATCTCAACTGAGATAAGCACTCTGGGCGGACAGCAAGCACTACCCATCCTGATTATCTAATTTCAGCTAATGGCCCATTAGCATTACCCCGCTGATTATCTGATCTCAACTAATGGCCCAGTAGCACCACCCAGCTTGACTAATAGCCTGACCTCAGATCATTGGAGGACCCTGGATCATCGGAGGACCCTGGGGGTCATCCAAGCTCATTACCGAAGCAACCAATAGAACATCGGGAAGATCCTCTTCCGTTGTGAAAGTCCCTGCCCCTGGGGGAGGTGCCAGCCAAGAAACACAGCATAAAACGAGGGTTTTGGTTGGGGGAAAGCACCCTCGACTCGACAGGACTCCACTCTCGTCACTCCACTCTCGTCGGGACTCTCGACGGGACTCTCGACTCGATTCAACTGGGACTCCACTCCTCGGAATTGGACTCACCTACTCCACTCTGCTACTGGGACTGGACTACCAGGCCTTCCTGCAGGACCAGTGCCTAACTGGACTACACAGCTACCACCCTGGTCAACAGGGTGTCAGGTTGTACCGTGACTCTGTCTGTTTGTTTAAGCCCGTGTTTCTGTATTACTGCATTTATTTTAACCTTTTTTATTAAAATTGTAATTTTGACCTAAAATCTCTCGAGGTATTTTGTGTGGGGTTAATTTCCCCTGCTGGTTTACAGCCAAACCAGCACAGATGCCAAAGTTACAGTGGCATTTTCCTATGATTATTCACTTTAAATTACTTTAATTTGTTCAGCATTTTTTGAAACTGTTAAAAATGTACGCTTTTCAGTTTTCATCTTCTGAATTACATTAAAAGTAAAAATTTTGGGCAGTCTTTTAGCCTTAGGGATAGAGGAGAGCTCTAGCTATAATCTCTCTTCCAGGACATTAACAGTGCTGGCATAGTTTTAGTGATGTTCAGCTGTGCTAACCACCATAAAAAGAAATTGGATCAGTTTTTGTAGTTGTTACATATTAGGAACAAAAATCTGTATTTAATAATCTAGCGTATGAACTGTATGAACTGGTTAGTGATAAGGTTCTTACAGTGAAGAGAGTGAAAGCAATAATTATCTTTCCTGTACTAAAACTAGTTTAGATCAGAATCTGCTCTCTTATGACTTGTTTTATTCCCAGCAACACACATTGCAGTAGATACTCCATAATGTAGTATCTTTTTAGAACTGCATGTATAAAAGCGAACGTTGAAGCCAGACCTTTACTTTTCTAAGATTCCTTTTGTGGTTTTGAACCACTTGTCCGTCTGGCACTTTTTTATCAGTGTAGACGGACTGTACTTGTCAGAAGAGGTTTCTGTTTTATTGGGCCTCACAGCAGCAGCAAGAAAGTAATTCCATGACATTTTAAGAAAAATAATAGATGGATTTGCCTATCTGAATGATAAATTTCTAAGTTTAGGGACTGCGAAGTGTCTGAGTGTCACTAAATATAGAGCTTTTAGTAGACTTTTTTGAATACCTTCTTAACGATACAGCTCTCTCTCTTAACCATCTGCTGAAAAATACCTGCTGCGCATTGCTGCACACACCACTGGTAATATATTTAAGCTCTTTGGCTGTTTACCCCAAGTTTTGAGACAGGGTTTAACTGTTTTTGAGATGCAAATATTTTCATTTGTAGCTTTTTATTACCTTCCAGGACAAGCTGAATGACATAGCAAGTCTCTTCCAGTTGTCTTCTTGTGCTTTTTGAACAGAAAAAAATTGATAGAGTAGTTTTTTAATCTTGATGTACTTACTTGAAATAATATTTTGAAATTATTTTATTAAACATTGATACTCTGTAATTGTATAAACTATCTTCCAAAACAAAACCCAGAATTCTGAATACTTTAGTTTGATAATGTCCATGTAATTGCTGTAACATCATATAGCTGTCATATTCCATCTGTCTATATTCAGCTAGTAAATTATGGCTATATTTCATATTCCGTCATCTAGAATGTTGTATCAAACATGCACTCTGCTGGTATACCACAATAGGCRCGATGTAAATAAAAATGTACTTTTGCTTTCAGAATTGATTTAACATTCTGCTGTATGTCTTTGAAATCTGTTGAATCTCATGAATAAAGACAGAACAGCTACTTCATATGTTATTTGTTCAGTGTGCAATTTATGTTTTGGAAATTTAATATATTGATTTAAGAAAGGGAAATTATTATGGTAGGGCTTAAGTATTTCAACCTTATAGAGGTTACTACTTCTTGAAAGAAGCATGGCTTCTGATTTCATATGAAATGTACAATGCTATTTAGCTGTGAAACTGAATTCCGCATAATGTGATGCGCTCTGAGCTTTTACTATTCCATGTGTCCCTTCTTAAGTCCACTCACAAAGGAGAAAAACAAAATGTCCCTCAAATATGTTTTTTGTTGTTCATTTGTTTTCTGTTTCCCTGTTTTTCTTTTGGTCTGCTGCTGTACATGTGGGAGTGGAAGCATGTGGTCTTTATGGCAAGTTTTGCTGTTTAAATTCCAATTTATTTTCTTTTTCTAGTTCATCTACTTAATGGAGTTGAGTTTGGGGCATGAGAACTGGGGCTATACTAGTGAACTCTAAGGAAGGAACTTTTTTTTTAAAAAACAATTATGGTAGTTGGGCTCCTTCTTGTACTTTGTTACTACAAGTACTACTTTGTTATTTCCCTGTTTTTAGAACTTTATAGCAGGCACTAAAAATGAGGTGTGTGTTACTTCTTGTGAGACAGTTCAGAGCACTCTGGCAGTAGAGCTTTTTTATTCTTCTGTTCCCATTTTCCCTATAGTCAAGTCATCTTTTAGTCAAAGAAAGGAAAAAGATAGGAAAATAGTCTTGTGTATTTTTAAAACAAGCTTTCTTTTGTCGAATGCAGAAAGGCTCTTGTCATAATTGCAGTCTAAAGTTGAAATATGTCTTGATTACAGTGCATTTTGCATAAGATAGAATATAAAATGTTCTTTATAGTAAGCAGTTCTCTTTGTTATGACAGCAAGGGCTGATACCTGGTTTTCTGCATTTCTGTTTGATTATTATCTTAAAATGTGATTTTGTCTTTTATTGTCTTGTTAATAAATAAAAAAATCTGGGTTTATAGCAGTTTTTAGAAAATGCCAGTGATCTTGAACCAAACTATGCTATTAGGAGAGCTCCAATACCTAGTTTACTCAATGTGCAAAAGAGTTGACAAACATCAACTATCCATGTACTGTTTTGTGTTTTACTGCCCTGCTTTTGTCATTCTTTTATGACTGCCTCRAAAAAGTTGTGTACATGTTTCTAGAGTAGACATAAGGAATACTTATCATCCTGAGGAAATTTATTCGTTACTCAGTTTCCTTGTAGTTTTATTTTAAGAATTATTTGATTTTTTCCAATGATCAATTTATCTAGAAAATTAATTTGTTTTAATCTTCACTTACACTGAGGATTTGCTGATATCTTGAAATATTACATGATTGGAGCCTTAATATCCTTTTCTTTGTCACTGATCTTTGTCCTAGAGGTTTAACCATATCTCAGTAAAAGGCAGGGGTTCTTGCCACAGTTGTATCAAATTTTGATAACTTTGTCACTTTGGTTGAAGGGATGTTGTCCAGCTCAAGTCACTGGATGATGCTGCTGCTTTTGAAAATCTGAGGCTTAGGGTAAAATTCAGTCTTTTGAATTTTACTGTATCTTGTTACAGATTATCAGCCATAGATTTCTAATGAACGAGGACTGCTTGGTGGACTGCTATAGTGTGTGTTATAGGTTACCACTCTATCTCATGATCAGTGAAAAAGGCCTGCATCGTCATGTAATGCTGAACTTGGCTTCAGACATCATTCTAATCTGTGTATAGATTGGRAAGTAACAGTCTGCAAAGGATTCCGAATAACATTGGAACACCATGAGGGTGCCTGCAAGGAGTTGCAGTAATAAATTAATGAAGKAATTCAGTAATATCTAATTTGTCAAGATGGACAGCTTGCTCAGATGAACTCCTTGTGCAAGGTACATGGTCGTAAACAGGACAAACACTTCTGTGGTTTAAATAGTCCAAAACTTTTCAGTCTCTGCTTCAACAATTGCATATTTAGAGAATGCCACTAGTTCAAACAGTTTGTAAAACATAACCAATTCCGTGAGCATATGATGTCTTCCACTTGTGGAGTGGAAGTGTCAGGACTTGGTTTGCTCTTTGGAAACAATGCATAGACAGAGAACTCCAACTGYTGTGGTGAACTTGCTCAGATCCTTTTGATGCTCTGCCAGATGCACTAAGTAGAACTGGAATATTGGATAATAAGCCAGATTTGCTTGGATTAATTCCAGCGTCCTGTAGATGTCTTTGTAACTGGGAGCACGCTAGCATAGGTGAACTGCAGCTCTTGTCAGCAGCTGTGCTCTTCAAGAGCAAATCAATATGCACCATTCACTTGCACTCATTTCTGGTGCTGTGGTTTGAAACACATCTTTTGTCTTAATGCCAAGAGTCCTATTCAAAATGAGGAATGTCCTGCTAATTTAGATTGTCTGGCATGGCCAAGACAATTTTTCCTCAGACCTTCTCTTGTTTGTGAGTTTCCCTTATGCTGTCTCAGCAGCCTGGGCGTCCATGTGCCCTGCTAAGATTCTAAGTTGTAGTATGGCTGCCTGGATAGCTTTGCTTCCTAGTATGCTCTTTCTCCTTCCTTATGAGAAAAATTACTGTTACTGGAATGAAGGAGCCTGCTATGCCASACTGTTGAGTTAAACAGTAACAATCGGACATGATAACATGTTGGACTGTTTTCCAAGAAGTAGAAGATACCCCAAGTACTTGGAGTGTGAGCTGGAACTGAGACTAGGGCCTTTTTCTGAAGTCCATTTGGCTGCTGCTTTGGCCTGTCATGGTCTGGTCTGCTTGAATGTCTCTGTCTTCTCTTCGACATCTTTGGAGATGTTGTGATGGACTAGTGASAACAAATCATTTGTCAGCAGCCTAAACCTTGTGTCCCAATCCTGCATTTTGTTGCTGGTTGGTCTTACAAGTAGAGTCTAATTGGATACAGTTCAGGATTCTTCACAAAGTGACAACATGTTTCCATGCTGATATCAATTTTCTTTCCTAATTTTTTCCCCTATAACTTGCAATAAAAGATTGTAGTATATGCTACAGTATAGTAGATCATGAGCTACATGAGTGTGTGAATAAGTTGCATGTTCACTGTACTCAAATAAAACTATAGAACATCATATGAGAGCATTCTTGTTTAAGGTGTGGATAGAGCTTAAATAAGCAGTAGGAAATTAGTTTTTGGACTTTGGGTCCCTGGCCAGTCTTCATCCATCTTCTCTGGAAATCTGTAATACATGCTGCTGTGGTATACATACAAGTATGGATTTCTCTCAGTTTTGATACAGACTTACTGAATTTCTTTTCTCCTTGGTATACATTCTCTTTACACTTGGATTATAAACTGCCATTATGATCAGTAGAGATCTAGCCTATAAAGTCAATAGTGTCTAGAGAATGATTTATTTAATGAGCCTCTAGGTGCCTATGTTGGGGCAAATGGAATTGTTCCCTAGGCTCCTGTGGCTGCATTGACCTCCACTGACAGTAATGGGAGATGCCTGGACTTAGATGTCTGGAGCTGAATCTTATTCCTGCAGATGCACATAGTTAGTTACTATTCTACTGCTGTTTAACTTTCTTAGTCATCAAAATAAAAACAGAGAGACGACCCCCTCCCCCCACCTCCCCAAAAAAGTACAAGCCACAAGTGATATACAGTGCATTGCTCACTGTGTGCTGACAAATGCCCCCCCAAGCCTCTGAGCAGTGATCAGTGGCACCCAGCCAACTTGGAGCAGTTTATGTACTGAGCATGATGTTCTGTGGTATGGAATATCCCTTAGCTAGCTGTTCCATCTATGCTTCTTCCCAGCTTCTTGTGCACCTCCTCACTGGCAGAGCATGGGAAACTCAGAAGTCCTGGACTCAGAATAAGCACTAATGATAAGCAACCAAAACATCAGTGTGTTATCAACGTTATTCTCATACTAAACCCAAAACATAGCACTGTACCAGCTACTGGAAAGAAAATTAACTTTATTCCAACTGAAACCATCAGAATAATTTAGATACAGAAAGAAACATTGCAATGTTTTGGAGTAGCTAATAAAATCTTTTGTAGGTGACCAAGCATGTGCCTAAAAAAAATCATGTTGTTATAGGAGATGGCTTTAAGATGTGTTGTGCTGATAATTTGATGCAGTGTCTTGATGGAGAAGACAGCCTGCTGTCGTTTATGTTTTACTTTTCCTGGTTCAAAGTCTTGGTGCATGTAAATGTACGAAAAAATTGTGTACCTAAATTGTATATTTAGCTAAGCTGTGGTAAGGCAAGCTTAGACTGCTGTAAACAAAAGCCTGTGGTATCATATTTTTGCTAGTTCATCAGCCACACAGTTTATGCACATGTGGGCAGTATGCAAGGTATTTGGATGATACGAAAATTTTCTGATTTCCTTATAGTAGATGAAGCCATCTCCAGGGCAAAGTGGTTCTTGCCTCATGTGGTTTAGAAATCCTGGAACTGGAGGAGAAAAGATTTTTTACACTTGATGTAAATTGGTCTGTGCTGTCTGCTACACAATGTATTAGTTTTCCAGCTCAATTTTAGGTGATGTCTCTGATCTGTACCTTTAAGGTAGAAATTGTGCTACAGGATGATAACTTAGGACAAATTTTTGTTATTTGTGGATAGAGAAGCATTTAATTGTGCTCCTAAATGAGAACTG
Source organism: Amblyornis subalaris (assembly GCA_018881555.1). NCBI lineage: Eukaryota > Metazoa > Chordata > Aves > Passeriformes > Ptilonorhynchidae > Amblyornis > Amblyornis subalaris. The sequence goes on along the minus strand of JACAXG010000051.1, from coordinate 2,628,663 downwards.
TGCTTGCAAAAAGATAATCTCAAGTTGAGGTTATTTTAAGAATGAGCTTAAAAAAAGAAAAGTTGCTTGGATAAAGATATGCCAACTAAGCAGTGTCAACAGTAATGATTTGAGTGACTGCCTGGGAAATGGACTAGAAAGTGAACCAATTATTTCAGAAGATACATGACTGTGTGTGATAAATTTATGAATTCGAAGCTGTTATCTATACAGGCTCAACAATTTTAGACAGGAAACTACCCAGTGACTGTTTTAAAAAAAGAGGTGTTAAGCCATTATTACTTTGAATTTTGCAGAGTTGGAACTAATCTGGTGGTCAGCCAAGAAGCTAGACAAAATAAGTGCACCATTTTGCTTTGTTGTTAGACTTTAAATAAATAAATTTCCCAGCACTGTAAGGAATAGATGCATAAAATCTTACATGAGTATATAAAAATAATTTTAACTGAAACGTGAAAATTTTGTGGAAGTGTGAACCTGAGCATATAGGGCTTGTAAGACCTGTCGGCAAATTATTTTCCATCCTAATATGCATGCTGCATATCAGATTTGATAACAAATTTTATGGAGCACCTAGTTCTATTTGCAGATACTAATCTGCAAATATGGCAGCTGATAAAAGTCTCTGTCACTGATGACATGATGCCTGTTGTTCTGTGGCTGGAGTGACTGGGGAATGTCATTTCTTTTAGTTCTCGTGTATTCTGTTACATCAAGCTGATAATTTTGGGGCAAGACATGGCCATACTTTCCTGGTTTGTTTGTTGAAAACTTTTCTTCAAAGGAGAACATACACCTGCCAAATAGTCCATTTGATGTACATCCTCATTCCATATCTAGAGATCTCGCAGGCATTTATGTGATCAGAACTTACTAAAAATAGCTTTTCCTTAAGTTCCTATCTGGAACATGGTAATCTGGTATTAGGCTATACCAGTTGCAAATATATAGCTTTTATATATCCGTATCTCCCTTTTCTATGTATACTGTAATTTATAACTTGTGTGTCTTCTAGTGAAGGTTTTCTAGTACAGTACATGTATCTTAACTAACATTTATTAGGCAAATTAATCTGTATTACTCTGATACTCATGTGAATATACCACATAAAAGCAAAATGTAAGTTCCTTGCTACAGTACGCTAATCTATACCAAGTGAATTGTCTTCCAAGCCTCCTTGATTCTGGCTTTGCACTATTGGTTTTGTCCCACTAATCAGTACTAAGAGCTTTGTTTCTTATAGGGAGAAGTCGCCTAAGAAAGCCTCGGTGTCACCAGGATGCCCAGTATCATCATTAGTATATTCAGTATCGGACAATGGACACATCACTTCATTACAGCAAATACTGGTGCATAAAACCTCAAAACTACCCACTTGTCTGATCTGAAGTGTACTGCTGATGACATTATGTGCATCCTACAGCCATGCCTGGAGGAAAGGGAAGTCCTCAAAAAACTTTGTCTTCAGTGATCAAGTTAAGGCTTGGAGAGTTGACTTGCAGTTTTTAAAAACAAAAATTCACACTGCTGCTAATGCCTAGACTTGCACATTCCAAGATCAAAGTGACAATTTTTTATAGGGCTCTCCTTGCCTCAGCTTCTTGGCTTCAGTGCGAACCAGTTCATTGCTTAAACGAGACATATTTCTTGATCTCTTTTCCCACACCAAAGCCATGGCTCGTCCACCTCACACAYAAATTATAAATGTGTTGCAGATTTTAGAAAGCTCAGAGAGCTAAACAGAAGCAGAGTAACTGAGATAGTCCAGATGTGGGCCATACAGTTAAAAAGTTGCAGAGAATCCTTGCTGTCAAGTGTGACTGGCAGTAAGAAATCTCAATAGAGTAACGATGTTGCTTCAGTATTACTATTTTACAGTAACTTTGGCAGTTTCTGTTGATATTTAACACAGTCTGTGGTGGGATGTGGAGGCATACCCAGCTTATATATGATATAGAATCATTTTTTGGTTTTGTATTCTTTTGTTTCATCTCAATGGAAACTGTCACGCAGAGTACAAGGGAAATGTACTCGCTCCTGCAGCATCGTTCCTATTGAGCAAGTTCATATCAGGGTTCAATAAGACCATCAAAAGTTCTTATAAAAATCACCAAACAATTTTGTTGATTTTTCAAATCACTTAATTTGAGTTTGACCTTTTACAGGTTGTTGCCATAATGCCCTTATAGTAGACTGCAGTTAGAATAGATGGTAATAGTAGTTTTACAGGTTTTTAAGCTGTTTTTCTAAAATAGTTTTAAACCAAGCAATTTATAAGCAGTTAAAATGACCCTGCAAACACCTACATGCATGATATGTGCTGTGTATAATTTATTTGGTTCAAGAAACTTTAACTGAACCACTTCAATATTGGGTGTTAGAATAAATAGGAAGGGACATATCCCTCTGCCTTCCTGTTTCTGCAGATTTCAAACATGTCTAATTTTACCTTGGTGCTTTTTCTAGTGAAAGGGGTTTCTCCTCTGGGTTTTTTTTTCTTTATGCACATAGAGTAATGGTATTAGGAAAGAATGAGGCTGATCATGGAGTTCGTTCCCCAGTGTATAGAGAAGGCTGTTCTGCAGGATGTCTTTTCTGTAATGAAATGCTGCAATTCATGGCTTCTTCCCGCTGAGGGTGACCACACAGCCTGTCAGATATTGGCCCTGCTAAAATCCTGTTTCCTTGATCAATGGTAAGAAAAGCTGAATCACAAGGATGAGAGAGCTCTTAGTGAAGCATGTAACTGCACACGTGCCAACTTGCACCATGTAGCTTTGTTATTCTCTGCCATCTGCCACTGCAAAAACTCTTGAGAACCAAACAGGATTACAAGACAGCAACGAGAAAATATTCAACCTGTCCCGAGGCCGTGTTGTGTTGTTATGTAGCTGTTGTTTCTACTTACTGCAAGAGCTGCTTCTCAGCATAAAGTAATGAGTTAGGTAGTAAAAGTAATTTCTGTGGGCATTAAGGCAAGTGATGTGAAAAGTACAGCTCAAGATAGTAGTATACAGAACTGTTAGAGAGGGGTGTTAATTTTCTAGGAAACTAAGCAATACATCCTGAAGCATTCGTGATTTGCTTAACCCCTGAAAAAAAATAATTCAGTCTAACTTGATTGCTTGTTCAAATATCCTTTGTTAAGAAGATGAAATGTGCTTTAATTCATCTTTTGAATAGGAGGAAAAATTCCAGAGTTTCTGGGTAGAAGAATAGGTGGCCACAGGATCACAGATTGCATCCTCAGTTTAACAGGTTCACGCAGAGATTGGAAATTAAAAGGCACACATCTTTGTATTTGGTTTTTGCTTTTTTTCAGGAGTAAACAGACCATTTGCAGCTCCCACAGGAGCAGCGGCAGGACTTGGCCAGCAACTGCTGGTGCCCTGTGAAGGGGAGAGGAGCTGTGCCCTGGCACTTCTGAGTGTCTGTGCACACCTAGAGAATTCTTGCTAATAGAGAGTTGGCAAGCCCGACTGTTGCTAGAAAAAGTAGTGTTTATTTGCTATTCGACCAACCAGTTCTTTTATCTCCTGAGCAAAAAGGTTGACTAGATAGGAAGGAGAATTCTCACCTGCTGAATCCTGCCTGTGGCTATGCTGGAAAACAAAATGCCATTTTCTCTCTTTTCTTCCCCTTCCTGCTTTTTAAAAAGTCTTTTAAAGTGGAGTAAAGTCACTTTGTCAAATGCACAATAAGGATTAATTAGTCAATGTTTGTTCAGAGCTTTGGATGTCTTAAGCCTTATTTGGGATGAGTGCTGAATATTAGTGTTCTTCATGCATTGACTTGATTATGAGCAGCATCTTAATGAAGAAGCTTCTTTTTTACCGTTTGAATCAGGTGCAATTTAGGATTTTATTCTCAAAGTTTGTGTATGTTTTTATACATATTTATCTTTTATATTTGCAAAGTATGTTACAGAGTTGCATGTACCTATATTTTCAAAAACATCAAAGTGTTTTATATGAAGAAAAATACATTTTATCTTTCTGGGGGTTTTTTGGCCTCTTTAGGCCAGTCCAGAGATTTCATAGGTATATGAGTATTCTGAATTACTATTTGGACATTCACAGGCCAAGCAGGGAACTACTTTTATCTGCAGAGAAATGAGAGTATCTTTGCAGTAGTAGTGTCACCAGTTGTATGCTTGAATGATTTTTCTGAGTATATTACATTGTCCTCTATTAGTAAAATACCAGAGCCAGAGTAAAAAATTAAAGTGGTTTTTGAGAAAAAAACTTAAATTCTTGTGGGAATTGTCTATATTCAGATGCAGAACTTAAGGTTAATGCTAAAATTTTGAATTGAGCAAGAGCAGAGTTGTTCTTTTATGTATTGTCGTAGTTCTTTTTTGAGGCAAAGAGAGACTGAAGATGTGATGCTTTATTATTTTATCATATTTGTGGGTTTTAGAACTAGAAGTATGGTATTGGAGCAAATGTTCTTTGATTTCTTATAAAGCCTAATGCAACTTAATGGAATCTGTATGTTAAGTAATCTGATTTTACTACAGATTTTATGTCACCTATTACCCTGTAAAAAATGACATGAACTCATGTAATTGAATGTTTTCCACAGAACTTGACGAAAATGATATATTGATAGCTCTATGCTCAGCTGTCAAGATAAATGTTTGATTACATCTATATTACTTGAGAAGATTTAGTTTTATTGGAGGAGTTGGTAGTCTATTAGTAGACAAAAGAGAAAATCTTTTTTATACAAGCAAAGTATCCTTCATTTTAGAATCTGATGAATTGAACTTCAGTGCTGAAGCAAAGTATAGGTGAAGCATTATACTTTGGGAGAACAAGAATGTGAACCTGAGTAAAGAAATCTGTATTTCTATTTTGTTTTCTATAATGGGGCAATCAATTTATGGACATTTGTGAAAGATTTTAAATTACCATGTTTTCTCCATTTACTAATATCGTGGGGTTCAAAATTCTTTTCTTTATATCATCTTGTCTTTAAAGTCATTACAGAATCAGCTGAAAAGACCTTAATGCAGTTACACACTTCTCTTGTGATGTGTCTGTAAAACATGTATATTTACACATGCAAGTTCATGTGATGTAAACCCCAAAGCTAGAAGCAAGCAACTGGTTTTTATTTTTCTCAGCTTGAGTATGTTGGGAAAATTTATTTTGTTATTCAGTATTTCTATTTGCAGAGCAGATTGAAATACTGACCCAATATGTAAGAATTTATTCTTCTGTTTTTATTCAGTTTGACAAAGGATATGCTTACAGCATTCGCCACAACTATGGGAAAGAAGGAAAGAGGACTGATTATACCCCATACAGCTGCATGAAGATTATCATGTCCAATCCACCAGGTCAAGGGGATTATCATGGTGAGTTCCTTAGGGGGAAAAACTCCTAGCATTTACAAACAGCAGAACCCCTTGGCTAGAGAAGTTATTCCCTCCTGTAGTCTCATAATTTGTGTATTTAATTTCCAGACCATTGTGGTCTTGAACTGTTCTCTTTAGATCAGACTTGATAACTGCTGTTTTTGTATATGTTGTGTTATGCAGTTCAAGGACACTTTAAGATGCTTTCAGAAATCGCCAGTTAGAGGTGTTCTGAGATATGAATTCAATCTTACAGCAACTCTGAAATTCGCTAGGTATTTTAAAATCTCCTACTGCTGGATGACTAAACATGGAAAACCTGCACTAGCTTCACTGTTGTTAGGGTAGTACTAAGTCATTTATTCAGTTGTGTCTCAAAACTAACTCTGGGACAAAAAAATTCTACTGTTACTTAGGTGGTAGAACTTTCTAAGGTACTTATAAAGTGATATTTTTACAACAGACTGTGCTTTGAAGACCAGTTGTCTCTCATTACTTTCATTTTCTTGGGTTTTTTCCACAGCTATTAAACTATACCAGTGTGATCATTATTAGTAAGGAACTAACTTCAACTCTTTTCCTGTCAGTGAATGAGAATTGTGGCCTGTTTGTGGTGGGATATTTTATGCGACTCTTGAGCCTGTGGTGCCCTGATAACTCTGCAGTAGAGTAATTATTTAAAGAAAAAAAAAAAAGTAAGCAATTGTACACATGGGTAATTAACTTTCCTATTAATAAGCTGTTAGACAATTAGGAACAGCTTAGCTGGTCTCTTGAGTGCCTTACTGCACTAACTCCTGAGTAAACAGCCTTGTTTGTGAGCTTGCTTATTTTTTACTGTCAGGGTGCCCATTCCGCCACAGTGATCCTGAGCTACTGAAGCAAAAGCTGCAGTCATACAAGATCCCTCCCGGTGGAATAACTCAGGTAAGGCGTATTTTGCTTGACACTTTCATTAATAAGACACTGCTTTTCAATTTTACTTTCTGTTCACCTAGGAATGATAAATGCAATTTGTCAGTGTGTATTGTGAAATATTTGTTCTTACAGAAGGTTTACACCACAATTTTGGCTTTCTGGCTGCAGTGTTCCCACTGATGCAATGATTATTGTCACCACCTTTTATTGTTTAATATTATGAGTTGGTTTATTACTATAGTGGAAACAATGCAGAATTTCGTTCTACGTTGTTTTACTGCACTATGATTAAAAAAGTTTAAATAAATCTGGCAGTGTTTTAGAGAATTTATTCTTCTTCTTTCAGTGACTTGTGGATGACTACTGTGTAGTCAGTAGACAAATATAATTGTTTTCTATAATAAACTTCTAAAAACTGTACATTCCTAATCATCCATAGTGCTAATTTCCTCTAAACAACAAAAGCACATAAAAACTAATGAAATTAAGCAGAAATTTTTATCAGCTTTTAAAAATGTAAACTTAAATTTAAAATCTGTCTTTTATAGCAAGGACAATGTAGGAATTGGAACTTTGAGATGTGTCCTGAAGAACTGTGGCTCCCACTGCTTGCTCTAGCAAGAGYTTAGGGCAATAAAAGATAGCCATCATTTTCATTGAAGGAAGGTGTCCTGGTGAGATTTAAGCTGAGACCAAACAGTTCTGTATATTGACTGCTTGGAACCTGCTTTAGGTCCATAGGAAAAACTTGCTTTAAGTTATTGTCTTTAGTTCATGTGGAGCGTCACCACTGCTTGTCAGGCATCAACAAACTGTTTTACTAGATAGAAAAGAATGTGAAAGTTCCGAATAAGCAGTCTGCGTTGGAAGGAATAAGTAAGATACAAGTTAAAAGGGAATAGTTTTAAAGAGTTAATTGTTCACTCATAGTAAGTCTCGACAAATTCTTGAAACATGCATACTTTTTTCTAGGAATATTTTTTCCTTTTATTTTTTCCTGTTTTCTCCTGGTTCATATCAATAAGCATCCATATATCTGACAGGTCCTAGAGATACTTTCCTTTGGCTTTTTTCCTTTATATATGCATCAAGAATTCATGCTGGTCAGGGATTTTTATCCTGCTAATCATTGGAAAGATTGGTGAGGATTTACTGGCTTATATGCCTTGCTATATGTGTGGGTAGGATTTAGTAGAGGTTATTTCTTCACTGAATCTGCACAGTAAGGCAGTATCTTTACATTTAATGTAGTTCCGTACTTAATGTGAATTGTGATTTTATTTTTGTGTGTGTTTGGGTTTGTTTGTTTGTTTGTAAAGTAAAATTTGGATTCACTAAGTGTCTTAAATTTTCTTATCAAAAGTGACTAAGGAAAACTGTCTCCATCAACATCATCTTTGCCCAGAAATGGACATTGTTCTGTCCATGACTCTTGTGATGTTTAAGCACAGTTAGGGTAAAGGGCTCTTCAGTGTCCACTCCTAGTGTTACGCCAACCCCTCCCCAAAACAATACACCCTCCACGCAAAACCTAATAATAATTAAATTAAATTAAATTTAAAAAATTTGGCTGTGCTTGGGTTCTTAGAAATTAATCTTTTACATCAGACAGTCTTTGAGATATCCCGTAGGAGAAGAGGAAGAAAATCAGTTCACATCTGTCTCCAAGTTGTCATTATTGCTACCTCTCCTTGTTGCTCCATTTGCATGGTCCAGTAATGTTTGTGTGACTTCAGGATCCTTCAGTCCAGACTGTGGCTTTTAAGAGTCTTCTCTGATGCTGATGGCAGTTACTGCGTATCAGAAATGTTATTTTTCCTTTAGCACGGTGCACAGATATTAGGGGTGGATGGTTTACCAGTCTTTGAATGCTCTCATGTAGTTGCTTTTTCAGTAGCTGGTTCTCAAGATTGGTATTCACTTAAACCATACCCTTTGACTCTTAGACCTGCTGTTAACTCCAGATCCAATGAGAGCTCCCTAACAAMCTGGTAGATACCTACTCTTAATGAATGGTTCAGAGCTTGACTTTTCAGCTACGTATTTTAATAAATGGTATGTTTTTTCTGGAGCTCAGGACCTCATATGCTTGTTTCGAGCTCTGTTCCAAAATTCCAGGGATGGTGCATAATTTTTCAAACATTTATTTTAAATTTAGCTATGTAGTTACGAATTGGTCCCCTGCTGGGATTGTCATCTTTTGGTTTAGAATACTCACATGTCTTCCCTCCAAGCCCACAAACAAGCCACTTCCTTCCATTTGAAGCATCTTCCTTATGGCTATTATGGGAGCCCCAATGTGGGCTAGTGTCCAGCTCTCATGGCTTGTGGTTTTACCCAAGATGGTTAGTTTTCTAGTGTTTCTAGGGCTGTCCGTACTCTTGAGATGCACCCTTTCCTTTAAGGTTCATAAGAGTTTGTGAGTTTTTCCGATACGGATAAAACATTTGACTGGTGTGTGGTGGGAACAAACCCCATCCTAAAGGGCTTTTCACAAGACTAGATGTGACAAAGGAAGGCTGAACCTTGCAATGATGCTACAGAGCAAATACTGCCAGACCTCATGTGACTTCAGTAGTCAGTCTGAGCATTAGACTGCTTTCATTGCATTCATTTTGTAGTACTGTCAGTAATGAAAAAAGTGATCAAAGCATTTGAATATGTGAATCTGCTTGCTATGAAATATCTGGATCCAACCTGTTGTTCCAGTCTAGATTTTTTGAGGCTATATCTTGTCTAGGATTGTATCTGCTGAAGTAATCTTCTCAAAGTAATATGGCAGATGACTTACAGGTCTTGCCTAGTTATCATAGCGTCTAAAGCAGAGAACTAATCCTGGTGTTTATTCCAAGAACTGAATTATTTATCTTGTATTTATTTCACATTTTCCTTAGGCTGGTCTAAATCTTTATTTGTGATAGTAGTTTTCCTGTTTGTTTTAAAAATGCTTCTCAGAGAAAGAAGCATTAGCTGAGCATCTAATGCGTGAATGTGTAAGTGCATAGCATTTGAATTTATAGTATATAATTTTTCATTTCTGTCTTTGGTATACTGCTAATTAGGTAAAATCTTTATGAAATCAGGTTTGATAATAGTTAATCAATTTGAAGAATATAAAGATTAAAGTATATGTTAAGATGTTATGTTTTTACATATGAGACTGAACAAGAGCATGTAGGGACAGGACAAGGGGGAATGGCTTCAAACTGAAAGAGAGGAGGTTTAGATTAGGTATAAGGAAGAAATTCTTTACTGTGAGGGTGATGAGGCACTGGAACAGGTCCTCCAGGGAAGTTGCAGATGCCCCATCCCCGGAAGTGTTCAAGGCAAGGTTGGATGAGACTTTGAGCAATCTGGTCTAATGAAAAGTGTCCCTCCCCGTGGTAAGGGAGTTGGAACTAGATGATCTTTAAGGTGCCTTCCAACTCAGCCTGTTCTATGATTCTGTGATAAATACATCTGTTGTGGTGCTGTACTAAATGTGCTGTGTTGCCTGCACATCTCACATAGGGAGATAAAAATGATAGGCTTTGAATTAGAGTTATTTCAAAATATCTATTATTTGTTTCAGGAAGTTTTCTTGGAGAAACTACCTTTTCCCCAATTCATGTCAGTCACAAAAGCAAAAAGTAGTAAAAACTTCTGGTTCTACAAACAGGAGAAATGGAGAGTCTAGACTAGTTATTCTTGGTTTTCTATTAGGAGAAAAAGCATTTCTTTAGGGAAAAAGGCTTATGTAGATGAATAGTAGATAACTTCAGAAAAAGGCTTGTTCCTTCTAGCAGAATTTTTCTTTTAATTTAAAAATATTTTTTTCCTGTAATTGGGTTAAATTAAAGGTTTTGATTAAGTCACTGAACCTTGTGTAATATTCTTCTACAGATTTAGTGTTTTGTGGGGTTGGAGATTCTTCACAGAGATGGAAATAAATAAGCCAATCTGTGCTTAGGCCTCTGATATGGCTTTATGTTTCTATGAATGAAAAAAATTCCATCAAAACACTGAACAAAAACCTGCCAAACCTGCAAAAAAACCCACCTGAAAACTACCACAATGGAAAAACCCTTACACTCTCCTTGTTGATCTAATATTTAAGAAGTTTTAGATTATTGCTGTCTGTAAAAATATTTTCCCTGGCAGCTAAAGAAACTTTCCAGGGCAAGTTAGAAATTAGTCATACGTAACTGAGTCTATAGTAGAAAGATTTTCATGTTGAAAATATAAGTTAATCTGCAATGTAAAAAAAAACCCAAAACCCAAACTAACTTTGAGTAAGTGAAAATAACAATGGATAATTATCCATTGAATGCTGAGGATCTATAAAGCAGGTGGCTGCATACAGCTGCCAAACATCATCTCAGCCTCATTAGCAGTCGGTAGAGAAAAAAGTTGCAGATGGCAGTGAAGAAAAAGGCACATAAGGACTAACAGGAAAAGTCCTTGAGTATGTACCTTTACTTACAAAGTAAAGCAATGCAGTGTAAATGTCTTAATATATGTAGAGGCAAAAGATTGCTGCTGTGAATTAAGTTTTGAATGGAGGTCTGTTTCTGGGAAACACTAGGGAAAAACAGCTGCAAGCTTGCTTTCATTATGTACACAAATGTAGTAGAAAAGATAATATTTATTATGGATGGTAAATCTGTTTTATTTTAATAGAGGATTGTTAGTTTCTCTCACACAGAGGACTCCTTTCTAGCTGGGCTCCATTCTATTCCAGTGTTTAACCTTTTTTGTTTCCTCTCTTATCAACTTGTTCACTGATAAAGCAAGTTAATCTACTAAAGCTGTTCTTTAAATATGTTTGATGTGCTCCTTATTCCTTCTCCCTTTCATATATGCAGAAGGTGAACCTGGTCCCCCATGATGTGGCCAGTTTAAACTTACATATGTACTAAATATCAGGCTTACTATTTGTCTGCCTTGTGGCTGGCTCTTGGAATGAGTAGGAGCTGAATTAAAACTGTGGCTTTTTTTTTCTTTTTTCCCCTGGATGAGCCACTAAGGTTGGTCTGGCTTTTCTACCCAACCACAGTTTTTAATCAACATTTAGCTTTGTCATCTCTACTTGTCAAATTTGGCTGAAATTGGCCAACCATTCCAAGCTGGGGAGGTGATGTGGTGTAAAGGAGCAGGAGTAAAATGATGACTACCAGTGCAATCATGTGCATTAATAAATATCACAAACTGGATGAAAGTCTCTGGAATGTTCTGGTGGGCATCTGTTCTATGGAGCACTCTATCAATGCCAGGAAGAGAAGCAGTGTGAACACCCAGTTACCAAAGTTCACTGGAGCATGCTGATGTGGCATGATGAACAGCTCTAACAGCTGTTCTCCAAGATATGTCTTCATAGTAGAACAGCAAAAGAATCTGTTTGGTGACCTAATAGTAGCCTGTAAGAGATCTGATAAACATTTTCAAGGCAGTGGGGCAGTAGTTCCTTGGTTGAATGAGAATGTAGCTTGGCAATGAAGACTGAGATGTTGCAAAATAGCATTGTTGCTCTTCAGGAATTAAAGGCCAACTCTGACTATACACATGACCATTATAGCTTTCATATGTCAGCAGCATCGAGTCAATGAAGTTCTTGTCTCCAGCTTAAAGGTGGGTCAAGATTTTGTCAAGGATGGGCTTGGTTTCAGAACAGTTTGCTCTGCACTGGAATTTATTTGTAAGTGCCCCTTTGTTCTGTCATCATCTGAGCAGTGTCAGTTAGTGATCCCCCTTCTGATATTTGCCACTTGAAGTTACCATTTTTCTGTTGAAATGTCGCAGAAGATAAGAGCAGCTTGATCTCTCATCCTCTCAGTTGCTGAGAATTAGTTAATTAAAAGCTAGCTTGGGTAATCCTTGTCTTTTCTGCTTTTCAGGGTAGTTGAACAATGGCATCACTGATGCAAAAAGCATCTATAACTGTGGTCTGCAATGCAAAAGTTAAACAAGCTGTGGAATGTCTCCTAGATTCTTAACTGATCAGCTCTTTCAAAAAGTTTGCTTAAGTTATAAGAGAGCCTCGATGCTTTAATCTTTTGGAATTTATACTAAGAATCTGTCTATACCTGAGTTTGCTCATTTAAGGTTCTGAGATTTAAAATGTATTTACACCTAAATTTAGAAAAGTTTTTATTTATATAATTTTATTAGATGTAATCTTGATTAAACAAAGAAGAATTTTGAGAAAATTGTAAGTATTTATGAACTAGATTGAATTGGTTGACTTATTTCAAGTTGGACAAGTCTGAATGCTACAAAATATCATGAATGTTTCTTTTAACTAACCAACAGACAAATAGGTCTTCTGATAATTACTCCAAATTAGATGAAAAATACTTTTTAAGGAAGTACCTACATACAGCATGGTTAGCATTTTCTTTAAAATAGAGCTAGTTCTTTTGCATGGCATAGATTATATTGTAAGGAGCAAACAAGAAAACGTAAGGCAATATGAAATTGAAGTGTTTAGAATAGATGAGTTTTTTTCAATACTTTACTAATTTTTTTCAGTCAGTTTCGAGGAGAGGGGAGATAAAAACCTGAAATATATGTATGTACACAGATAGTGCCAGATTTCAGACTTCATTGCTTAGTTGGCCTTGGCCTTTCTCTTTTACAGAAGGTTTAACAGGAGGTGGCAAGAGGGATAGAAATGTAATCAGTTGGGCTATTACAGAAAAATAATGGGGCTAAGTACTTTCCTGGCAGTGTGTTGCTGTTTCTATCCATTCAGCAAATGTAATTTATTTATATATCTGTCAATAAATACAAGGCAGCATCCCATAATGAGTACAGCAGGGATTTAAGCTGTATATTGCTGTGTTTGACACAAAGGTCAACCTTGGGAAATGGCTTGAAATTAACATTTCTTGAAAACTATTTTTCCTTCCACTGAGGCTATCTCTTAATTCCAGCAATTTTCTCTGTTTGATAAGCAGAGGGAGCATACATTTTGATTATATAAAGGAGGGAGGAGGTAATGAAACTTTAAAATATTTCAACCAGCATTGCATTCTGGTGATAAGAATGGGACTTTATGCAGCACAGAAGAGATTACCTGAAGTAGAATTGGAAAGCAAATTGTATTTACAAAAGATGGCATGATTTTCCTAATACGTGTTCAAAACAGCCTATTCACTCTCATATTCTGCTGAGCTTGACTAGAAATAGCTTCATTTCAAAAAGGACAAATCTGATTGAAGGTAAAAGCACTCCCCTCTCACAGATACTTGTCTAAAGGATTTGCATTACATTTTCTTGATGGGAGCACAGTAGTATTTTACTGTGCATCTGCATGAACTGGTAATGTGGAAAATAAAAATACAAATCGTGTCCTTGATTGCTTCATGCTTCAACCACTTGAATTACTAGATTTATGCCTGCAATTATGGAGGAGATGTTGCAATATGATAGTTTGACAATAACTGTCACAATTAGATTACCAAAATATAGATACAACTTATTCTTGCAGTTAAGAGTATTGAAATTACATTTTAAGGACCAGGTGCAATTTCCTGTGGTTCTATCTTGTTTTTAATGTAGCCAGAGGATTTTTAGATGTTGTCAGTTATTAGTAGGATTCACAGATGTCATGTGCTGCAAATGTCCATGAGCTGTTGTACAAGACTGCCCTAGAATACCTTGGTTTTGAAAGTTTCCACAAGATGTATGTGTGCTACTTGTGAACCTGTCACGTTTTTCTCCCTCTGTGTAGATCCTGGAGTTGGTGAAGGGCATGCATTACCAGCTGGCCTGTCAGAAATACTTCGAGTTGACGCATGATGTAAGTAGCTACTATTGTTTTTTCAGGTATTACCACCAACTTTGTCTTGAGGAAGCCTTGGAAATCTTGAATGAAGCCCAGAGACTATTTTCAGCTTGCACATCCATCATTACCTGTTTTGCTTTGTTAGTTTCCTTTTCAGTAATTTCAAATATTCTTTTGTACTTTTCTGCATTTATATATTGATGTTATTAAAACCCTCAACATTACAAGATGTAGTAAAATGTTATGCTTTCGTTCTGAAAAGGTCAGTATTGTCTCTATTTCAAGTCATTTAACTTTTCTAATATGCTGCTCTTAATCAAATTTGTAGGTTTTAATGCGTTGCACAAGTTTGATATTTTTAGATACACCCTAAAAAATAACCAGGAAGGATCTAAAAACTGTAATTTAAACTAATCTGCCAGCACCTACATGGTTCATATTGTTAATTTTTACTTGGTAGTTTTTTATATTTATAAGCATGTGTGATTATTTTTTTAAATCAAGATAAATATTCTCAGAGCTTTCCCATTTGCTTAATTGTAAGTAAAGTAAGATGCTCCAGATAATTGTAAGATAACAAATGGCCACACTTCATCTCCCATGTGATTTCTTGATTCAAAAAACTAGCTTTCACACTGGTTCAAAATTCCTTGTCATCAAAAAAAACCTCAGTGAAGCACAGCTGTTCTTAGAGCTTTGTTCTCTTCACAAACCAAAAAGTGGAAACATCCCTTTCAAAGAGCAGACTATGGAACGGCCTTGCTGAGGATATGGATGAGGATTAGATGACCCAGAGACATTTACCACTGACTTCTTTGTTCTTCCTGGTTTTCACAATTGATTTACGTGGAATGTTTGTCTTCACAAATTTCCAGCAATCATATGTATGAATGTATAGCAAAGGTATACCCTAAACCTGTATCCGGTGTTGTTTTGGCAGCTATATTTTGAGAAGAACACTTTGTCTTACAGACTTAGAAAATGTGAAAACAAGTCTAATAATCTGAAAGGAAATTCAAAATTATGTACAATTTAAAATTTAGATGACACTTGCTCTGTGTAAGCCCATGTCAGTAGAAATAATATTTTCCCAAGACGACTGTAGACCCCAAGGTCAACATTCACCAAAAGATAAATCAGTACCGTGCATTTTAGGAAAGCTGTCTTTCCGTTCTTCTATGGCAAATTCCAGAACAGCATTATTTTTTATCAGTTTTGTGGTAGTATAAATATCTGTCTTTGCTGCTTGCACTAAGAATCACCTTTCTGCTTTGCTGTTGGTAGATCTATTATTTCAGTGAGAGAAAGCAGAATACACAGAAAGACACTGTAGCTTGAATGGCACATGCTTCTGAGGGCAATTTTTTTACAGAATTTAGCTGCTCAACTTGCTACCAACCTGCTCAGACTGATTCTTCTATTCTACAACTATGTGCTTTATTCATTTTTAATGTTTTATTATGGGCTGCTAACAGATGTATCCCTGAGGCTGGTGACCTTTGCTTTCAATCAAAACTTGGCTTTCCTGTGTATCACGAGCAGAGTTTTTTAGTGAAGGAAATTTCAGAAAAATCAATTATCATAACACTGATGGTTTCTTTGAGTAGGGGAACAATCTTAAGTAAAATTTTCATAGAGATAATGGACTTGCTCACGTGGAGAATTTTAAATTATGTAAAAATTTTACCAAGAAAAATTTGTTTGTGTTGCCTGCAATTCTTAAAAGTTACAGTGTGTATGTGGGTTAGATCGACTATGAATGACTTTGTAATGGAGACTTGTTTAAGATTTTATTTCTCTAAGTTCACAGGGTCAGCTTCAGTAGTCTAGTGCTTGGCACTAAGACTATGCTAATGAACGCAGCTGGACTAGAGGGAGAATGTTTAGATACATTTTTTGGTGGGTGGGTGATGGGGTTGTGTCCTTGCACTTCAGTGCTAGTAGTTCAAATAGCACAGTTTACCAAAATGCTTATTCCCTGTGTACTCTGTGTAACCTGGGCTTTTTAACTTCAATGCTACACCTCTCCTGAACTTTGGTTTCACTATTTCACAACCACAGAACAAAAGCAGACATCATTTCTGTGGTCCAGTGTATTGTCTTCAGGCAGGAACTAATATACATGTAGGCAATTTGTTAACTGTTTAGTAAGTGTGAGAAAAGAAAGGTGTAGCACCATGATTTTGCTCCTTGTGGGTTTTCTCTAATATCACCTGTAGCATTATCAGCTGTCATTTTAAAAGTTCTTGGTTAAAACCCAAAGATGTTATAGTTGCAGAATGACTATTTCAGGAATTTCAAAACAATATTTGCTATAGCAGGAATACTAAACTAGAGTTTGTATGAAAGCCAGTGTGTGCAAAATGTGGTGAATCCAAAAAAAGTCATGGGACAGTATCGCCTACTTAGATGGATTACACAGTTGTGTCTGAAGTAGCAGGTCTTTTTGCTTGGTTCAATACATGTTATAAACTTAAAGTTTTGACTGCACAGAAAATACATTTTTCTTTG
The DNA here is from genome assembly GCA_018881555.1 of Amblyornis subalaris. Classification (NCBI taxonomy): domain Eukaryota; kingdom Metazoa; phylum Chordata; class Aves; order Passeriformes; family Ptilonorhynchidae; genus Amblyornis; species Amblyornis subalaris. Next base: position 2,612,107 of record JACAXG010000051.1, on the reverse strand, counting down.
GATATAGTGGATTTCAGATAGATTTACAGATGTGAATGGACAAAGCTGTTATAGAAATCTACTTTCTCTGTTTCTGGTAGTGAGTTTCAGCTAACTTACAACTAAGTTAATGATGAGGCTTTTAAAATTGATGTGATTTGATCTATATTACTTAAAAACATTGTAAAACTGACATAAAGTAATAAGAGCAGTCTAACGTAAAAGAGACCTCCATTTTTGGGTTCAAATTCCTTGTGAATTTACAGTCAGAGCAGAATATTTTTATTCAGAGAAATCCTCACTGAATCTTGTTGAAAATTGCAGAGGACAGAACTCCTTCTATATTGCTGTATCAAAAATGAAGATGATGAACAAATCTTCTTTTTCTCTTTAGGCTCTCAAAAAAAAGGTGATGGTTTGAATAGGCAGAATTCTTTTAACTAAGAGTTGTTTAGGCTTCATCTTGTAGAGTTTTATTTTAGTAGCATTCAAGTTTGAAAAGGAAAAGTGGTACTGAAATCATGCAACAATWTTAACTAATGACCCGTAAATAGCTTTTAGCCAAATATCAATCACATCTGAAAACATGGTAGTAGGCTCCATTCATACAATGAGCTCCTTTTACAGCTTATTCCAATTTGCTGGGGAGAGAGGAGTTTAGAATAAAATTAAGAGTTACAAAGTGACTCATAAATTGGTCTGAAGAAAACTGAGATTTTAAGGTTAAAAAAAAACAGAGCTAATTAAGAGCTTCTACTAGGAAAGCCAGTTTTTCTCTATATCACTTCTTTTTAGGCCTTTTTGGTGTAAAGAAGTAATTTAGTTCCCATGTARTGAAAACTGGAGCATGGATGAAAGGTGGCTGGATGAAACTCATCCAGATAAGACTAAAATGAAATTCAGTGATGACTTTGGGTTGTTTTTTTTTTTTTTCCTTATGCCTTTGAGTACCAAATTAGAGTGCTAGGACTGTTCCTTACTTTTAAGATTTTTCAAGCAAGGTCACTGACTGCAGTTGCTAATTCGTGTCTATTAGATTTTGTTATCCACGTTGCCATTTTCTGATAGGGCTAAGCTAGGCAGTGGTAATGCATTTAATCAGGGTTCCATATAGAGCACACTTTGATCCTCTGTTTTATGATTATTCACAAGCAGCTGAAATTTAAATTGATGGGGTTTGGCATATTAAATTAGCCACAGTATACGTCCTCAGGAGATGCTGTGTGTGTGCGGAGTTGCTTATTATGCCTGAATTTGCCCCTCCCTTCTGGGAAAAAAAGAATATAGTGGGAGCAGAAATTTATTGGTGTATGTCCTAATCTTCCATGGTTTGTCTACCCCTGGTTTTGTAAGTTTTTCAGTGTATTTTAAGAGCAGTCTTTTCTTAAAATGTTCCTAGAATTCACATGAATTGACAGGCAGATGAAGGGTGCAGATTGCCTGAACAGGAGGTGAAAGCACCTTTTAAAGTGAACATTTCCAACTTCTGAGCCTCCCAAAAGAGATACAAAGGTTATAACTGGTTTATGGTGTGTCAGAATAGCTTACTTTCAAAGCTGAAACCTTTGTTGATTTGAAATATTTTATGAGCATTAAGTGAATGTTCATTTATCAAATAATTGCAGAGCTGAAAGAATGCACCTGCTAAGTAAAAAGTAGTAATATAAATATGCTGCACCTTATGCTAGTTTTCTGTATTCTTTTCCACTGAAGACTAAATGGTCTGTGGTATTGGTTGTGCATCTAGTTTCAGGATGCTGATGGTGGTACTGATGGAGCAAAGATAAACTTGATCTGTTGGGCTTCTGTCTTAGCCAGCTGTGTTGTAAAAATTGCATTTGTGGCTACTGGGAAAACCATTCACAGTTTTACGCTTAAGATCTAGATTTATATTATGCAGTTGTCAAAACTTCTAGTAGTATTCTCCACTGTCACTTTCAGTCTTAGACCTGTCTCACTCCCTCTTTTGGGTGAGGAAAGTCTGTTTTAAGGTGTAGGTTCAATAGTCCTACGTCTCTAAAGAGATGCCATTTTACTTACGTGTTTTTAGATGTTTTGGGGTGTTATTTTTCTTTACTATGGTAAAGACAGTTGAAATAATGTTTGAATATGCCAGACCAGTTATTTTATTTTTACAATGAAGGAAGAAAATTTATGATGAAACTAGATCTGTGTCATGCTAGCATTTACTGCGACATTATTTACAAACTGATGCCTTTTTCTTCAACAAAATTGGAACTTAGTAAATTGTTAATTAATTTGTTCTTGAATATGAAAAAGATGATTTTTAGAAATAAATATAATAACTTGGTGTTCCTTTCCTTTTATGTGCAGGTTGATGACATTGGGTTTTCTTTGAATCATCCTAATCAGTACTTTACAGAGAGTCAGAGGATATTAAGTGGCGGTAGAGAACTGAAGAAGGAATTAAATAACTCAGGAAACTTTCAACAAAAAAACAATAGTCAGGAAAGCATGAATTCGAATTCTACTCCCACCTTTTCAAATGCAACAGTTGATACAGAACTGGAAGGATTGGAAGCATACTTCACTGAAGACTAAGCAGCTGTGTTACTTGGGTGTTATTTGTGTTTTTTTTCTTTCTTTCATCCTTTGCCTTCTCTAGCTGGATTTGTCCCTATACTAAGGAATATGCACTTCACTACCTGGAAGACACAAGCATTTAGTGCTTTGAATAGGCTGAAAAAAGGAAAGGAAAGATAGATATTGAAGCTGTAATTGCATCCAGTATTTATTCTTGTTGTTTTAGGAAGCCATTTTATATGGCGTGTGTAAGGATGGGAAATGAAAATTCTTTCCCAATTATTAGGTAATTTTTGCCTGACTTACCCTTTTTGGTTTTCTTCAAAATGTTCAAATATTTTTATCCCATTTTGTGGTCACTTTTCTATGTATCATCTTAATAAAAAAATTGCAAAGCAAAAGTTTTGGGTATTTTCTTTCTAGCTGTATTTGGATGGTAATTAAGTAGGAGTTCTGATGATCAAAATTACCCTCTGGAGGAGTCTGTCTGTCTCTTTTATATGAGGAGCTGAGRGAAATCAGCTTCGTAATTTGTACCTTGACACTAAATTTAGAGGGCTGATTTTGTTGCTTGGAAGGAGTTCAGACACCTGTATGTAAGAAAGTAAYAAAAAAAGATACTCTGCCAACTGACTCATCATGAAGAAGCTAAAAACTTATTAGCATATATTCCTTTTAAAGTTTCTTCGGTGTCTGAGTGTGGCTGGAGCCTCATGTGTCCTGCTAAGCTGAACAGCCATCTGAATGAATCTTTGGGTCACCTAAATTCCACCCATTCCCCAAAGCCCAGGTCACCCAACACACAAACTGCTTTCAGTCCAGCAGCACCCATCGTGCGACAGATGGAAGCTCTAAGCAGAGCTGGTATTTTCTATCATGCTATTAGGGTCCTCTCCCAGGGATTTAAAACACCTTAAATTTATTTTACCTAAGGAGTTTCAAGACATTAAGCCCTTCCTGGAGAGTGACCTTGCTACCAGTATAGCCCTGTAACCACATAAAGACAGTGTTGTCATTGCTAGTGACTTGTATCAACTCTGTGAGGCCTTGGCATGAAGACTCACTCACCTTCTTTTTTCTGAGCTTGCCTTACCCCCCCCCCCCCCCCCCCCCCCGAAGCTTTGTTTTAGCTGTAACTTTGTCTCTCAAATGACAGCCTAGCTTGGTACAGTTTTGCAGCCTTTGTCTATAATGATTCTGATGGCTAGTAAGTAATAAGTAGTTATTTTGTATAAATGAATTAATTAAAAAATTAATTTTGTATAATGAATTAATTTTAGCTGCCAGAGGCCCCATGGAGATAAATGAATCATCCAAGTGCTGATCCTTAAACAAACAAACCTCAAGTGTAGTGCAAAACAAGTTCATAGGATAAGAGAAAAAAGAGCAAACATACAACACTATATATAAATAATTATTTGGCTGTAATGTGGAATTGCTGGACAATGAAGAAAGATCAGCAAGTTGAATGTTTTTGGAAATGTGTTATATTACAGCAGGTGGACTCTGAAGAGAAGAAGGAACAGTTACCACCATCAGCATCCTACAACTGTAGGATCCATCCCATGAGCAACATGGGACCCTGACTGTGTGCTGTTGGTCTCAGGACCCCCAGGGCCATGGAAAGGTGTGTGCAACACTAGAGAAAGGGATAGAGACAAGAGACTGTATGAGTATCTAGTGTATGAGTAACTAATTGTATTATCTTAGAGGTTTTATTTATATTGTTAGAGGTTTTATTTTCTCTGCAATAATTGGATGATTTAGACTCTTAAGACTGACTGGACTAGACTCTTTGCTGTTAAGATTCTGGACTAACTGTAAATCTTTGCTTTCTCATATGTAGAGTGTTTTTTTTAAAGGGACGTAACTTGTACAATTGTAGTGCAACAATAGGCTTTAAAATTAAAACAGGTCATTTGTTTTTAGAAGAGGATCCACCAGGTTCACTGTTCCTTTTATCTTCCTTGAAGTATTCCTTAGTTTATTTAGGGACTGCTTCATGTAAACTACCAAACCTTTGACTCCTTTGGATATCATATATTCAAAGGAGTTGTAGAAATCCACCCTGGGCAAAGAGTCCGTGCCTGGGATCCTGCAGGACAGTGGTTGTTGGGCCCAAGGAACAAGGAGTGACAAACAGCCATGGACTTGGTTTCTCCTGTTGGTTAAGCTCCTGGCATCACCCCGCCTGATACGTTGAAGTCCACTGCCGCCTGCCCTTGCCTGGGTCAGGCTGGACCTGCGGCTTTCAGGGTTCTTAGCCCACAAAAGCAGCGGCTGATGAATWAACTGAGGTTTGCGTGCCTCAGTCTGTCTGGTCTGAAAGCCTTTCACAGCAGGCAGTTTTCAGCTATTCATAAGGCAGCAGTGAAGGCAAAGAGGGAAGAGACGGAATCTCCGCAGCTATATTCCAAGTTTATTTTCTCTGCCCTGTGGGGGCAGGGTGAACATATCTTGAAGAGGAGCCAGCAGAGAGACAGCTACTCGCTCTATCTCTGCTGCTTTAAGGGGTAGGTATAACAGAGCTTAACCAATAGAGACATCTCGGGGAGGAACAAATTCAAACTAACTAATAACAATATAGCTGGAGGGAATTTTAAATCACGCTGGCCTGTTACAGAGCTTGAGGCTCTGTGACGGAGGAGAAGACGTAATGTGAGTGACATATAAGGAGTGTATGTTGCTATGTTGCAGATTCTTCCTTTGATAACCTGGGCTGCACCATAGCAGCAGTCCACTGGTTGTATTAGATGATTAAGAAACTTGACTTTAGGGTTTTGATGTGTCTTTGGAAGTGGTAACTGTCCTCTGATTTTGCATTACTGAATACCTGAGTTGGAGGTGCCTCAGTGGACATCATGGATCCTTTCAATAGAAGTGAAACTCTTTCAGACCTGCAATGAGATTTATGTTCCTAAGTGAAACAGCTAGGAGAAGAATGAGGTTGTCAAGGCACTGAATGCAAGTGGTGTTTCCCAGCCCAGGGAAAATGTAATTTCTGATTCAGCCCTAACCCTGCTCACATAGACATCTAACTCTTGCTTTCTGAGCTTTGCCTCAGCTTTGAAGTCTGTGTTGGGAATGGGCTGTTTGTACACATATTCTACTATGGATTGCTACATTAGAATAAACTTATTTTTAGGAATTCAAGCATAAAATTAAAAAAAAGTCTTCGTTACATTGAGGAGAATATAACCACACAAATCCTCTGCATGAAAAGTCTTAAACAGAAGTGCAAGAAACATCAGGGTGTGGGGCAAAGCCTTTGTCCTTTATTGACTTACTTCATTATTGTGGATTTACATCTCTTGATTAATAGTACTACAAATTGCTTTAAACTATATTTTCTTTCCTTTTAGTAGTCAGAAGGACTACAATAAAATACATAGCAGAAAAATATACAGATTATAGCATACAGTTGCAAGTAACTAGCAAAGGATTGAAATTAATGCTTTTGTTGCTATTTGAAGAAAATGTCAATTTTTTTTCATATTTCACACATTTTGACTATTTTGAGTTTCCTTTGAAATCTGAATATTTTGGAATTGATAATATGGAAAAATCCAAAAGAGAGTCCTGCTTGTGAGCTGTTGGACACTGAGGAGCTTCAAACTCTTACTGCTTTTTAAATTCAGTAAGAATCACTTGTTCCATGATTATGGAGCTGTTTGAGATTAGAAAGGCAGAATCACTAAGAATATGTAAATCATCCATTTGAAAACATTTCCTGCATTGTAGTAGTTCTACTAAAATTATACTTAGTCAGAAGATAAGGATTCTGAAAACAAAAGTGACCCTGATATAATTATGTGGTAGTCAAAAATAGCTACAAACCCAATTACCAAATAAGCCAATAACCAAAGCCCCACAAAATTCCAATCCCTGTTTTACAAGTTGAAAAGAAAATGTATTTCTGCAGTAAAACATTGCAGATGGATCTCTTTGCAAGTATCAACTCTTCTGCGTGGATCTTTAAATTGTTATATCATAATATAACAATATATAAAATATAACAATACTTGAATAAAAACAGGAGATACATCTAACATTTGAAATTGCTGGAGAAGACACTTCAGTATTCCGCCTCAATAAAGGAGATACTAAGATAATATTTGGTTGCATTTGTGAGGGGCTGCACTGTGCCAGAACATAGCCCTGTGCACCAATCATGCTCATGTAGGAAGTAGTTTTCCTTCCATCCAACATCTGATCTCAAATGTACCACGGGTAACTCTGGAGGCAGATGTTTCAAAAGGAATGCTGGTCCAGAGCTTGTGAAGTGATAGCATCAAAGACAATAAAACAGTCTCCAACCTCAAAGCCTTTCAAGATCTAATGATGAAGAGAATGTCACTGTTGGGTGTTCTGCAAAAGGAAGGGTGAGAAGCTCCCAAGTTGAGTGTGACCTGAAGTGCTCTGCTGAGATGAAGAGTGCTGCCCTGGCGAGGGCAATGGCGGGAGCAGCCACCAGCATCACGGCACGAGAGGAGCCAATCCGTGCAGCCACACACCTGATGCTGAGCACGCGGTGTTCCTTCTCTGYGTGTTTTGGGAGGTTTACTTTGGATTAGTTTTGGCTTAGAGCATGGCTGGAGTGGTCATTAGCAGATAGAGGAATGTGCAGAATGTGCCTTGTGTGTGAATTTCTCCCAGAAGGGACCCAGTTTACAGGCACATAGACTGGTTGGCAGCATGGGCCAAAATAGAGCAAATGAAGGTGACTGAGAGATTCCCTTGAAAATGGTGAACATTTCAGACAGTCTTAAGCCCATGTAATTTATCCTGTTTTGGCTGGGATAGAGTCAATTTTCTTCCTATAGCTGGTACAGTGCTGTGTTTTGGACTTAGTATGAGAATACTGTTGATAACACACTGTTGTTTTAGTTGTTGCTGAGCAGGGCTTACTCTAAATCAAGGACTTATCAGTATCCCCTGCTCTGCCAGCAAGCAGGTGCRCAAGAAGCCAGGAGGGAGCACAGCTGGGACAGCTGACCTGAACTGGCCAAAGGGATAGTCCATATCAATGAGTGTCATGGTCGGTGTATAAACTGAGGGGAGTTGGTTGAGGGTCACCAGTTGCTGCTCAGGGATGGGCTGAGCACCAGTCAGTGTGTGGTGAGCGATTGTATTCTGCATCACTTCTTTCTCTTGGGTTTTATTCCTCTCTCTCTTTTTCATTACTAATATTATAATAATTACTCTTTTTAAATTTTATTTTGTTTCAGTTATTAAACGGTATTTGAATTGGACAAAGGTTATGATCAATGGGTGTAATTCAATCCCCCAAGGAACCTGAAGTGTTTATGTAGGTAAATTGATTGAAAAACAGGTATAAAAATGGTTGGAATAATGTCAACAGTGAAGTATAGATTAGAAATACGTAGGAATACATACCTAAATACTAACATGTTAAGAGAGGAAACACTGGAAGACTTTAGAAGTGGGCTAGGGTGGGTGAAAAGTAGCTCAATAGTTGGAGACTTGAGGGTGATATCAGCACGTATCAGTTGAGGGAGAGCAGGACCTGCTGATTAGGCTGCAAAAAAGGAAGATGAATGAACTCTCAATTTTTCGTAAGATAAAAATTACAACCACAATGGAGCATCGTGAGAAGCTGTGTCTCTAACTGAAGCGGAAATTCTCCGCCAAGTCAAAGATGTTTTGTCATATAATCATAAATTTTAATTAAGATGGTTCATGAACATGGGCTAATGAATAAGACATCAGTATAGTAGAAGATATGGTACAACTTTTTTTTTTTAGAAGACTATTGCATTCTACTCAGGATCAGAATTGTATCACGGGAGATGTTATGCAAACAGAAAGTCTCTGCCATGCTCAATTGCTGGACTTACAAAGTGAACTTCAGTAAAAATCAGTTCAGGTCAGAAGAAATGTCTTTGCTCAAACTGAACCAGTCAAATGGATGCATGAAGTACTGGATGAAATGTAATGGTCTGGGTTGTGCTGTTCCAAATACATGGTCTGGCTGGTCCTTTTGGCCATTAAAATCTATGACACATGGATTTATTTTTATGCTTAATAAGAATTTAATCTAAGCTGCGAAGTGTCCTTGGTTCAGACAGCAACTGTAGTGCTTTTGGGTGGAATATAGAGGCAATCTAAGGGAGACTGAAGAGTTAGAAATATGTGGTTCAGCCACTCGGTGTTCAGGTGTTTGAAGTGTCAGTGGTTTGGCCAGCTACAGTTTTCAGAGACATGTTCAGCTGTAGAAAAACACCAGGAAACCTGCTGAATGACTTTGATTCTAATCTGATCTTTGGTGTTGGAGCATAATTAAAAATATATAAAGTTCTTAACATGCTGTAGGTAAAACCCGGTAATAATTGCCATTACTAGATAAGTTTGAATGGTAGAAGAGGAGAATCCTTGCCAACTGTGGCTCAGGACGGAGGCGAGAGTTTTCTTACATTGCCTCACTCTTAAATCAGGAGGCACTGTTGAAGAGTGGTTTTATCTACAGTGATCACATTTTTCTCTTTATTATGATATCCTAAGGGATGGTTGTAAAACTGCCTTTTTCAGGATCTAGCATTAATAGAAATATAATTTTTTACAGTTGGGGAAACTTTTCACTTGGATTTTAGATATTCACCTATGGTCTTCTCAGTTTCGTCACTACTTTGGTATATCAAGAATAACAAGTACAAATATCTGAATCAACATACAAATAAGATAAATAAAAATAATTATTTATATACATGTTTCAAATCAGTTGTAGAGTGTGTAATCAGAGTTCCAATAGTTGAATATGTTGATAGTGCAGCCACAGAAACCTGGCGAGTGCAAGCATATGTGAAAGAAGTGCAATGTTCCTTTCCCACTCTATTTCTACTTGGTGTGTTTAGAAATGAGGCTTAAAAAGTATATTTCTCCCCTTTTTACCATTCATGTAAAGATTGTTATAATTTTTGTTTTGTAAAGATTTCAAATTTATTATGCAGTGGAAAAATACATTGGAATGTCCTTTTTAAATTTGTCATTGATTTTAATGGATTTTCTGTCTATTTCTTTTATGTTTTGGCTTAAACTCACTCTTATGAGCTACATAAGGCCTTACATTGAAACCTCAGGATTTTGCAGTTTTGGATTAAAGAATCCCACTTCATTCATTTTTTCTTCATGCATCACCTAGGAAAAAATTCCATACACAATGCAAATTCTAAAGACCTTCATAGGTCATATGAAATAAACTCCTCCCTTTGCCCTTCTAAAGTTCCCATCAAATGAAATTATAAGTAAAAAATTTAGGTAAATTTTCTTCTAAATGCACCCAGGGGGGTGTAATTACACCAAGGAGACCTCATGACTATATTTTTGCCAGTTCTAGGGGSAAAGTTTTTCGTATGATTTCTGAATTGTTTTGGAGCATGTGTGAATGGGACTTCACTTCTGAGGGAAAACCAAACCAACCTCACTATCCTTATCAGAAATGAATATAGTAGAATATGCAGCCTGCTGAACTGCTTCCAGCCGGAARGCCAAAGTGGTCTGAGGCACAACCATCAAGCTGCAATATCTAAATTGGCTGTCAAGGAAGTCTGATGGCATATTCACTCTTTTTAACTGCGATGTGGGCTCCCAGCATGTATCAAATCAAATGGCAGAGGAGAGAAGAGCCACTTGTTTCCTGTAGGTAGCTGAAAACTATTTAAGCCAGTTCGCCTGTGTGACACTAAAGTGCTTAAATACTTATCTGGGAGGGGAAAATCATATCTCTGTGTATGCCATCCAGCTGTATAACTGGTTCTGTTAAAGTGCTTTCTATAAATGGTTTTTATATCTGAATAACAATAGCTGTAGTGTAACAGACTTCTCATATTTTTGCAAGCAGTATTCTTAGCACATGATTATTTTATAACATAAGTTCAGTATTTATTAAATCGTCTATTTTGCAGAATTTAGAGCAGTTCTCTGCAGTAATGCCAACCACCAGCACTCTCAGTTCTCAGTTTAGACTCAGTTTCTCAAAAGGATAGTTGGTAGTTGATCTTATTTTTCATCAAGTAGCAAACTCTAGAAATGTTTATTTCCTAAATAGAATTTAATGCTGTTTCAAAAATTTCACTTGCACTCTTCAGCTATAGTGATTCAGTATTTCATGGTAATGTTAATAAAAAAAGAATTAAAAAAAAGTTTTAATTACATTTAAATGGTAAAAATGCTACATTTCTTAATTACAGTCTATTACTAAAGTTTTTTAAATTCAGTGTATTTTATTGCCAGCAAGGTGTGTTCCTAAGAAGTTACTTTTTTCCCCCATCATGTTAGTAGACCTAAACCTATCCGAGTCACTCATCTTCCTCATTGAGAATGACTGCAATAATCATTTTCTCTAACAAAAATCACCTGAGGAGCTTTTCATAGCCTGAAACAACAAAGTCTTAAAACAGAAAGGAAAGTAGTGCTCCCGTAGTGTTATTCTTCCTGTTGTCATCTTAATCATCATAACTGTAGAGAACATTTAATTACTAAGAGCTGATGCTGTCCATAAATCTGGACGAATTGTCTAAAGAAGTGCATCCCAAGCTTTAGTAAAGACCATTGTTAAAGTGACATTATAAAGAAGTGAATAGACCCATTTTACTGAGCAAGATTTATACTGCAATTGGTTTTAACTGATGTCTCAACAGAGCTGAGATTCATAGTATCAGACTCAACTGTTTGTTCTTCATGACTTTTTTCAGCTGAGGATTATGAATTTGGGTTTGGCAGGCAGGTGGGCTGTACTGTGTACATTGACCAGCTGCTTAGAAAACTCAGATCTCACATGAAGTTGAATGCTCAGTTTTTGCTGCACAAGGAGATAAGCAAGTTGATTTGGACTAATGTTTTTAACTCTGTGAACTAAAATTAAATGGTAGGAATATCCTAGAAGTATCTGATTTCCTCTGTCTACCAGCAAGTTGAAGGTTGATGGCATTCCTTTAAAATCCAAATGTCTAAATATTTCAATTAAAATCAAACAAGCAACACCAACATATACTATTGCTGGGTACTTTTGAAGAGTTTTAGTTTTCAACTGTTGCTGAATGGTTGTTTTGGGAATGAAAAGTTGGGTCTTTTCTGTGCTTTAAGTAAACAAATGCATTTGGTGTATCTTTCTAATGTATCATGGTGTTAATGTCTTCATGGTTCACTGTGGTGAGAGTCTTGCATGCAAACCCTTCAATGTTGCTTAACCTACATCTACTCTCTGGAAGTGTTTTTTTTTGCATGTGTGGGTAATTTGTGGTGCTTCACCGAGCAGAATCTACAGCATGAATTAGCTGTATGGCCAAATTGTGCCTGTAGAGGGTAAATTATTAAAGCCATGTGTTACTTTGCATGTTTGTTCTGCCAGGTGGAAGAGTGAACTCAAATAAAGATATACTTCTGAACTAGTCTCGGTGGGATGTTTGTAAGTGACTGGTAAAATCTTAACTTCCCAGGGTAAAGAAAGCTTCTGTTGGCCATCAGTCCTTCTTTGCTTATGATTCAGAACAGTTGTTAGCACTGAAAGGAATCCAGCCTGGTCCTTGGGGTCACAGGGTGGCTTTGGAATAGAAAAGTGAGGGATAAAAGCATCAATATGTTTGTTTCCTGCATGGATGAACTGGTTGCACAGTAAGTGGTACATGGGCTGTGGACTGTGTGTGTCAAATAGAGCCATCAGATACCTAGAAAAACTGGAGGTCTTGTGGGTGACAGCTGAGGGACTTCATTTAACACTCATGGTTGTTAGAAGACAAATACCTCAAAAAAACCCTCCAAAACGTATAGATTTCCACTTCTGTGAATGCAAAGAATCACACTATCAAAAGAATTGTCATGTTAAACCAGCCCATAAACCAAATAATACAAAGTGATAATTTCAGGGCATAGTGTTCCATTATTACAGGAAAATGCTGCTGTTCCAATTCACTGTTACTAAGAAGTAAGTGAATCAATCCCACAAGCATTTTCCCTCTGGCAGGCAGGAGCCCTTTTTTGTGTGTGCACTCTTTGAGCAGGTTTTCAGTTKAAAACACTCCCTAGATGGGGTTTTAATGTCAGGTTTGCTCTTAGAAACAGGTTTGGCTTAATGGAAATATTCAGACAAACTTCATTTTGTCATTGTCTCTTTTTGTGTGTTCTGTGTTCAAGAAATTGGAAAGAGGGAAAATATGAACCAGGAATGTCTGAAGATCTGTCTGCTTCCTTCATCAGCCTGTATGAGCCTGAAAGTTGCTAAAATGTTGCTAAAACTAGTCAGCTGAGTTGCAGCACTTTGGTCAACAGCTGTAGTATGAAAGATGCTTTTCCCAGAAGAACACAATTTCCATTCTTAATCTCCAGTGACATACTGAGATGCTGTGTAGTACTGTGGATTGCTGTCCTGTGACTTTGGAGCACCACAAAAACATGGAGTGTGACAAAACCAGGGCATCTTCCCCTGAAGAACAAAACCTGTCTGAAATCATTTACTCCGCTGCTGCTACGACACACTTTTCCTGTGGAAGATGCATGCTGTAAGGGGCACATGGTGCAAAGTGCAAAGAGGTGCAGCACTTGGCTTCTTATTCACATTTGAATGCAAATCAAACAGCAGCTTCCATTGCTACTTTTAAAAAAATACAGGAAAAAACATACTTCAATATGATCCAGAAATGGTTGGAAGGATAAAATAGTATTATTACATGTATTAATTTCCAGAGGAGCTATTGTGGCAGGGTCTCATTGTTCATGGTCTCATTGCACAAGAATATGCAAGACAGAATATATTTTGTCCTCAGCAGTTTACAGTTTAAATTACAAGATGATGTGATGAGTGAATGTAACAAGTATGAGGGGCAGATGATAAAAATATAAAATGGAAAGGACTGCGACCAGAGGTATTTTTAYATTTATGTGGTAGTGTATAAATTGAAGGTTTGAGGTGGGTTGTTAAAATAGATGTTAATTATGTCCATAGTCTCAGCTGGCCACTTGCCTATCCAATATGAGCTGGCAATCGGGTACTGAGGAAGGGTTTGAAATCAATGAATACAAAGTAGGAAAATACATGAAATCAAATTATATGCAAAATATGCAAAATAACCCTGAGATGAAGCCTGTGTCTCCCTTACTGTCTGTGTGCTCTTGCTGTCCACAAGGTTCTTTGACAATGCAGAAGCTCTTGTATGAACAGGGTCTCTCACTTTCTTACTCTTATTTCTGGGTTATTGATGTGACATTACAATGATAAAAGGCACAGGAATGTGCCTGTTTCTCACATGTGTCTATGAGAAGGATGCTTTGGTGTCTGAGAAGGCCTTCAGTCTTGCTGTTGCTCTTCTCAGTGTTCAGAAAGCTTTACCTGTTGCTTTGCCTGGGACTTTTGGAGAAAGAACAGCCCACAACAGGTTCTGATGTTGTCCAAGTCTCTTTCATTCAGCTTTGTAATATTTTTGTTAGCTTGTAAGACATTTTTATTTGCCTGGTTTGTTTTCCAAAGCAACACTTCCACCATGGAAGCATTTTGACATGCAGCAGCCCTGTTCCCATGTCCAACATTAATGGCACAGACGGAAGGTTTATGGATTGCTCCAAAAGAAATCCTTTAGAGGCAGGTTTCTCTTTGCAAACCTTTCAGCTGTACCTTGCTCAAGGAAAGAAAAGTCCACTGTAGCTGGCAATTCTAATTTGATATGAGTAAAAATATATTGGCTTTGAGTGACATTGGACTAATGCACATCATGAGATGACATTTCCAATTTGTCATTTCAGCCATGTTACCTCTTAGGTGTCGGCTCATAACTATTTATAAAGATTATTTTAATGTATCAGGGTTTGGTGCACTAAATTGCATTTATGACTAATCACAAGGGCACCTAAAGCCTGGATTTCTTTGCTTGTTTCAGTCCAAATAAAAATAAGTGAATATTATGCACACAAACTAGTCATGATACCTTCTGTTTTTAAAGGCCTTTGGTTAGAAAGTAGCTCTGTAATTAAGGTGAGAAGTACTGGAGCTACTTGCAATCTCTCAGTCTCAGCTCTAGTTCTGATAGCATAAAATGGCAATAACAAGCTTGATGTATGCTTACTGCCTATTCTGTGTATTGTTTATTCTGATGGGCAAATCTTAAATTTTCATTGTTATTGCTGCTGCTTTGTACTCCCTGAGCATTTTGAGTTGAAATTAATTTTTGCTACCTAATGAAGCTGAGTGAGTGCTATAGCTTCCTAGTCCATACCTCGTTCCTGGCAGCTGTAACTGGTCAGATGCTTAGGAAAGGAGGAAAACAAGTGGGCAGTTTTCTGGGTAGTCCCTGAATTTTAAAGCAGTTTTTGGAAGTAACTTACTTTTTTTTATCTTGGCATGTTTGTGTTTCTGTGATGTGACTATGTATTACATGAAAAAATGTTTCTTTTTTGTTATTTTAAGTTGGGTGCCTGATCATATCATTATGTTGTATGATGAGAAACAACAACCAGCTGTTGTTTTCACCTTCTCAAAATAGCAGGTTCTAGCTGTCCATGCTTTTCTAAACAGAAGAGTCTTASCACGTTTGAAATTTCTGCACGTGGATGTTCTTCTATGCCTCTCATATTTCTTCTTCCTGTGTCTTTTGGTATGTGGTTTATTTCTACCCTGGACTTCAGGTTGTGTTTTCAGTCCCAGTGCTCCAGAGACTTGTTTGGTCACTGTTGCAGTGCAACTAATGAGTCTTACTGCACACCCAGAGCACAACTTCACCTCTCAYATCAAACCTGCATGAAAGCTTCTGCTGTCATTGTGTACCTGGTAATTTTGGCTGGGGGTAACCAAAGGTGGGTGGACGCAATGTGGAGAAATTTATTCTCTTGTGTTTTCTTGGCTCCAGAATCATCTGCCTGGTAAGCATCTGTGTTTGAGGCTGACCTGCCTAAATATTTATTAGGATTATATAGATCAGTGATTTATCTAGGAGATCTAGTGGAAACAAGTAATTCTGTAACTAAGAGTTCAGAACAGCACATATTTTTTCTAATTTAACATCTCATATTGTCCTAATATTTACCAATAAAGAAAACAAACATGTCTTGTAACTAGAATATATATGTAGAAGGAGGTAGTAAATTACACAGATATAACAGGAAGGATTTTTCATAATATTGTTTTTCATAAAAAATCTAAGGCATTTTAACCTTTGTCATGCTTCCTGATGAATGTTGAGATTAATATAACTTCATTTATATGAAGTATAGTCTAGGCCACTACATGGAGCCCAGAGTGCTCTGTTTCAAACATTTCAAATAGCTTCYGCCTCAAGCAAAAGCTTCGGCTGCAGTTAGAAATCTAGCTCTAAAAAGAAAGGCTCTATTAAAAAAGATGCTTATTAAAAACAAAAAAGATAAAGGAGAGATGTATTCTGCCTTTGCTTCTAGCTTTCAGGGAAAGGATAAATATAGGGCATCTAGGCTCCTCTAAATTGTTAGATTTTTTTTTTCCCCCAGAAAATTGGTTGTAGGTGTGACAAACACGATTTATCATCCCTCTGGACTGCATACAGGTACTCGATTGATTTCAGTGTTGTGAAAGCCAAAGCCAGCCCCATGTTTTGTCATCATACCGGTCTATGAGAGATCTTGAAGATTGGATGAAACACCCAAATATAAACTACTTTTATAATTACAGATCGACCAAAGAATAGGATTGTGTATACTTTGTAAACACTTTCTCTTGTTCTGAGCAGTGCTGATCTCATAGTCTCTAAACACAGGTAGTTAAGGATCATAAATGGCTTTGTATCTGAATGCTCTGCTTTGTATTCTAGTCTTGAGATTTTATAGCTGGAGTGAAACCCTGGCTTCAGCAAATTTCATGTACTAGGTTGTGTGCTGCAGCAAATGACTTTGGATTGATGCCGTAAAGAGGGTCTATTTCATATTTTAATAATTATTGTATAATCATAATGAACTGTTAACAATTTGTAATATACAAAATACTACACAGCCAAAAAGTCAACCAAAATATCTTTTACTTCACAGATTTGGTTGACTAGGGAATAAGAGAACTCCTTTTTCTCTTAATTTATCTTTTTATATGCAACCTAATTATTTATGACAAACAGTTTTTTGATACTTGAATATCCAAAATGTATACCTGGATATTTTATTAATCTTTGACATGATGACAGAGCTGTCTTCCCCACTCTAGGTATGTTCCCCTAACGTATTAGGCTTAAGAGACATGTCTGGAGCTAAACCACTCACATATTCTGTTTCCTGCTCTGCTGTTTCTAGCCCTACATTTTATTTTCCCTACCAGTTGAATATGTTCAAGAAGCTTCATGATTAGCATTTGAAACACGTTCAAAACAGTATTCTGGTCACTTAATTAATTTCTGCCATTCCAGGATTGCTTTAAAGTAGAGAATTTTTTTTTCCAGTTTTAAATAGTACTTTCAGGAACAGAAGCTTGTTAGAGAAATGGATTCACATAAGGAAACTTATGAACCTTCAGCAGGTGCCCAGTTGTCTGGCTTTTACCTTTTGTTTCTGATTTGGAATGGATGTTTGAAGTGTTGCTTTGTGTTTCTGTACAGGTAGATCAGTAAGCACATACTTTTGTTCCTGAGAAAAGGCTGTAGAAGAACAAAAATAAAATTTCTGTTTCTGCAGTCTCATTTGAGCTTTCATTTTGAAGGAAGCAGCATCCAAGAGCCTAAAAGGTGACAACCAAAAGAGTCAGAAAGACAAATTTTTTTTTTTTTTTTTACTTTACTCTGTTAAGTAATGCCTACACTGAAGGGATAGTGTTTCCATCATCCAGAAACCTCAGCCTTTTTGGGAAAGGGAGTGTTTCCTCTGCCAACTGAACAATACCGAGGCTGGGGAGCTACCTTGCCTTTGTCTGGGGGTGCTCTTGTATGCAGAGTCAGTCACTTGCTTTTCCTTTCCAGAGTAGGCATAGATACTTATAATCTCTCCTGATTTGGAAGAAGTCAATTTTCTATTTTCAGAACATAGTTTATTTGCTCTACACTGCTGATCAACATAGAAAATATCCTGTTCTCTGCCAGATGTTCTGTCTCTTGCCTCATTCCTTGAATTTGAGTTGCAGAGAGAGGTGCTTCTTTGGGAGCTGTTCCACAGTCTTTTCTTTTTGTGAAATGATAGGCTAAGATGCTGTACTAATGAGGATTGCTCAGGAGGTCACACACCAGTGGCAGCTGTCAGGATGTACAGTGAGCCACAGGTGGTGGCTGAATACAGCCAGAAATGAATGCTTTGCCACAATGAATTGTGGGTGAAACTTAGCAATGCTGTGTTCTGGCATACATATTTCCTATTAATGCACCACAAAATGGCATATCTTCAGCATAAGTAGTGGTAAAAAGAGTCACTTGATATGATTTTTTATTTGCTTTACTCAAGATTTAAAAAATTAAAATATTCTAGGGCCTGGAGGGAGAGAACAGTTTTACTACCTGCCTTACAAAGGGATACAGAATGGTTTTCAGAGACAATAATGAAATACTGCAGAGTCATATCTTCAGGATGTGCAAGTAGGTACAGTATCCAGCTTGAGTGATGAAGGATGGTAAATGGCGACTAGCTGGGTAATCCAGCCAAAAAGAGAAGGTTCCATCAGAGGTAGGTAGAATAGGGATTTGCCTTGGTGAATGGAAGATGGTGGTGAGACCATTAAATTGTGATGGGAAAAACATTGTCCTGCCTGCTTACCAGAAACCGCCAGAGTTTAATGCCAGATATGAGCTTAAGGCCAAATATTTCCAGATTTACAAGCTGATTCCAAACTGCTCTCTCCATTTACAGTGAAGTTTTGTCAGGGCTGAGCCTGCATCTGGACTACTCTCATCGTATCCTTAGTGTGCGCTCCCCGGGAAATTGTGGGGAAGGGTGCAAATACCTAATTTGATGTTGAAAGCTCTGAAGGGGTACATCTGCAGTAACAGATTTTGCTGTTGACGCCACCTCTTCCTGCTCCATTAATCTCTTCCTCTCTCTGATATGCCAGCAGTGGGCAGAAACACCCTTGTATGGGGACACCCTTGTATGTTGGGACAAGAGTGAGTGGAACTAATTTATTTTCCCTTCCTAATAAATGTATCAGATTCATGTTGACTTAGCAGGCAGAGCCCCACTGCTGCTCCTAGGGCTGTCCCACTGAACTTCACCTTTCTTGCCACTCACAAACCATGCTGCAGAGCCTGGGACAGTTTATGTTCAATTTGAGATGTGGACCTGAATTTCCCCAGTGATTCGTGGCAAGTTTTCTATCTGCCTCACCTGCAAGGTGGAGGAATCCATCCCTCCTTACACCATTTCTGGCCCATTTGCTGCAGTCTATACCACATGCATTGTATCTCCTACTGTGTAGCATGTGGAGAATACTGTCTCATCTGGCATCCCACCAAGCTTGCCTGCAATGACAATGAGCAATGATGAAAATTCTCTTTTCAGACACATGATGTGTAAAGGTGTATTTTACCTGAGGAATAATTTTGGATTATAATAGGAGCAAATATTTCAAGTAGCCTCTTCTAGCATCTCGGTGTTAAAAGTTCTGGGTGTTTGGGACACTCCTAGCTGCTAATTCTGTTGTGTTCTGGATTTCACATTGGTCTAGCGCTGCTAGATTTCCATCTGCTATTTGATATTGCCTTCAAATCTTTTGCTTCCAACAGTGCGCCTAGAACAGTTCCCCCTCTTCTATGACAACATAACCTCTGCTTCACCCGTCAGGGCTGGGTATATAAGGGCTGTAAGGGTGTGTGTAAGGGCTGTATGCAGCATGGCATACATAAGGTAGGAAATGAAATCTTCCTTCTGACTGCATGGATGGTGCTGCTCCTGCTGTGAGTTCACTCTTCTGTTCTGCTGTTTGCTGTAATAGTCCGTTCAGATGCAGCCATGAAAAAATCTGCCATGAACAGCTCCATCCCACTCCTTCAGAGTGTGAAAACCCCTATTTAAGTTATTTGCAGTGTTGTGGGTATGTAATTATTTTGAACGTTCTGTTTATCTGTGCTTGTGTTCCCTCCTGGTGCACCTGGCATGGCTGTGTCTGAACCGACTATTACAGCAAACAGCAGAACAGAAGAGTGAACTCACAGCAGGAGCAGCACCATCCATGCAGTCAGAAGGAACTGGAACACTGCATCCAGCTCTGGGGTCCCCAACACAGGGAGGACATTGACCTGTTGAAGTAAGTCCAGAGGAGGGACATCAAGATGATCAGAGGGATGGAGCACCTCTCCTATTAGGAAAGGCTAATTGGGTTTGTTCAGCCTGGGAAAGGGAAGGCCTTGGGGTGACCTAATTGCAGCCTTCTGTATCTGAAGGTAACCTACAGGAAAGATAGAGAGAGGCTTTTTAAAAGGATGTGTAGTGACAGGACAATGAGGAATGATTTCAAATTGAAAGAGAGTAGGTTTGTATTAGATATTAGGAAGAAATTCTTTACTGTGAGGGTGGTGAGGCACTGAAACAAATTGCCCAGAGAAGTTGTGGATGCCCCATCCCTGGGAGTGTTCAATGCTCAGTTGGATGAAACTCTGAGCAACCTGGTCCAGTGAAAGATGTCCCAGTGCAACAGAGGTGTTGGAACTTGATGGTCTTTAAGGACCCTTCCAACCCAGGCCATTCTATGCTTGCAAGATGTCCCAGAACTCAAAACTGGTTAGCCTTGCTTCCCCCTGCCCAATGAGAGCTTGGTATATGTTAGAGGTTTAATTTGGTTTGCATTCCTCTTTGGTGGCTCCCGAGCCCTGTAGATATGACATCAAATTGTCCCTTTTATTCCAGTTCTGCTGGACATCTGTTCTTCCCAGTGGGACAACAGGAGGATTAAAATGGATTAATGTTGGATAAGGTGCCAAGGTGCCAATAATAAATACAGGAAAGAAGAATATTTCACATATAACTCATTAAAAGGTAGGGTGGCAAGGAGGGAAACACAGTTGTATCTTTGGATGGAAATCCTGACAGGTCTATCAGTCAAGGTGAAATCTCACATTACACACTACAGTGTTTGTAGTCCAGAAATTCCCCTAATTGCTTTGCTCAAATCCCTGCAAATCATTTAAATAGATTGCAACAACATTGAAAATAGTTTCTCTCTCCACCAGAATGTCATTCTTGCTAATAATGGACACTTTCAAACAGGAAATGAGTAATGTACAATCCACTTGACATTTTTAAAGCTGAGTTCACGGAGGCAGGGTGTCTGCCAAGGAGAAGTGAGATTGTTACCTGCACTCCTCTGATAAATGTCATGGGGTGTTTAGCAACCGTGGAGGGCAGGTCTTTGCAGTGAACTCCTCCTTGTGGATTCAAACTGATTTTGAAATATTTGCACCAATGTTTGTCATATTGCAGATGGAAATTCATTGCCCAATGTCTTTGGGCAGGCTTTCCTTGTCCCTGTTAGGATTCACTAGCATCAAGCTAATTGCTTTCTTACTGTTGGAATAGGGAGAACGATGTTTTTTGGGAGTACTTTCCACAGCTTCCTGGAGCAGGACCTCCTGTGTGGAGTCTGAAAGGACCCGCTACTCTCCAACCTCCACCAGAGCTTTTCACAGAAGTCCTCTGGGAAGTAAACTCAGTCAGTCATGATTTTCCAAACATACAAATATTTTTACAGCATTAAAGCATTTTAAAGCATTTAGCATACTAAGCTATTGGCACCTATTTAAAACATGCTACTTTATAAAATGCAGTTCAGGAGATCAAACTTTTTTCACAATTTCCGGTAAATAATTAGAAAACTGCCTACGCCACCTAACTAGGCCACAAGGTGTTTCGAATTTAATGAAATGGACATGTAAAAGCCTCAGATATTGCTTACACTAACGAGACAGGCTGTTGAGCTTTACAATAACTGCAGCATCCACAAGACTCAAAACATAAATAATTAGTTGAATTTGCAGACACTCGGCTGAATTGCAAATTTAATATAATTTCATTGGTTCTCTGCATAGCTAACACACATTTATATTTATTTGAGCAGAGAAAGGGGAGAGAAATCAGAGATGGGAAGCCTTACCTTAAAGTAAATCAGATTGCTTTTGACTTTGCTTTCTCTAGGAATGCTGAATAGGTTAATAGGAATTGTACCCCAGTAATTACGATTAAAAAAGCATTGCACTATTGAAAATAATCAGTTCCTGGGATTTATTTCTGAGTGTTTGCCTTATGTGTTTATATAAAATGGTCTTAACAATAGTAACGAACATGTAATTATAGGTATTTAAAAGCTCTTATAATAAAATAGTAGCTTAAATTAGAAATCAGACTGTACAATGTTTAAAATGAATATATACTTATTCTCATTGTCATTTATGATAATTGTTTGGTTGTAATCTCTCACTACACTGAAGATTTTTTCAATTTTCCAGTTGATTCTAGGTTTATGAAACCCAAACATGGAAGTGCTTTGTGCAAATTGTGTATGCCTCTGTTTGTTATTATTATTGAAAAGTTTTGGATGTAGGGAAATTCTCATCTGTTGAAATTAAAAGTTTTGGGCACACTTTTTGACAAGATGTCTGTGACAAAGGCTTCTCAGGTTCTGGCTTGGTGTTTGCAGCAGAAAGGCTGAGGGAGCCTCTGATGGCACTGTCACTTGCGCTGGTCTTATCAGACCACAGGTCAAACCGCGTGATTGTGGTTGTTATCACTCTCACTAGCCTGTTTAAAGACTTCACTTAGAGAATTTCAATTTCTAGCAATCTGTGGACCAAAACATCCCTTCCCAACCATACAGAGAGTACAGGAGCTTGCTTTTGTAATCCCCTTTCTAGGACATTTTAAAATTACTCCAAGGACTCCTTAGGGGTTTGGAGGCTGCAAATTGGAAGCCAGTCATTTCATTTATACCTGCAGTGGGGAGTATTGATTGCACAGTTGTGCCTGGGGAACTGCTGAGAAATCAGGCATCTCAAGGAATGGTGATTTAACACTGGATATTCACAGCAATTATCTTATAACTGTGTTTTTCTCCTGTCCACTCCCAAAGCCATGCACAGTTGTTCCAGCTCAAGCTTACAATAGGCAAAACTCTGTGGTGAAATATGAAGCATTTTGTTTTGTTTTCTTTTCTGGCCAGCCTCATTATAAAAGTAAGATGGTGCTTATGGGGTACCCAGTAACAGGTACCTAAGAACAGGCAATTGGTCACAAATAGATGTGTTTATTTTCATGGCACTGCAGCTAGGTGATTAACATGGCTTGTTTTCTGGGTGACACCAAGGTCACAGTTTTAACCTGAGGAATATTATTGCTTACTTGCTGATCTATATATATATTTACTGAAAAGGATTGCAACTTGAGCCCAAAATAACAGACGAAATTGTCTTTTATATATGAAATTCATCACATTAATGACTGGAAATTAGCATAACAGATACAAAACTTCTTGAATTTCAAAAGACAACTTCTTTTGCAGCCCTCTGTGGATCACGTTTGAGGTCGTTAAGTCATTAGCAGGCAGCAGGGACACTGTAATTTTGCTTTTCTTCAACCTAACCATTCCTCTGTGCAGCCCCTTTTGATTACCAACATGATCTTTGAATAAATCTACTGGTTATACAGGAAAAGATGAGCATCTGAGGAAAGCCATTAAATCTACGTTTATCAAATTATCTCCCTGGACTTAATTATCACTATCCTGCTACATGCTCTGATTCTACACTTGCTTATCCCTTGACTTCATTCTCGTTTGATAATACTGTTTCTCATAATCCACCCAAGCCTTACAATATATTTCACTCACTGACATTTCACTTTGTTGTTGATATTCATCCCTAGGTATCCCAAATGCCTGTCAATTAATCAGTCATCAGTCTGCAGAGTGTTAGTAGGGCCAGGGACTAAGCACCCAGCTTTCAAATGAGGCAGCATTTATCAATTCATGTGACTCTCACTACGAAAAAAGAGAAAATGTACTCCGTCATTGCCAGCAGCCGTTAGGGTGATTAGACTGCAAGGCAAACTCTGGACCAAATTGTTCTGAATCTATGGGAGATATCTTACAACTTCAGTGAGTTTTGGCTCCTTCTAGCTTTACCTGTAGTGATCTGCTGATTTTTCTGTCTCATGATTAAAAAAGGCTTGGAATCCAGTGTGGCCTTTAAATGCTGTGCTGAAAATTATAATTTCCATGAATTTTAAGAACACGAGCTGGCTGAAGCAACTGCAGAGATAATATGGGTTAGCTTTTCTTCAGACTATGGAAGAAATTAAAAACTGAAAACCACTTTTGGTAATCCTCCCCCTACTTTTGCATGCACTAATTCATGCTTTCCATCTGTTCTAGACATTGTAGGGTTTTTAAAATGGAAACAGACTGTTTCTTCAAGAATGTGCAGGCTTCTGCAAACTAAGAGCAATGATGACCACGGATGGAGTGTGAGCTGCACAGCAGGGTCTTCCTTCTGCTGTTTGCTCCCACCAGGCTTACCTGTGTCAAAGGAGAAGCCAAGAAAGAATTTCTCTCTCCTGCAAGAAATATCAATGTATTCTGCTTAAGAAAGCAGCTTCCTAGGCAGTGAGTTATTTTCTGATACCACTCTCCACTCCTCCATTTGCTGTCAAAGCCCCAAACTCAGCAGTACTTGAGAAACGACTGTCTATAACTGAAAAAGAGTATCCAGATGTAGCAAAAATGTTTTCTTTTAGTCATCTAAACATTGACGTTCTCTGTCCATGTTCCTAAGCAGTTTCATAATTAGTGGTGAAATATTTGCTTTCCCAGAATGCATTCCAACTGTGCTTCCTCCAAGGAGTCTTAGTTATGGCTCTGTGTAACATGCAGTCAATGAAAGAAATGCTGTGCTGGATCTGTCCAAATGTAAGGCAGAGTTTAAGGGATACTGAGGGTTATGGAGGCCCTCAGATTTATGAACTCAGGAGAGACTGTAAAGCTTTTGCCAGCACCAGTAGTGTGCAGAGTCTAAAAAGGTGGAGTGACAGATGTGTGAATACTCTGCTGATGGTTCCTTAATGCTCCATACCATATGCAGGGCCCACGTACGTGCTGCTGACATAACAAGCAGGAGAAATATCTCCAGGTTTTCATTCACTAGTGTTTCAGCAAAATTCCCTGGCAGACTCAAGCTCTGCCTGGCTGGTTAGGAGCCAGGGCTGGCTCTGAGCTGCTCAGCAGTACAAGCTGACCTTAGCACTGTCATTCAGTGGAGGAACAGCCAGATTTTGGCTTCAGGGAAGGCACAAGTGGCATGGGAGGAGAGGTCGAGGCTTTAAAGAGTTTCATTCTTGTGTTACTGTTTGAAGGACAGGAATGGACAGGTTTTAGGCCATCCACCTTCACATATACATGAGCACAGGCAGGTGATGAACTAGTCAGCTCTGTCTGCACTCAGGGCTGGCTCTTCTTTCAGTGAAAGATTAGTTTAAATATAGGTGTTTCTAACCTAAATGTGAGTGGCTATCGTTTTCCTCCTTGTCTGATAGTTCAGAGCAGAATTTTCATGTCAGAAATACAAGAGACTTCCAAATTTACTTTTTTTTATTTATTTGTGAAATGTCTTTCTCAGAGGGAATGATTTTTGAAGGGAAGTTCCTGGTCTGAAAGAAGCAGAGGGGGGATTTAATTCCCATCTTTCTAATTTGGAATGCATGTTCTGATTGGTATAGTAGATGTTTTTGAGAAATATATGATCTCTAGTTTTTTTCCAAATCACTTTTCGTCAAGGTGCATGAAAAAACCCAAACCCGAGACCTTTGAAATCTTTTTGCAAGACAACAAAATAATTCCATCCAGACTCATATGGCTAGTCTACACGATCCCTTGAAGGTCTTTATGCGATAAAATCTCTCTTGGATCCTTCTTCAACCCTTGATTGTAGCAACACAGAACATTTACTCTCGATGGTATTTGATGAGTAACGATACTCAATGACTACTTGAGCACTGGTTGCTGTAGGGATAGAAGCTCAGTGCAGAAATTTGAGGCAAACAAATGTCAGTCATGAAGTTGTCAGAGTGAGAAAAACCAGATGTATAATTAGCAGAGATGTAAGTCAGATCTCTGAAAAATCTTAAGTGCGTAAGTGTCAAATTTGTGCCTAAGAACTTTTTACCTGTTCTGTACTTCCTGGATCTGGTTTTAGGCAGGCCAGAAGTGCAGCCTGATGGGAAGTAGCAGCAGGCAGTGGAGTGACTGCCAGCACTGCCAGAAGCTGCTGAGGACTGCRTGTGCTCCAGAAATGGATGAAGGCCACGGCTGGAACCAGGACTTGAGAGTCAGGATATGTCCATGCAGACACACGCTATCTATGTGTACGCACACGCAAACACATGCAGCTTGTGTCGGGGGCGATTGATCCTGGAAGCAGCAGCTGTGCTGGCACTGTGTGTCTGCTGAGCCCTGCAGTAGAGATACAGATAAAGATTCTGCTTTTGTTACACTATTTCCTCAAACAGCCCAGCTAAGCTGATAAAAACATATCTGTACATGCTCTAGGGGCTACCCTGGCAGAGCTAAGCTTTGAGACACAATTTTTATTAAGTTATTTATTTAACATTCATAGCCAACATAGCTGTTCCAGCAAAGCTTTGCAGGACAACCTTAATCTTGATAAAATGACCACTGCACCGCTAACCTTTGCACAGTGCAGTGCCATATTTTAGGCAGGGCTCACTCCATTTTTATTGGGATGTTCAATGTAATGTAGTACTGCAATCTGTCAGTCAATAAAAATGCTATTTCCTCCCCAGGCTGTATGTGTTCTCACCTGTTACAACAATATTGAAACAACGCCAGTTGCATCGCATCTGTAAACAGTGCCAGATTGGGACTGTATGCTCCATTCTGTAGGATCGTGTCTGTTGTGAGATGTGGGCATCACTCAATTAACCAGCTCCCTTTGTTTTCCCTGGATTTCTCCTTGATGTTTACTTCTGGGGAGGCAGATCCTGCAGGCAGCTTTATTTGTGGTTCAGGAAAAAGACACATTTTAATGTCCTCATGCCATATTTATCATCGTCTCGCCTGCCTTGCAAAGGTAGCTGCAGATGTTGTGATGGATGGAGGATGACTTGACCAGTTTTGCTGTGGTTTGCGTAAGTGCTGTTCTTCATCTTTGGCCAAAGAGACCTGGTGTAGTTTCCTGTGGTGGTGCCATGCAACAGAGCTCTGATCTCTCAGCTCTTCACCGCCTGTATAAAAACTATTGCCTTTTGAGAGAGATTTTGCCTGATAGGGTGCTGAAGTTGCTGTGCTATGGTGTCTGGCAATGATTCAGAAGAGAACCTGCTTTTACCTCTGGAGGTAAAAGTACTGCAGCATCAGGTGAGGTCCTTTATAGCTTAAACCACCAAATAACATAGTTGCAAATTACATATACACATCCAGGAAGGCGGATAGTAAGGATTTCATATGAATAGAGCACTTGGTCATTTAAACTGAAAGTAAGTACTTCTTTTTTATATTAATGTGATTTTGAACTGTTTCCAGCGTATTATCATTAAAAGGACATATTGCTAGGTAAGAATGTAGTTGTGCTCCCTGAAGAGCAGAGTTCAGTGTTGTCATCATATTTGTTATCCCACTACAGTTCTTAGTGCAGATTTATTCTGTCCCCATCTGCCTCATGTTCCTTTTAAACAAAGCTCCAAACAAATGAGCCCAGATAGACATAATTTTCCTCCTTATTGTCGGTGGCAGTGTTTGCTTGGTGCCTGTGGCAAGGAGGACTTTCTCAGCCCCTTCTTTCCTCCTATCTCTGCAGGAGCAGGATTCATTGTGGGGTTGGAGCAGCTACCAGTGGCTGTGGCTGGACATGGCTGGACCCTGCTCTGGGGTGGTGGTACTGCAGAAATTGGGGTGCAAGGATGCAGGACTATGCCATGCAGCTGCCTGCTTGAAGCGTGTGCAGAGACTGATGGAGGACAGGTATGGCCCTGATGACTCAGACCGCAGTAATTTGTCTACTCCCCCGCTGAATGCATGGCACTAGGAACTGACTTCTTCTTCTTAATCAGATGAATGAACACAAAATGTGACTGTTCCCTACTGGCTGTGTTGTATTAAGAGCTGAAAAAACCCCAGAGATTAAACAACATTTCCAGAAATCAATCTCACTAACTACTTACTGGGGTTTTCTTCCCCCTTCTAATATGCAGTGAAGATATAAATACTTAAAACTGCAGTAAAAAAAAGTCAGAAGATGAATATTCTGCTTTCAGACACTGGCTTTCATTACTTTTTCTAGAAGAAGGAAGAAATAATTATAAAATTACACTGAAGCGACTTTGACAGTAGAAAAATAACTGGTGTGCATTTTATTTGTTCTTTACTATTCTTGATTAGGGAATGAATCTTGTCTTTGCACTATAAGGCTTGGTCACAGGTTTTAACAACAAATAGTTTGGGATCAGCTCAAACACAGTGAAGTCTGCTTGTAGCCAGGAAATATCTCTAATCAAGAGACAGAGCCATGGAATAAATTCTGATCTCCCTCAGCTAGCAGCTTTAGAACACTTATCTTTCAAGATGTTTGATAAAATAGGTAGGTCTATGGAGTCAGCTAAATAAGATTATAGATTTGGATTGGAATAGCCTCCAAGACTGGTCTAACCTGCACCAAAACTGGGCACAGTCCCTTTCTTCCCCAGAGAAGGCTTCACAGCCAGGACTTTGGTTATCTTTGTGCCCCAGTGTGCCAGGCAGATCAGGTCTGATGGAGAACATCAAAGCCAATCTTGCTCTCATCACTTTTGAAAGGTTACTCCCTACCCCCTGCCTTCCATATGTTGCGAGATGTGACTGGTGATGGTTCAGTAGGAGTTATTTTTACTTCCCACCCACTCAATAAAAACAAACAAAGAAACAAAACCCCCCCAAATCAACAAAAGCCAGGCTTGTCTAAAGAACACAGCAAAATGTCAGTTTTCTTGTGCAGGGAGTAGCAGATGCTGGTGAGGTGCACTGCTGGTTGATTTGTCCCCCTGTGTGCAGCCAGGCCCATGGCAGCGTGCGAGCGCTGGGCTCATCCAGGCAGATRTCCATTAGGTTCATCTGTTTCGTGTTGGCAGACACTCACGTGCTCTCGACAGGGGCTTGTTGTGCTGAGACTGTCACTGTGAGTAATGGCTGCTGGTGTGATAACTCAATGTTTGGATAGCGAATGACTTACCGAGGCTTTTTGTAGAACAACTGTGCAGCACAATTCAAGTTTTTATAAATGGGGACTGGTGTCTCTTACGATAAATCAGATTGTTTGTTTTGCCCTGTACTTCTAGCATATTTAATTTACACAACAGTAAGACAAACTTATTGTGATTACAGACTTATTTTTGCTGTTGAAGGTGGCAATGGTGAAATGCACATCTAACGACTTTGCTTTCAAGACTCTCCAAAATTTCTCCCAACTGTCTGAGGAGAAGCCACCTGGCCAGCAAACTGCAGGGCATGGTGTGCTGGTTTGATGTAACCAGCAGGAGAAATTAACCCCACGCAAAATACCTTGAGAGATTTTAGGTCAAAATTAGAAATTTAATAAAAAGGTTAAAATAAATGCAGGAATACAGCAACAGTGGCCTAAACAAACTGGCATAGTCACGGTACAACCTGACACCTGGTTGACCAGGGTGGTAGCTCTGTAGTCCAGTTAGGCACTGGTCCTGTAGAAAGGCCTGGCCCGCTGAGTATACAGTGGTCTGGGTGTCCAGTGGTCAAGGGTCCAGTCGTGGTGGTCCAGAGTCCTCTGACTTTCCAGTAGTCTGGTAGACCAGTCCTGGTAGTCCAGTCTCGTAGACCAGTCCAGTGGACCAGTCAAGTCCAGTCCAGCGGAGTGGAGTTCAGTGGAGTGGAGTGTTTTCTCCCATCTCAAAGCCTGCTTTTATGTCGTGTTTCTTGGCTGGTACCTCGCCCAGGGGCGGGGACTTCCACAAYGGAAAAGGATTTTCCCAACGTTCTATTCGTTGCTTCAGCAATGAGCTCACATGAGGCCTCTCCGGGGAGCAAACGGTTTCTGACATTCTATTGGTTGGTGCTTATCTCATTTGGTGATGGGCCATTAACCAAGATAATCCACTCAGAATGGTTATCTCATGTTGCGGCGCGCTCGGTGGTAAAGTGCCGCCTCCTTCCCGAGAGCGATCCTGCGTCCGGTGGCACCTCAGCGYGGCACGCTGTGGCCTTATCACGCCCGCGCAGGCAGACGTGTTGGCTTTACACTCGCGCACCCCGCGCCTTAAGACGGGGGTAAAGAGTCAGGAGGCGGACTCTCCTTATGATGTTCCAAAAGAAGGGAAGGTCAGGGAAGGAGAGCCAAAAAGAACAGGGTGACAMAAGGTTTTATACAGCACAGACAAAGGGTGGAGAGAACACTGAGGACCAATTACATGAGGGCGAGAGGGAGGAGGAAAGGCAGGACTACAGTACATATAACCAATGAGGGTAGGTAAGGGGAGGAGCAGGGGAACAGGACAAATACAGCATTGAGGAAGGGAGAACTTTCCAGAGCATAACCATAAAGGGAACATAGATTGACAGGGATAAACCAACTGAATAAGGGGACACAACTTAGCAGGGCCTGGATGGGAGAGACCTTCCTATTCATCTTAGGGGGAGACCCTGGATCCTGACCTCAGAGCCTTTTTACTGGCTCCTTGGTCCCCTAGGTGGCTGGCCCATCCTCCGCAGCATCCCCAGCTGCAGGCCAAGCCACCACCACAATCTCAGTTGAGATAAGGAGTACTTCACGTGAGCACAGGGACTCTCCAGTGATCGAGGAAATATGTGGGTGGTAATAGAATACATCCTTTTTTGGTTAACCCAGAACACACAGGCTGAGCCCCGCTGTCCTCAGGAACCCCATACCCTCTGCTGTGGAAGGATTGCCTGGGTATTGTTACAGGTAGGGACTGAGTCTTGCCTTGCATAGGTGAGTACTTTGCACTATGCAAAGCAATACTTTGCGCTGCTGATTCCAGAGCTTTCACCCTGAGTACCTTTTTTGGGCCTTTGGGACCCAAAAACCAGTGAGGAGAGACTTACAATAAAGTGAGGTGGGAAATGGAGCAAGTTCATGGTCACAGAGGGATGGAGCAGGTTTGAGGAGTGACAAGACTGAGACCCCTGAGCAATTCTCTCTCTTTGGTCTGAATTTCTGAGGAAAAGGTTTTTGCTCTGGTACAGTCAGTAGTGTCAAATGAACACTTTGTTGCACATCTTTTTCTTTTTGGGATGTAATATGGTACCTTTCTCTAGTTTTACTAAAGTAGGCAGTCAGGATATACAGGTTTGCTTTCTCCCTTCAGCTATGGCCTTTTAATGGCATTTCCTAAGCTGGTCTGGAGGGAATTTGAACAGGGCATTGTACAAGGCATAGCTCAGTCTTCTTGTGCCTGTGGCTGGCAAATCTTGCATAGGAAGGGACAAAATAGTTCTAATGCCTCTTACACTGGTGGTGGCAGCGTCTCCCAAAATGAGTAAGAAACGTAGAGGCTGACAGCCTGTTGTTTTTTTTTTTTATATTTTCCTAGAGTGGACCAGCGTGTTGGCTAATTTGTAGTCTTAGGTATTAATTTTGCCACAGACTGCGCTAACAGCAAATGATGGTGTTTCCCATGTTTCTAGGTTAGTTGGGTGTGCTGGGAGCAGCCTCTCACTCCTAACACTACACTTCGGGAGTATTTGCTTAGTAGTGATTTTGGGAAATGAGGCCTGGACCGCCTGATGTACAGGGTTGCCATAGAGTGATATCACATTTTGCCCTGTGTGCTCACTCTGACTCCACAGAAACGTCCCTGCACACTGGCAGGGGTGGGAGTGGGATAGGCAGAAGAGGGCACGAATATTCAGTCTTTTAATRTACTCTTTCTTTACCTCTAATGGCTTCCAAAGAGCATTTCCCCCTCCAGGCTTCCTCCCTTGTTAAATTCTACTGTGTTGAGGGGAAAAGACTGATCCTCTCTCTTCCCCTTCCCCTTTCCTCTTCCTTTTCCCTTCTTTTCCTGAAATAGTTTGGTTATAGTTTAGTGTTAATTCTCTCATCTTGTATCATAGTGTTTAGCAGATGAACACTTACCTCAGCACCCAGATTCCCGCTGCACAGCCCACAGCCCCTGGATCAGATAATTTCAGCAGTTCTAGATGAAATACTTTCTCTTCCCACCCACATAACGTTTCTGCAGGAAGCCTTGCCCATTTTGATCTAGTGCAGATAACAGGATCTTTGGTGTCTCACAGGCGTAAAGCACTCGTTCTCTTCAGCTCTGTCCCTGAGGACTCATGTGGTCATGTTTTTGGTACCTAGGACAAAGTGTGAAGACTGCATGTAAAGTACGTTGATGTTTCTGAGACTTACTGTTGACTGCCCGATTCCCAGCCCTTTATTTGGCACAGGTAGCATGTGGTGAATGACAGCACAATAGACTGCAAACCAGCTTCCATATTTTAATCTGTTTTTTTGCTACGAGGGGATGGAGATTTTTTTCCCGGCATTCCTCCACAGCTCTGCACAGCCTGAAATTAAATTGCTAGAGCACTGTCCTAAGAGACTTTAATCTACATTTCAATAGTCCAAAGTAGCACTTACTAAATCTCTTTGTTGGAGTAAGCTTAAGGTTCTGGTTATTCACTAAAGTTTTTGATATTGGAGAGAAATAGGTATTTAAGTGCGAGGGTTAAGGTATAATCTCTTTTCCTGTGGAAGGGTATGAGCACAGGAACTCTGTCCCTCTGTTAGAAGGTTTAAAAAGTACCAACCCACGGTTTTTAGTTACTTCCATCTCAGCTGAGGAGTGACACAGGAGAAGCAGACTTGTCTAACCTAACACTGCTCAGCCTGGGAGCATGCAGTTCCTCCACCCCTCCTGTACCCCTCTGTGTGTGATTTATAAACTTAATGGAGACAAAAAAAAGGAGCCAAAAAAGGTCAAAAAGTGTAGTTTGATACATAGGTAAAGGAGGCATGTGCCTAGAAAATCAGTGATAGGGAATGACCTTGTTTGCAAACTCTGTCCCTGGCAAAGCCTGTAGAGTTGCTGCATTGACCCCTGGGCGGTGAGTGAGAGGGGCAGCCCTGGCAGCTCTTCCCCTCCCTGCAACTCCCTCATCTTCTGTCACTGTGCTGAGACCAGAGGAAGCTCTCCAAGGCTGCTGCTGGGCTGGCCCTCTCTCCCATTGCCAGCCCCTTTCCATCCTGCCTTATCCCCACCTAGTCCTCTATCCTATGGGACTGGATTGCCTGTATCACCAAGAGGCAGTGGGGCAGCTCCACACTTGACAGCTTGGACAACCTTAAACAGTGTATTTTATGCTAGGTTAGTGCTAGAGAAGATGAAGCAGTCGGTGAAAAATGCTGAGATGTGTCCACAGCATGGGTGGCACAAGGCATTCCGTCCTGTCCGCTGCCTGGGCAGTTGTGAGAGGCGATGCTGCAGTGAGGAAATGGGTCTGGCAGACAGAGTAAAACCCAAATTACTGTAATGGG
This sequence comes from Amblyornis subalaris, assembly GCA_018881555.1. NCBI lineage: Eukaryota > Metazoa > Chordata > Aves > Passeriformes > Ptilonorhynchidae > Amblyornis > Amblyornis subalaris. Next base: position 2,579,141 of record JACAXG010000051.1, on the reverse strand, counting down.
GAAGGAAATCTGTTCCTGGCTTACTGATGCTTAAAAGAAGCCAGACTTCTGGCTTCTGCAGTTATTTTTCTGTGTTGATCTTCTTCCCTTTCACAAGGAAAGCTTTCCCTCACTACCCAGACCTCTCTGGTGCAAGGAGGGTGAAGTGGGAAGTTATGTTCTCACCTGGCAGTTGCCGAGATTACAGGGGTTGGGATGACTGAGAAATGTCACGGAGATGATTTATTGCTGAATCAGTCTCATGTTTATTTAAGGGTGAGACAGGAGAGACGTGCGAACAACATGTCTAATATCAAAGGCGGCAGCAGTTACAGTAAMAATAGTAGTAATAGCAGCTGCACTAGGCACAGATGCCCCTGTAGCAGCAGCTGAGGTAGCTTCTCTACTTTTTTCTACAAGGCTTTATATACTTTTTTAAGCCAATAAGCAAATGCCACAAAGCTTGCTAACACATTGGTACCAATCACTACTGTATGATTTTACCGCAATGTGTATTTTTTTAACCAATCATCATATTGCTATTAAGGCCCGTTGTACAGGCTTATATTGCTACATTTTAACTTTCTAAGAAACTCTATTATATATGTTTTTTTGCTAAACTCAAAATTCTTAACTCTTTTACTTGTCACTATTATTTTTTACATAAAACATGTTTTTGCTTGTTAAAAACACATTTCTACTTTTATAAAGCATACATATTTAAAAACTACAAAACCACCTTTTTGCTTTGAACTGTAAAAAGCTCACTGTTCTAACTCAGGCAGCCTTCGCCAAGGCCTCAGATCGAAACATGTATCCATTTCTATCTGTTCAAGCACAATGGTGTTTATGTACTCTGTTTGCACCTGCAAGGTCTCTGAAACTTCATTTCCCACAGCAGTGGCTTTTCCAACTTGTCTCTGTAGTGTCCATGCCAAGAGAGAAGGAGATGTGCACATGGCCCTGAAAACATCTGATGAGCGTACCCTAAGCCGTAGGGCAATGCTGTAGTGTATGAAGCTGCTGCACCTTTACCCTTAAAAGTATCTCTTGGACTGTGGCACATCTGTGACTTGCTCCTGTAGACAGTAGATGCAATGAATGCCTGTCCCATTGCAATGCCAAAATCTAGAGGCACACTCAAAAAAACCTGAAAAAAGAAGAGGGTGTACATGCCAATACAAAATCCTTTTAATAATGTCAGTCTGAAGAATCCCACTGCACAGCCATTCTGTGGAGTTACTCTCTTTCTACTTTTGTTGCATCATTTTTTTCCTTTGGTAGGAAAAATATATTGCAATATTGGGGAAAAACAACTTTTCCAATGAAACAATGCTGAGCAACTCCCATCTGACACCAAAATGACTTTTGATATGAGCAGCTGAAATGCTAAAGGTTGTATTTCCAGAAATGGAAAGCACATATTAGATGGAATAATATTCACCTGAGCATTAGCAGTTTCCTCAAGCAGAAACACAGAGGTAAGCTCCAAGCATCCATCTGATTAGAAGCTAAAAGGATCTGATTTTACCACTGAGCATGCCGTGTAAACATGAGCATGCCTTTATCTTGCTTTGTACTTTCTGTGTTGTGATCTGTTGTCGTTCTTAAGACGTTTTCTATGTCTTTTCTGGAAAATAAAAGCACCAGTCCCATTACCCAGACCCCTCTTGTGCACCACCTGCTCTGTGAATCCCACAAGGTGTTTCTCTCTGTGTTGGAAAAATCAGCTGGGATGACAGATACAAGTATAGTATGTTTACCTTAAACCTAAACCCCAAAGTCCTTAAACCTATGGTGTTCCTTGACCAAGACTATTATTCCTTGAGGGTCACCTTCCAGATTACCCTGGGAACAGCTACAGATGCTGACAGATGCTGTAAATGCTAAAGGACATTACAGAAAAAGGAGCCAGGTACCAACTGCAGGTTACTGTAAAAAAGTGAATTGGTTGCTTAAAAAAAGGAAAATTATAGCAAATGAATGTATGAGGCAGTCAGTGACCTCTGATACTGTGTATCTGACTCCCTTAATGCTTGACAAATGGTTTAAGCTCAGTGGCTGTCTTTGGAGGAATGAAGCATGCACTCAGCCCAAGCAGAAGCATTTTTTCCAGAATAACTCAGAAGTTAATGTGCTACAATAAAAGCATCTGCTTTATTTAATGACCCATTTCATCACGTAATTCCTGTCTTTAGCTATGAAATGCCAGCAGTTTTCAAGAAGGCTGGGAGTGTCCCAGCGCTGATGTGCCTGTTATCTTATTTATCAGGGAAGGGAAGAAGCGAATGAGAGCTGTAAATTATTTCTGTCAATGCTGGAGGTGTCTTCTTCTGACTGGACATGGCATGGTGGCCCTTGGGGCATCTTCTTCTCATGCCAGGCAGAAGTCTCTTCCTTGCCCCTTTCCCTGCTCCTTACTATTCAAAAACATTGTGTTTACAGGTAATATTTTGGAAGAGTTCTGGTGTTGGACTGCAGACTCTGCAGGGCAGCACTGGAGCTTCCCTCGTGCAATGCAGATGGGGTTGGATCACTCAGACATGCTGCTCCAACACTTGCCACTCCTTTTTGCGTCATGGAGAATAGAAATGCAGGAGTTCTGCTCTTACTGTCCAGAAATGAATCTGGTTAATAATAAATGGTGATGATAAATTATGCTACTTTATGGAATACACTGGAGCAGATGTGGTCAGTTGCCTACAATCACTCATTCTCCTCATTTCCCCAGAAAAGTAATACTAAAAGAACGAGGTACAGTAAAGTATTATTATTCAGCAAGTGTTACTAACTGGTAGATAATGCAATCCAGTTCTATCTTTTGTATTTAAAGATGAGAAGAGTTCTGGACTTCACATACTTCTCTATCTGGTTTTCCATGGTTTATTCCTTCAGACACTGCTTTATAATCCTTCCTGGTATGTACTCAGTTCAAAATAGCCGCAGCAGAATTCCCAGCAGGTCCAGAAAAAAAATGTGAAATGTGCAAAGCTACATAAAAAACATAACATCTGCAAAGTTAGTTTTCAAACTGTAGTATGCCTAAACATTAATTACAGCTCTACTGGGGGAAAAAATATGAAAAAAAGGTTTTCAGCAGAGAATTGGAAGTAAAGTTCATGACATCATTGCTTCTCTTACCTCATCTGAGAAGGTTAATTCAGTCCAGACTATTTCTGTAATCCATTTTGTAGCACAGTTCCATGAGTGTCTGTGCTGCCTGGGTGAAGGAGGGGGAGTAATGGAAAGAGAGGATGGCCTTTACTTCCCAGTGTCACCAGCGGGTGCTGTGTTGAGTGACTCAGACACCAGTGGCTCTCCAGCCACCGGGGGCCCCTAGGGTCCTTTTGGCAGTGGGAAGTGTTCTGCAGGTGATCCTTGGAATGACTGTAAGTAGAAAAACTCATACTCTTCCCAGGTGAGTGTGTTAATGTGTGAGATAAGACGAAGGTTGGCTAAAAATATAAAGTAACCTCTAGTCTAGTTAAACATAAGCATTCTTTCCTTATAAGTTTTTTTACAGTTTAACATTTACTCTGGAAGTTTTTATGATGTCCTCTCTTTACATCTTGAGGAACTGAATTAATTTTTTTCTCCATTATTTTTTTCAATTATTGCATTTCTATCAAACAGGCAAATATATTTCCTGTATGCTTCTCTTTCATGTAATGTCCTCTTTTTAATTTGTTTTCCAGAATGCTGCAGTGCCCATGAGAGTCTCTTGTGACCACTGCATTGGACCAAAGTTCAGAGTTGGTTGCTTTCCATCAGAGACTCCCCTTGGCCTCTATTCATATGCTCACTTGCTACATTAAGTAGATAAAAGCTGTTTTTTCTTGAGTCATTGTTTATCTGTTTCCCAGTTTCCCAGAGCCTGGTAATAAAGCTGTATCAGGTTACTTGTCATTTTTAAGTAGGAACATGCCCTGTTCTGCAGCGACTGGAAGTGGAATAGCCTAAAGATAAAGGAAAACAAAAATGCAAAACATTGTGGTGACATGACTTTGAACAGGATCCCCTCTATCACAAATTCTCTCTGCCCCTTGTATATAAGAAGGGCTGCTAGGAATAGTAGAAAAGGTGTGTTTGTTTTCTGAGTTTTTCTCATAGTGCCCAAGGCGAGTAATTGGAATTTCATTCTCTCATTGTTATCCGTGATACCCAGAATACATGTCTTAAAGGGCAGTTTATCTCTGGAGAGCTAATATATAAAAGTGGTAAATTCTTACAGAGCAGTTTCATTTCCTGTGTGTATACAGATTTGGATTTAGCTTTGGCTATTGCAGATGAATTTCCTATTTTTTTTTTTCTGCATATTTTCTTCTTTGTCTTGCCCTGCAGATGCACCTGGAAAGGACTGAAGTAGATTTTCTTCTGACTTTCCCAACACAAGAGAATCATTAAATAAGATCTGGATTGTGGCGCCAAGTTTAGCCCCCACTTATATCTCTGGGAGAACTCTAAAGGCACAGAGAAAGGATGTAGCCTGTGAAAAGTTCAGTGATGGAGGGTGTGTATGACTCTGGATTATCACAGAGAGACCTCTGGGTTAGCTGGAGTCAGAAAAACCCATCTACTCATTTGTGAAATGACATCTCTCGTATAAATCACAAAGATGTGACAAACCCTTTGATGCCGCTTGTGCAGAATTGGTTTGCGCAGTTGAGCTGTTTTTGAAACAGGGTTTTCCTAGAGACATACTGGGACCCCACCTTGAAGTGAATAAAACTTTCAGGCAGATGAGGAACACTACTCATCCTATGACCATTTCCTCTGCAACATGCAGTGTTTCATTGTAGAAGTTAAGGTCGGTTTCAGACATCTTTTAACCATGTTGTGAATTGCATCCATAAGAGAGAGGAACATGGAGCAGCACGTTTCCCCTTTCTCATGGTCACAGGTCCATAGTTCCAGGGTACGAGGTGTGAAGGTAAGGACAGAGAGTATTTCTTTGTGTGCATTAAAACTCTTTTATTGGTAAGCTTTAATATCATCCATGTCAACATAATGCCATTATTCCAGTGGGAAAAGAAGACCCTCCATTGCTCTAGAGTCAGTCTTACATGGAATGAAACAGTAAAGCAGCACTAGCACCATAAAGTAGACCTTTGATCTTCAAAATTTGGTGGTGTGCAGCACTCACTACAGCAAAAGGAATTATTTGTCAAGGTTAGTGAGAAATGAGATTAAATCTGTGTAAGATTCTGGATTTTTGGTTATTTTGAGTTTTTGAACAGCACAGACTTACTAGGAAATCTTGTTAGTGTCTCGTTCCCTAAGCAAGCAACTGGTTTGTGCCATAGCATCAGAAATCAGATATGCAAAATAGCAAAAACATGGATTTTTTTAGCCAGGAGAGTGCATATTCAGGCACCTTTAAGGTTCCCTTAAAAAATATAAAACATTGTTTAAAGTCACATACAAAATCATATCAAGTCACAGGTATTGGAACTGAAAAATGGGAATTTGTAAACCTTTCCAGGCTTACCTGCAAGCTCTCAAAATATCTATGAGATGACCAAAACTCTTGTGTTTTTGAATGAGAAATTTATTTTTGAAACTCATAAAAAAGTTGATATTAGAAAACTGATTTGTTTGTAGTAGACTTCTGTGCCTAGGGGAAGCTCTGGTTTCCCAGAGTCCCAGATTATTCTGGCAATGAACGTTTTCCACCCAGTGAGGCCGGGCTCATGAATCCAGCTAGGCAGAGGAGAGGCTTTGTTGTGGTTTTGCTCAGCTGCCAGTGGCAGCCCAGCAAAGCTGTTCCTCCCTGGTCCTGTTCTAACCCACTCTGGACAGGCTGCAGAGAGGGGAGAGCAACTTATGGAGAAACTGTAGGCTGATCTCCTGGAAAACTGGAGCTTTAATAACTGAAAGTGGAAACGAGGGAGGAGGGAAGGTGGGTGAGGACTCTGTGCATCTCTTTCCCATCAGGCTGGGATTTGGGGCTGCCCTGTGTCCCACAGCAGGACTGCAGGCACTGCTTGTCCTCCCGCCAGGGGGCATGGCATGGTTTTGGCTCAGTATTGGTAGCTGTATTTCTAGCAGGACATGCTGAAATTAACTGTTTCTTATGAAGAGTTCATGGCTCAGTTTTCCCTGCCCTGCCCATCCCAATTTAAACTTGTGAAACTTGTGTGCAAAACATCACAGCCTCATGGACATTTGCAGGCACAAGTTTTCTGAAGTAAGCAGAAAGCCCTTCTCTGAAAATTGCTATCCAAATCCATTTTTCTTCAGCATAACCTCTTCTTTAATAATGACTGTTCTCTTATCAATTTTCATCTATGGATGAGAACTGAAGTAGATAAATGTATATTTATCTCTATTAACTACAAATTAGTTACAAGTTGCCACTACAACTTCATTAGAAAAAATTTTTTTTTTAAAGATTAAACTGCATGGACTTCACCCTGTTGAAAAGAAGTGGTAGCCACTGTTCTGATTGTTCTTGTCCATATGGGTATTGTACTACTGCACTATCTGGTAGGGCTGATATAAATAAGATTTTCTTGACATTTCCTTTCTCATTTGTATTCAGGTACTTTGCATAAGTAATGGTGGCTGATGTTTTGCTACTTCAGAAACAAAATGAGAAGCTAAAATCTCAATTTTTCCGTATCTATTTCAAGTGATTGAAATGGCAAAAACAAAAATTGCCYTCTTCTGTGGACAGTGGTTGCATCAAATAATTAACAGAACTTTTGCTACTTAGTTTATTGGATCATCCGAAAATGCTTTTTAGACATGATGGCACAGAAATAATGGATATGATAGAAGAAACCTCACCAAATCATTAAATATATATTTCTCAGATAAAACTGCAGTGCTGAATTTTGAGTTTGTGTCTCTGTTTCATGTCTCATTGCAAAGAATGCATAGGTGTTTTGTCAAGCACTAAGTTGTGCAGGAGTTTGAGACCACCGGCCAAGGAACAAAATAAAAACATAATGTAATTACATTGGTGACATGAACAATGGAATTAATTGGACCCTCAGCAAGTGTTCCAACTGCACCAAGCTGTGTGGTGTGGTTGAGAGGCTGGAGGGAAGCAAGGACATTCAGAGGAACCTTGATAGGTTTGAGATGTGGGTCCGTGCAAACCTCATGAAGTTCAACAAGGCCAGGTGCAAGGTCTGGTAGCTGGGTTGGGGCAATCCCAAGCACAAGTAAAGGCTGGGTGGTGAATGGATTACGAGCAGCCCTGAGGAGAAGGACTTGGGGGTGTTGGTTGACAAGAAGCTGGACACATCTCAGCAATGTGCACTGCAGCCCAGAAAGTCAATTGTATCCTGGGCTGCACCAAAAGCAGTGTGGCCAGCAGGGCGAGGGGGAGATTCTGCCCCACTACTCTGCTCCGGTGAGACTCCACCTGGAGCACTGCATCCGTCTCTGGGGTTCCAAGCATAAGAAGGGTGTGGACCTGTTGGAATGAGTCCAGAGGAGAGCCACAAAGGTGATAAAAGGCCTAGAGAACCTTTCCTATGGAGACAGTCTGAACAGAAAAGAAGGCTCTGGGGAGACCTTATAGCAGCTTTCCAGTACCTAGGGGCGGCTTACGAGAGAGATGGAGAGGGACTTTTTAAAAGGGCCTGTTGTTATAGGGCAAGGGGGAATGGCTTCAAATTGAAACAGCACAGAATTAGATAGCTAATTAGGAAGAAATTCTTTACTGTAAGGGTGGTGAGGCACTGGAACAGGTTGCCCAGAGAAGCTATGAATGTCCCATCCCTATAAGTGTTGAAGGCCAAGTTGGGTTGGGCTCTGAGCAGCCTGGTCTAGTGGGTGGCACACCTGCCCATGGCTTGGGTTGGAATTAGGTAATCTAGCTTTCCTTCCAACACAAGCCATTCTATGATTGTATAATTTTTAGTTAAAATCTTGCATATACTCTGTGAAGCAACTGATTGTGATATGATGTCACTCAGTAAATGCCAAAGGACGGAAATAGGTGCTGACAGTGTCCTGTATCAGCACTATATTTAGGGGAATAATTTGTGTTCAGTAGAGATTACTGGTAGGTGCATGTGTTCATATATTCATGATGACTTGCCTTATGTGACTTGCCTAGGTGTTATTGGGTGTGTTTTTCTGCAATTAAGGAGTCTACCTGTCACCGCTTTTTCTAACAGTGTATTCCAGCAGAAAGCACTTTCCTGCCTATAGCAAAACCCATCCGTAGGACCTAACCACAGTTTCAAATAACAGAGGTGTTTCAATATCTTACAGAGTCCTGTGTATTGGTAGCTAGCTTCTCAATTAAAAGATTTATGATAGATTTAAAATGGCTGAAAACTGGAACAACCAGCTGCAAACTATTAATGCAAGAGTGGTAGACTTGTGCAATCAGGTAAGGTCAGTTGCTCTGTGCCGTTGGGAAGGAATAGATTCGATATCATCCAGATCGATGCACTTCAGTACATTCTCTTAAAACATCCCAATTTCCAGGCAGCCTGTAAACTCTAACCATTTCCTGAAACAATTAACGAAGTATAATGCAAAGCAAAGCAGAGATGGAAACAAAAGTGAACTATCGACTGTAAAACATGGAGTAAACCTCATGTCACATCTCGCTTAGTCATAGCTAAGTGCTGTTAATCATGTACTCTTTGTTGCATTGTCAGGTGAACAGCTGAGATTTTAGGTGATTTATATGCCTGTTGTTCACTCTGCAATGCAAATGCCTGGAAGTGCATATGCTCTGCTGCCAAATGACAGCTGGGAAGAGGTAACCTGCAGCTTTTTGTGCTCTGGGAGTACCTTGAGCTCCTCTTGAGTCATCCCCACAGGAGGTATGACCTTTTTCTAATTTGTTCATAAACAACTGGCTGTGTAAGTACCACCATACTGTTAGAATATCTCATCTTTCCAAATCCTGCAGCATAACTCTTTGTACTGTAAATATTTACAGTAATATATGACCCATCTCTGGGGTCATGAATCCGGTAATATTGGTATTGGCACTTACAGACCGAGGGCTCAACATAAGCATTTTGAACACCTAAATTCAAATGTGTTTATTTTGGAAGAAATAGATTTAAAAGAAGAGTAAAAAGTACACCATGACTCTTGTGTGGACAGACAGGGTAATAGATAATGCTCTTGAAAAGGAAAAGACAGTTTCAGTCCTTCCATTTCTCTTATACAGGCACTGTTGGCTAAATTGTTCCCTCTCTGACTTTTCCAAGGGCAGCAAGTACCCTGAAAGATCCTCTCTCTGTTTCAGAAGTATCTCTAGCACAGCTTAAAGCAAAGCCAGGTTGGAAACGTAGATGTTTTCTATATGTTTAGAAACCGCTAAGTTAGATGCTAAGTTGTCAGATGCTAAGTTCAGACTTCATACTAGTAAAAGGAGCTTGGCCTTCATCCCGCCACAGGATAGGAAATCTCTGTAACTGCTGGATGCAAGCCTCACACTGCAACCATCTGGTGCCACAGGAATGGCTTTCAAATTATTTTTCTTCTCCAAGAAGCTAAAAACCTCTATGACATAAAAAAAAAAAAAAAGCAAATCTTTTAGCTGTCATTTTTCTTTTGGTGTTTTCCCTTGAAGTACCTTTATGTCCTGAACTTCTCAAAAATTCAAGTCCTCTCTCAATATCTTTAATATTGAGTCAGTTATTTCTGAGTACCTAAGGACAAAATTTGTGAACCAAGATAATGCCAAGAAATACCTATCTATTTCTTACCATTTTCTAGCATTCAAACTTAGAATAATCTAGTGCTCCCCTAGGGATAGCAGTTTATGAAACTTTTTGCAGCGTGCCTCAGTTGTCTGGTTCAGTTCAGCACTTCAAAATATGTTGTCTTTCAAGAGAAGAATAATACATTYTGGCAGTTATTCTAATGTGGGAATGCTGAGCTGCTGTTGTTGGACAGAACTATGCATTTTCTGTTCTCTCAGAGTAGTGTGGTCTTTTGTTACTATTTACTTTCTTGGTTGCATTAAGTTATTTGTTAATGGCACTAAACTCCTTGTTTGTCTGGGATGGGTAGTTGACTAATTTGCTTTATCTGAAAACAGATGTAATACTATGAAATGGCCTCAAGCTGCACCGGGGCAGTGTTGGACATCAGGAAGAAATTGTTAAAGGAGAAAGTTGCCAAGCATCGGAATGGGCTGCCCAGGGAAGTGCTGCAGTGACCATCCCTGGAAGTGTTCAAGAAATGACTGGACGTGGCATTAAGTGCTATGGTTTAGTTGACAAGATGTTAGTTCGGTCAAAGGTTGGACTCGGTGATCTTTGAGATCTTTTCCAACCTCAATAATTCTATGATTCTATGAAATTTGAAATCTGTTGCTGTCTGGAACTGTGATAGTCTCCAGAAGATGAGATGTCCTCTAAATATCACCTTTTTAAGGTTCAAGTGGAAAAGATATTACCATTTAATTTTGGATAAAAGCATATTACCATCCTAACATGCAGCCTGCAAGTCTCCATGCTTTTATGAAGATTCTTGATAGATTTCAGCTTGCCTTTCTGGGTTTTAATTTCTTTTTAAGCAACCAGCATGTACAGACTTTTAAGTCTCCTGTATTGAGGGTGTCAGTGACTTCACAAGTATAACTTCCTGGATGCCTGCTATAGAGTCCTCTATATCTTCTCAGATCTTTTTTCCTTTTCCCAAAGCTTTGTTAAACCTTTTTTTGTTAATCTGTAGTAGTTTTTCCATGTTCTTAAATGTTTTATAAGCCTATTTAATCAGCCTGTTATACAGCAATATAAAAGTCACTTGAATGATATGTTCTCCAATAGTCATAGCTTGGCTCAACACTAACAGGATAAAGAGGTCCATAGATCTTTCTACATCACCACCTGTTTATTCTTTTCTCAGACTTGACTTATGGGATAGACTTTATTTATTTCCCTATATCTGAGCAGCAATGCCATGTACCTCTACTTGGTTAACAAGTTTGTGTGACTGCAGAACTCTTCAGTCATGCTTTGATTATGTTTATCTTCAAGCTTTTCACTTCACATTATCTTTTCATACACATTATCTTTGTTCATACACATTAAAGGTGGATCTAGAGACCACTGAGGTCAATCTGAGGCTTTGCACTGACTTCGGTGAGCCTAATTTCTGTCCCCATGGCAACAACCAAATTTTATATGAAAAATTTGAGTYGGACATACCTTTGTCTGTTATCTGTTAAGTAAATTCATAATTAGCATTTATTATTTAAAGTAAAAGCATGTCATTCTGGCATCTGGTGAATATGATGTCCAAACAACAGAACCTTTTATTAAGCTAACTCTTGCCATTCAGAATGGCTGACTCTTGCCCTTCAGAAGAGCTCTCTTAAACTTTTAAATTGGTTCTAATTCTCCGTGCAGCTTCCTGCACAGGTGTAATATATTTTATGAAAGTATGCTTTCTTCACCCTTGACTGCTGGGATTAAATGCAGTAACATTAACCCATCATTACACATTTCAAAACCTGTCAAATTCATGTACCATCTGAAAAGAGACTTTCCCCAGTTCATATAAATAGAAGGAATTAATATTTGTTCTGCAAGTCATTTCTCACTTCTGAAATTCATTCCCTGCTATGTGCAAGGGTTGTGTTAGGTTTCTGCATGTGGTTTCAGATTTATGGCTGCAGTGGTATTGCTAATCACAGGAGACAAGTCTGAGATGGAAAAAGGAGTTAGGAATAGTTGGCAGTTCTCTGAGAAGCTATATTAAATCTTCAGATATTAATCATTTCAATAAAGAGGAAGAATATGAAGTGCTATAAGAAAAAGGTTAGCTAAAAACAAATTCTCAGTCTAATAAGAGTGGATGTGGAGATTTGGTCAAGTTACTAAGGATGAATTGTAAAGAATTAAATAGGAATGAGAGAAAAAACCCAGAAAAATTAAGACATACAAAGATAAGCAAAGCAAGAACATACAGTATAAAATACATATTATATAAGTACAACAACAGGGAAAAAAACCATTCCACTCCATGAAGAGGGAAAGTTGTGGACAGATGAAAACTAAAATATGGAAATATTTAAATCTTTCTTAGCTCCATTTCTCAGATTATCACTTGACAAAGTCCTATTTAGACAGGCAATAAGTGGATGAAAGCTCAGGTTAGACCAGTTGAAAGACAGATGGGAGAACACTTAAAGCAGTTTAACAAATTATCAGGATCATAACATCTGTGCCAGGATATTGTAAGAACTGGCTGAATCAATCACAAGTCACTATTAATCTTTGGGTGTTTGTGGAGGGTAAATGAAATTCCAAAGGAAGGAAAACTAGGTACCTATTTTTATCTTATTAAGAATAGAAGCTTTTTATTCTTTATTCTGAAAAAGAGAAAAACAAGGCCCCTCAAATTAATTTTTGTTCTCTCTGTATAGGACAAAAAGAAATGGGCTTTCAGTGTAGCAAGGCAAGTTTGGATGAGACAGTAAAACATACAAAAAATACCCTAAATCTTTCTAATGTTAAAGGGGTGCATATTCATGGAAACAGATTGCTTGGAGAGCTTTGAGGGCACAATTGTTGTGCATTGTTACKATTAGGTTAGACAAGCATCTGCCAGGAACAGTGTAGGCATATTTGACCCTGTTTGAAGGTAAGAAATGGATTATATTCTCTCTCAAGGATCCTTTCTGGGTTAGATACCTGTTTTTTTATAACGTCATTATTCGAAATATCTGTTTTGCGTGTCTCTGTATCTTCTGTTATTTACCAATATATAGAAATCCTTGCAGCTGGATTTTGTTGTGTGTTCACATCTAGTATTTCCTATTTGAAAATTAGACCTTTTAAAATGACCACTTTTTGGGTTTTTCCCTAAATGTAAGAAAAAATACCAAAACATTGTGGGAAAGCCTCTTCTGAATGACTAAAATTAAGCAATATTAAAAAAAATTCATGAAGAATTACCCAAAATATACCGGGGGGGGAGAGGGGGGGAATCTCATAAAAATGTGTTACTAGGCAGAAGGGATTTATAAAACCGATAGAAACAATGAAAATCAGTAGTGAAAACAGGTCAAGAATGAAAAGCATGTTTTCAATACATATATAGCTAGCATTTTTACCTAGTGTAGTGTCTCTGCCTGAGTGTGCAAAAGGAACATGGGCAGTATGCATGCACAGTGTGTCAGAAAGAATGAGCCTATAACAACCCAACCTGCTCTGCTCAACAGTTTTCCAAGGGTTCCATTTCTTAAAATGAGAGCTAGTCAGCCAAATATAATATGTCGCACAGCCATCTTTTCTCTTTCCCCTTTCTTAAGCCCTCGGTACATCCTAAATCCTAGTCGAACATCCACTCTGCCAAAGAAACAACCCTCAGCGTATGTACAGTTAGACAAATGGTATAAGGTCTCAAATTATAGGCATGCAAAAAAACCCAAATAGAGATTACACACATTATGAAGACCCGAGGCAGAGTTCCTACTCCAATCTGTATGCTGTCACCTGCGGGGATACCCCTCTGCTACCCTCTGGGAGAAACTGGCAGCAGGCAGCATCCTGGTGCAGGGCTGCTGGAGGCTCATAGGACCTTCTCTGCTCCTCAGCTACCTAACAGGGCACACACCATGTGCTGGCCAGAAAGGCAGAATGTCTCTTTCTCCTTTGCTGATTATTGCAAAATTATACAAGGCCTTAAGATTTCATCATTTTTTTCAATATATTAATGCTCCAGTGCTTTCCAGGAGAGCTATGAATTCTCATGTAGACTATTTATTAGACTGTTTGTAATAGAATGCTGGTTTTAGTTACTTTTTGTGGACCTAGAAATATGAATTTCCTGGGAGTTGGTAGGCCATAGGAGGAAAATCACTGCATTAACCATGCAGTGTAAATGATGACTGCAGAGGGCTGTACAATTTTTGCATTTAATAGCAGCCCTTGTGTTGTGGGAGACCCAGATCAGAAATCATTGTTCCATTGTGCTAACTGCAAAATTACCAAATCTTCAGTAAAAGATGGTTTCTTTCTTGAAGAGTTTATAATCTATGTTTTAAGCCAGTGGAAAGACTCGACAAGTGGTTGGTGGACAGTGTAACACAAATGACTTGGTTCAATTAACCTGACAATGGTGGTCCCAGACTATTCTGCCCTCTCAGCTTCTGCTTAGCAGGGGCTATGGTTGCTTTTAACATGGGGTCTCACATTTTCTTATCCCTCAGGCCTTCTCCTTTCTTCAGAGACATCTCCAGAGCCTTTAATTTCTTTTCTGGACTTTTTAGTTTCTTCCTAAGTCTTCTTCACACCTCCCTGCAGAGTTTTTACTGTTTTCCTCTGTATTCATATCCTTTTTAGTTTTGGTTTGCCTAAGTGAGTTATATTGCATTTCAAACAGCAGTTACAGGAAACAATCACTACTAACCTCTCATTATGCCCTCTCTCTTTTTGGTTTGTAACATGCTTGTTTTATGTGGCTGCCTGTTACTTCTCTAGATTTATGATTCTTAAGGCAGAGACTAATTTTTCACAGCATCTGCTAAAATAGAATTTAAATCTGTTGGCACATAGATGCCTGTTACAGACCTTTCTCTAATGATACTAAAAGTAGAATCATTAGAAAGTTTTTAATTTTGAATATAAAAAAGTCAAACTATCTGAAAACTTACTGCAAAAGAATAGGATTTTTTTGCCGGGGGGGGAAGTAAAGGGAGTATTCTAATTTTGCTTGATGTTGGATAGCAATTTGGAAAGTTTCACTCGATGTTATCAACTAGTGTTTTATGTTTAGCTTCATTTGCAATAGAAAAGTCCTAAGAATTGCCAGGGGGCATTCCAGCTTAAATTGCATTGATAAAAGTAGGACCAGCCTGAAACTTTTTTCAATGCTGAATTTAATTCACTTGGAGTGAGTCTTACACAAGCAACACTTAAAGGATTCATGCCATGCAGTTCAGGCAATATATTTTGGCTAAGTCAAAGTTGTGAAATGATAGTCACCATYCCCTGAGATATTTGAAAGATAAGATATGTTGAGGTGGCACTTGGGGACATGGTTTAGTGGTGGGCTTGACGGCATTGGCTTTATGGTTGGACTCATTGATCTTAAAGGCCTTCTCCCACCTAAGCAATTTTATGATACCATGATTCTATATGAGAGGGTTTCTTTTTCTCTTTCGGTTTAACTTCTACCTCAGCAATACACAGCTGAAACCAAAAAATATGTCTTAAAAACATCCTCATATGTTTTGAAACTCAGCTGTAATTCCACTGTTATTATCATCCAAAAGATCAAACTAAGAAAGATGAAAATTAAATAAGGGCCTTTGTACAAGTTTCGGTGGTGTCATTCTGCTTTTATTTAGAGGTCAGACCAATCTTCCTTCCTTCCTTCTTTCCTTCCTTCCTTCCTGCCTTCCTGCCTGTCTTCCTTCCTGCCTTCCTTCCTTCCTTCCTGCCTGTCTTCCTTCCTGCCTTCCTTCCTACCTTCCTGCCTGCCTTCCTTCCTGCCTGTCTTCCTTCCTGCCTTCCTTCCTACCTTCCTGCCTGCCTTCCTTCCTGCCTTCCTTCCTGCCTTCCTGCCTGCCTTCCTTCCTGCCTTCCTGTCTTCCTGCCTGCCTTCCTTCCTGCCTGCCTGCCTTGTTCATTTTCCACATATTCCTCACTGCAAGCATATTAAATATAACATGGTGATGATCAATGCAGCTGAAGTTTAGATACTGCATTTCCTTGCCAGCAACCTATAACAAAGCAGRTGTGTATGCAAATTACACCTCTCTTAATTACAGAGATCACTATCTCAGTCAATTACTTTAAAATAACTTATATCTTTGAAACATAAAATGTGATGAAGAAGCTTTAATGTTGGATAAAGAAGGTGTCAGTAACTATCCAACCAAGGGCAAGACTGAAACATATGGTCACATTTTCCCAGTTTTCATTGAACTCATGGGAGCTCTCAGTAAAAAATCAATGACAGGGTCTTCAGTGCATAAGAGTAAGAACTGTGTGAATGTGTGTCAGAGGTAATAAGCTGAGTCTTCTATTACAGATGATTTGCTTTTTGGACAAATATATTCTAAAGAGTATGAAAACCAATGTTTTCTCTACCTGAAAAAAAAAAAGCAGTGACATTTTAGCTGCAAATGCATCCAAAATCCAACACCCCCGCCATGTTTCTACATGGAAAAGCACAGAGACTGAAGCATCAAAGTCCATTATTTTCATATAATTGATTTCTCCCCTTTCCTTTGCTCACTTATGCCAATTTCATTGCAGAGCTGTCTCTGTAGAAGGCCCTTGTATTCTTGTACTCCTGCCTCCCTCAAAAGTTAGTGCAACCTCCATTACTTTCAAGACTTGTGTCTCTTAAAGAGGCCTGTCAAAAAAGGCACTCAGCAGCCTTGAAAAATAGCTGTCAAGACTTTGATTTGATGGAGTGGAATAATTTGTGGTCTTAGCCTTTCATTTGGCAAGACCTATTACCTGAGCCCTTCTGTCCACAGTTATTAAACACATATATTTAACCCCTGATTCATCACGTGGAAGATGGTGTGGCTAAAATCATGCAGAACCCCTGCTGCTTTCAGAGATCCCATAAATGCTCGTAGTCCTGCAGTAACTTTTTTACCCTCTCTTTGAGAGACAGAGGAGTTCTGCAACTCGCAGCATTGGCTGAGAAGGGGTACTAAGAGTATTCCCAGCAAAACAAACCTTTTCACATAGTGGGCAGGAAGGATTCAGTAACCGCAGGAAGTTTTGCTGTGGGAATAGCTATATTTGTGAAAGAGTAAGCCTCCTTGTGTGGACCTATATGCCTTTTACTCAGGCTGCAGGTACAATGCAGATGCATCACGAGCCTGACAGAGTTTCTTTTTTTAAAAATTCTTTTTAAGTCCCTGGTTTCTATGTCCTTTAAATTTGGTGCCATCTTTTCTCTGTCCTGTCTCATCTTTGTTATCATAATTACAACATGTTCAACAACAAAATATATAATGTCTTTCCTTTCTGCTGGACATTGAAAGTATTGATTTAACACGTGACTTGATGTGTTTCTTTTCTTGTTCAGGGCTTATTGGAAGGCAGACTGGTAGTTGATACATGCATTTTTTCAGTTCTTCACATATGAGACCCTGATAGGACACATAAACAACTGCTACTCTGTTTTGTTCTACAGAACAAAAGAATGTTGCCAAGATATATTCCAGTTATGTCTCTACAAGTGGGTACAATAACTTTCCTCAAGCATTTTTATTTGTTGGCAAGATGCTGCGAGTAGGAAGCATTTCCCCCCATCACTTCTTCATATCTTGTCTTTTCACTTCCTGGATTCTATTTGCAAACAGTTTGAGAAGAGCATTCTCCCCATATGTGGAATATTATTGTTACACTGCTACTTTTAAAAACYCACAGGTTCTGATGAAAAAGAGATACATTTAGAAGCACAGTCTCCTGTCCAAAGTGRGTCTTTTCACTGATACCTCATCACACACTGTTTCAACAATAGACAAAAAGACTCCCAGGAAAAGGTTTAGTAGGAAAAATCCTATCCTAATAGAAAACACTTTTGAACATTAAAAATACAGTGCATGGCGATTTACACGACATATCTCCCTTGAAGAGAGTATGAATAGAATTATTCCTCTATAGCATTAAGCAAAACAGTAAAGAGAGCAGTTTCAGTTTGCTGTAATATATCTGCATGCTTTTATTGTACCTGTACCTCCACTGTTTTTCTTTGACTTTTTTTCCTCATTCTATTGTTCTCCAGTGAATTTATGCCTGTACTCATGCGTTGTCATAATGGCTTTGTCTTGCCCACTGTTTTGTTCTCACATCTTGCATGTTTGAAACAAGTTAAATATAAAAGGAGAGAGAAAAATGGTGTGGCAGATTTTCCTTCACGTTATTTCAGGAGAGAGTAGTTCATTGCTATGCTAATGGAGAGCACGTGGCACAGGGTAATTGTTAAAAAATATTCCTTGCAGACATCAATCATCTTTTATTGTTGAATACTCAATATTCTGCTCACAGTAAGGATGTAATTCACTCTGGGCAATAAGACACCAAGCCAAATGTTACGCTAATTGCAACAAACCTCTGCAGTGTTTAGCCATGTAGGTGCATGAATAGAGCCCAGTCCATAAACCACCCAGCTGTGGTGGGAGGGCTGACAGTAACATGCACTCAGCTGAAGAAGGGCAAGTGTGAAATGAATTTGTAAGAGAGAGAGAAACCCTGATTTCATTCTAACAGGACTGATTTACTTAGACTGGGTATGGCATATGTTTATAGATTGTATAATGTATGTATCAAGAATATGGATATAATACTGCTCTCAAGAACTGGAAAATTTCCATATTCTGGCCAGAAAGAGCAATCTTTTACTATCCATGAGGCCAGACCAGATGATCACAGTCATTCCACACGGCCTTAAAATTTATGAGTAGAAGCAGAATGGTCCACAAAACCTACTAACAACTAAGCTAAGCAGACCCAGGTTCCCTTTCAAATATTTAGATGAAGATATTGAAAAAAAAATATAAAAAAACCTCTTGAAGCTCCTTTTTAAAATGAAGGGACAACAATAATTCTGAACTACCTAAGGGTGTTTTGTGACTTGTTTAGTGCTTTCACTGCACATTCAAGATTCTCCTATACAAGGCACTGCTGTGCTCAAGTGCTGAGTATTGCTATTATTAATGAAGGACCATAATGCTTCTAAATTTAGAGTTATAGTTCAATATAGAGTTTAAGCTCTTTGCTGAGTTACAGCCATGAGGGTCTGCATGTAAGCAGTTCCTGTCAATTACCAACAATGACATATATAAGATGGTGCCTGCTTGTGTCTCGTTATTTTGATTTGAAGACACTGTAGAATAAACATTCAGAATGCTAAAATCCCAAGAGAAGATGAACATGCCAATAACATGAGCATAAAGCTGTCACAAGCAGAAAACCTTGAGTATGTCTCCAAGCAGGGCTTTTACCAAACCACAAGCTGAACGTGCCCTTTGTACACTGTAACATATATTGTAGTTTAAATCTTAAACATAAACATCCTAGCAAAAAAATGCCACCACCCTATAAAAATGGAAAAAAACCACTTTCTATTGTGCTTTTTTATAGCCATCKTTTGAAAAAAGTAAAGGTTAATTTACTTATGTCAGCATTTGAGGCTGCCTAGAAATGTGGGTGCAGCATGAAGAATTTTTATTAGTTTGTAATGCTATGAAGTATTTATTACGCCACACATGTTCGTTGCTTCTTTGGTCTTAACCACAATGAACAGAGTTCCTGATGGTGGTTTGGAGTATGAAATTCCTTTAGGGTGTGGAGAGGTGAGAATGCCCTTGAGAAACACAGGGAGCTGGCAGGCAGTGATGGCATAGTGCTCAGAATGGAACAAGAGCAGCAGGAAGGTGACACAGGCACCACGGCTGCCACCATTGTGTCCATCGTGGTGGCCTCACTGCAGTCCTTGGTGAGGAGAAGGATGTGCTCAGGAAATTCTGTCTGGTGGATATAATTCTGTACAGCAATTCCTGCTCTGCAAAGGTCAGACAACCTCCCATTTGGCACAAGCTGAGGGATATCACAGGGTTTCTTCCAGATGTATTTTCTGCAGATCTACTCTAGAGTAGATCATATGGATTTGGAAGACTAATTAAAGAAATCTTAAAAATATGGTTAAAGCTGACAGCATGTCACTGGTGTTCTTCTTCCAAATACTTTCAAGTCAATCTTCTACTTAAGGTGGAAGTAAAATGACCCTTCTATATGGTTATGAGAAATCTTTGTTTGCTGAGGGTTAATGTACATGAAATGTAAAACATAGTGCAAGGATACTGCATACTGCTGCTCCTGGGAAAGCAGTTAATGAATCCATGTTTAGTGGTTCAATACTTTTTGTGTTGCATTAAGCTCTTGTGCGAAGAGATGCCTGCCTTCCCATCCTCTAATTTATTAGAAGAAAAGAAAAAAGTATTTGAATAACCCAGATACGCTTCCTTAGTAAAGGTTAGACATGCTGTTAACTCACTCATGTCCTCAAAAATAAGTATATATATTTGACAATCACTATTTTTCCCCATAAAAGAAACATTTTTGCTTTTATTTTTGGAACTCACACTTCAACTTATTCAATAAAATATAAATAGGCACCAGTGTAGCACACACACACAGCAAGAACAAAATGCTGTCACAAAAGTGATTTAACCACACAGGAGCCTGCTGTTACCATTTCTTTGATCTGCAGGCTCACGTTGCTGAAAAAAACGTGAGTCAAGCCTAACTCTTTGCAATCAGAAAATAGATGGTTGAATTATTTAACATATGAGAGACCGAAGTGATATGGAAACAAAAGGCCAGCAAGCTTCTAGTCTCCAGAGACATTTGTAAATCCTGTATCCATTAAAGTGATAGACTGTTTATCTAGGTCAGGCTGCCAAATGAAATACATATTTATATATCTTCCATTCCAGGCTAAGCATCATGTCAAAAATGTCATCAGGAAGTATGAACAAACACGTGGTGATAGTACTCATTAGCTTTGTGGTTACATTCAGTTTTTCTTTCAAGTTCATTTTCCATATCTACTAACTGGTAACTGGTGGGTGATCTCTCCCTGTCCTTACCTCCAGCCATGAGCGTTTCATTGTATTTTCTCTCCCCTGTCCAGCTGGGTAGGGGAATGACAGAGTGACTTTGCTGGGTACACAGCATCCAGCCAGGGTCAACCCACCACAATATTATAATAAAATCAATGTCTGTAAAGGGGTGAAAAAATGTGGGTTTTTTTCTCTGCGGTCAGGCCAGGGACAGAAAAAAAAAAGACAGTCCTGCCAAGAGACGAAGTGCCCTACTCCTTAAAGAAACTAAACATGAGATTTTGTGCAGGTTTTTACAGCCTTGTCTGTGTCTCTTCTCAGGGTTGTGGCAGGACCTTTCACCCCTGRTACAGCCAAAAGCTTATCTACTTCCCCTATGGCTAAGTCACGTTGGAATAACTTGCTTTATGGTGAGTTGTGTGGGCTCAAAACCATCCTTAGCTAGCAACACACACCCTTCTGGGAAAGGATGTGAAAGGATAAGCAAAAATTCGTGATTGACAAACACAGAACTTTTACCATCTATAAAAGACCACTATAATCTTCATAAAATTAGAAATCTCTTACACACTCTCTGAGTGTGTGGAGAGTTCTCCTCGAAGTCGAGACGTCGGCCTCGAGTTACTGTTCTAGAAGTTGAGTGAAAGGAGACTTCTGTACACCACTATCATTCGGCGATAAGTTACATTGGTTTCCTAATCTATACTATCTCTTTGCCAGCTGTAATACAGGCACCTTTATTATCGTGCACTGCCTTATATATGAACCTACCAGTAGTGTTTCTTTTGTTTGTCCTGTGTAGTAAGAAGTCTGTTTAAAGTGCTACGCCTGTTTTTCTTGTGTCTATTCAATAAATAATTCATTTTGTAATAGACCTGATCAGTCATGATTAAGAACTTGTGAGAGAGAGTGGTTTTGGGGTGCTGGCTGCCTCAATAAAGCTGCTGCCTACTGCCAGAAATCTGAGCAAAGGCAGAAGCCGAGTTTAAACTCTCTCCCCCATTCATAACAAGGCTACAATTTGATCACTCTCCAACCTGCTTTTTCCCTGTAAGGATGGTGATARTAAACACCTCTGAAACAGCTATAAACTGTCCAGTCTCTTTCCCAGAGCAAATAAGCCACGCCAGTGTGATGACGACCCCCTGAAGGTTGGCTGCAGAGAGCATCAAGCCACCAGGAGTGCCTTCGTATGGAACAGCAGCAAAGCAGCTTCCTCTTCCCTCTCATACCTGTGTTATCCACAAGCACAGCCAGCATCCTAAGGGTCACTGAGCTGCAAAATCACCTAGAAATGGGATATGCCAGAAAGGAAGTAGAGACAACTGTACATAAGGGAAAAGAACAAATTCTTAGGTGAGGGAATGCTACTACCCTGGAGGGGCAGAGCCTCCTGGCCTCCGCCACAGAACTCCTGGTCATTGCTTGTCCACTGACTTGTCTCACATGGCCAGTGTCTGGAAAGGTTTCTTCTTTTAGTACCTGACTGAATACATTTAAGTTAAATGTTCAAAGCTGCTAAGCACCCAACAACTGCCACTGAAAGTATTAAAAAACACACTTAAGATAAGCATATGGAGTCTGGAAAATATATAAGACTGAAAATAAGGGATTTATCCAACTAAGTGTTGAAGTTTGCACCTTGGCTTCTTCTGACCCTGTAGTTATTAACTGTGTGATGGCAAATTTGCACAAAGTGCTGTCTATAAATCCTTAATTCTACCATTTTTTAATTTTTAAATCCTTGACTTTGCAACCTGACTGATTTTTCAGAAGAAATGTCTATGTAGTCTTGGGTTTTTAGAAGTCAGACTGAAATAACAGAAATTTTCTCATGAAAAATTATCTGTTGACAGAACCAGAGCCTTCTATCCCACAGATCTTTGTCACKTCAGCGGCAGATTAACTGATAGCAGTATCAGATTGTCATCACCTGTTTACCAGCAGTAAAGGAGAATGAAAAGTGCCCTTTCCAAGGTGGTTTATAGCCCATGGCTGATTTCAGGTTTGGGAAATTAGAATTATGCTCCACCTCTTGAAGAGAAAGCTCTTTTGGTGGTTAGAGATCCTTCTTTGCTATGCATCTATCATGGTCTTTTCCTCAGTCCTCTGAAGTCAGTCCTCTTTCTTAGCTAATCTCAGGCTTACTAGCTTCTCCTGGATCTTTAGCCATTACTTGTCCTGACCTAGTCCTTCCACTGTGTCCTTATTGTCCCTGGTTTTGCATCAGGTAGTAGTCTTCTTGCTGCCTGGGTGCTCGAGCTGGGAGTGTTTGAGACTCCTGAAGACCATATCCTGAGGTTTTGTTCTTGCAAAAAAAAAAAAAAAAATCAGTAAGGTTGAATAAGAAAAGCATGACACTCTGCTATCTCCGGATGTGTCTTGCAACTTGTAACTCTACCATGGAAGCAGTATTTGCCCATTTCCATTGAGCTGCCTCTGTCCCTGTGGTCTCTATAAGGATGGGACACCCGACAGAGCAGCCAAAATCTGTGAGAAAACACAATATATTTGGGGCCTCATGTCCTAAATTTGTTTAAATGTCAAGTTGCTCATGACAGCTAAGAAACAGAGCCAGTCTGCCCTGCCACTACCTTTCCTGTGCATCCTAATCTGCTGCAGCACTGTGGGAAGAAAGCCAATGCACAGGAAAGCATTCACTGCCCTGTTTCAAAATAAAGCACAGGAAAACTCAAATTGTTCTAGACCATCCCAAAGGAGTAATTCCTGAAATCTTTGCTTTAAATGTTTCTTGTGCTATGCTGCACAAAGCAGCTGCCAAACCATTTGCAGGCTTAGTGTTGAACAGTGAACTTAGGCTGGAAGGGGCAGATAATTTAATAGTGACACCACATAATTTGTTGTTACTGAAGTCCATATTTATCCTATTAATAAAGAGTTTGGCATTAACATTTTGTGTAAATGAGGATAATTTATTAAGTGGAAAAAARGAAACTAAGGAAAACAGATTGCTCCAGAAAGCAAAGAAACATATCACTGCAAACATACATAATGAATGCAATTTATAAAGCACTTTTAATTAAAAGTTTGTAACTTGAATTATTTCATTTGATTGCAAAAGTTGAGGATGTTYTATTAAGCCAAATTTCTCACTGGACCTTCAGACCCCATTTAAGAGAAAATAACCGTTATATTTATAGCTGTCTCTTTGTCATTAAGAAATTATTTATTTAGAACTTACCAAARTAGTGTAAGCACAACATTTGGGATCTGTACTTTTGTTCACCAGAGTCCCCTCTGAATTAATTTCCATCTGCCTAGGCCTTTTAACAGTGATAATTATTCTTCTTTAAAGGACTGACAAATAATACTAAGTCTTGTATACTGCTTTTTATAACAGACTTGAATAACTATCCCTTAGCTTGGGAACATGAATGCTTATTGTCCTTCTTCAAACATATGCGATACATTATCATACATTTAAAGACACACATAGCAAAGAAGCATCTGCTGCAATGAGATGTGTGATGTCTTTAGATGGTTGTTTGCTTTGAGCATATCYGTGAAGAAGGTTGTCTCAGCTCTGTCCCACAAAACCTCCGGTTTGCATAAGAACTTGTTGCACAGGCCAAAGCAAAACTGTAAAAGCTTTTGAAAACATTGAACAATTTGAGAGGAAGTCTGATACAGATGGCAAATACAAGTTTTTTCTACCTTACAGTGTTCACTGTGACCAACAAAAAGTGCTCACCTGAGATGAAGCCATGGACAGYTCTGGGAATGAGCCATTCCCTCCTCCTTAATTTAAGATTCAGTATCAACAAAGGAGGAAGTTCTGAAACTTGGAATAGGGGCTGGATGTACAGTCAAGAAACCAACTTGATATTGCTTTGAGATATTAAGCTTTATCAGAAGGTACAAAAAGTATTGTACTTCAGCAGAGGTTGATCTGGCTTTTTTCAGGTACATCCACTGTGTAGCCACCTCCTCTGGTTCTTGTGGCTAGTAAAACAGACTTGTTCAGTTAACTTTTGGATAAAGATGGTATTCCTTGTATTTAATATGCTTGGGAAGTGGTAGGTGAGACACAGAAATCGTGACTCACTTACTAATATTCCCTCCTCTTGATTCCAAGAAAATTTAGATATTCAATTGTGCTTTGAACAGCCTAACTTTTGGAGGTGGATCTGTGAGATTTAGCTTTGAACATTTTTCTTGCCAGGTTTAATAGAACATAACATGATAGCCTATAGCAGCTCTGCAGTGAGATTTGCCCAGGTGAGTCTTCAAAAGCTGAAGAGCAGAGGGACCAAGTCCATCCTTGGAGTGCCATTCTGTACTCCCAAAAAAGCCAAATTCACCTGTGACACTTTTTTTTTAGTGAATGAGCAAAATTTATCCTTAAAAAACCTTTAAAAATCACAAATAGATTAATCCACTATTAAAATAAAGGTCTTGTTTCTGTGTCAGGAAAAAACCAAAGTGCTAGACCTCGCTTATACCTGCAAATAGCTCTTTTATTGATGTAAATTAGAAGTTGTACTTGGCCACAAGAAAATGAAGGGAGCTATAYAAATCAAGAAAAGAAGAGGGCTCCTGAGAACCTTTCACTGAAGTTTGGGAAYGAGAAAATTAATTGTCTAACCTCCAAATTAGAAGCCCTCTGTGTAGATCCTGAGAGTTTGCTGTTTAGCTTTCGTGAAATGCTGAAGTCTGCAGCTTTCTTCTGAGACATTAAAGTCAGGATTTCTCCCAAATATTTTTTTTGAGTTTTAGTTAAAAATGATAAGGTTTATTTCCCATCTGTTTTAGGACCCTAATCTTTCCCATAGACATAAACAGGTTTCAATTTGCCAGTTGGCCCTCCTGATTACCAGCAGTTCTGCTTGAGTAATCTCACAGCTTGAAGAACTGGCATAAGAATAATATAATTTCATTTAGTATTTCAAGTATTTCTTTCTTTTTTTTCTCCATGTGGCTTTTCAGAGTCAAGGAGCATTTTATGCTCAGTGATTTCTCTCCTACATCATCATTTTGCACTGTCAAGTGTGCAGAGAAAGAGCTAGAGAGCTGTCTTGGTCCTTTTATAGTGCTGGTAATCAACATGCTGCCCTTTGTGAGGCCGTCACGTTCAAGTACAAGATCCAACACCTTCTGAAGAAAGCTTCCAGCACTTGTCTTTGAATTGCTTTTCCTCTGCTCAAGACAAATGTTGACATTGCCTTTCTGACTTTTGTAAGGAGACCACAGTCTCGGCTGCAGCTGCTGTGAGGAGCAAGTAAAGCAYGGATGTACCCAAACACTGCAGAGACTGATTATACACATTTCAAATCTTCTTTCAGGCCATTCCACTAAAGTTTCAGAGTGCTTTGGTTTTCAGATGACAAAATTTGATGTGAGAAGAGCTTTTGGGCTTACTTCACACTAGTGCTTATGTGTCAAAGATAGTCTTGACAAAGTCTTGGTGTGTTTATGTCTTATCCTTCTCCCTATCATGGTGTTACAGGTTAGAAAAAAAGAAATGAAAATTTGTTTCCTTTCCCCTGGGGTACCAGGGAGGCTGTGTAGTTGGGGAGGGGCTGGCCGGGAATTGATGGGCGATACTTAAGAACAAAAGGGAGTTATCTGTTCAGCTGCATTCCACGCTAAYGACATAGAATGGACGATACTTAAGGACAAAAGGGACCACTTGCCCAGCCCAGAAGCCAGGACAATTCCCTCAATTAAAGAAAACCAAAGACTTGGAAATACTGACAAGGGGAATGTTTCCCCAGAGGCTGGAACATCTCGAGACAACTGCCAGAGACTTTGGTGAGAAGTGGGTGGAGACCGGGGCTTGCCTCACTCTGGGCTGGGCTCCAGAGCATGGATACACTGTGACATCTCCGAGGGTCCSGKGGCRGCACAGGGTACAGAGTTACACTGTAACCAATCGCGGCCCGGAGCTGCTCGTCTCTGCTGCTTCCTGCCTTCTGCTGGTCTGCCGGTGGCTGATACCGAGGTCCATCGCTCCCCAGTCAACCCTGCCTGCCTGCGCTGCTCGCTGCCCGCTGCCGAGGTTGGTGGAGCCGGGCTGCTGCTCCGTGGGTTCGCGCCGGGGGCGACCTCCCCCCTTTCCCGTTCGCCGGAGCCGCCATTGCCGCGTGAGGGTCGTCGCGCTCACGCCACAGCGCCCCCTGCAGCCGCGGGGGAGTCACCGCAGCCTCTGCTCCAACGGAGAATCTCCCAACAACAGACAAGAAACTGATAAGGGGTTTGTCTGTTCTCTTATGGTGGCTGTTTAACTGTCTTGTTCTGTGTATATATATATATAGTTATATAACCCTAGTAAAGAACTGTTATGCTTTTTACCACATCTTTGCCTGAGAGCCCTGTAATTTCAAAGGTACAGTAATTCAGAGGACGGAGGGAGGTCATTCCTGTACATCAAGGGAGGTTTCCCACCTTCCTTGACAGACACCTGTCCTTCAAACCAGGACACATGGTGTCCTGTATTCATTCAAGGCATTGACTAGACTCCCATTGACATCACTCCTAAATAGCAGATATATATCCTGGTACCAAAAGACCATTATAGGAATTGGAAATATTATCATTATCATATTATCATTATCATAGCATGGACAGCATGATTTTGCTGTCTTTCCCACACAGAGATGAGATTTTTTCTCTCACCTTCTGTTTTATTTCTTAAATCTCTGGAGTTTTTGGCTGCCAGGAGGTGGTGCTGATGTACTCCTCTTGTCCAGGAGCCTGTGATGCCTCTGAGCACACAGGAGTGAGAGGCAGTTTGATTTTGGCAGACACGTACAAGCTATTTGGTTACAGTATTCGGTTACATTTTTMCATCAGTTAAATTTCATGTCACTTAAGCTACCTGCTAATATTGTGCTGCTGTATTGACTCTGCTGTGAGGGAGAGCTGGACTGTTTGTCTCCTGCTTCTAAAATACATTGCACCACCATCCAAGTACCAGGTTCCTCATCTGCAGGGTGGCAGTCTTGATACCTAGAAACTCCCTAAGAGAGGCATTAAAGATTAAGAAACCAATAGACACAAACTGCAAGTGTGAGTTAGTTATTTTGTAAATGCAACTGGTTTGGGAGAGGAGTTCAGAGTGATGTACCCAAGTTTGAATTGTACTGCATGGGAAAGTTGGTGATGTTTCCTTGGTACCTCCCTGTGTTGCTGTGCTCCCACTGGACCTGGAAGCTCTGTGGGTCCCACTTCACCTGGTGAAGTAGACAGCGTTTCAAGTTGATAAAACCAGGGTAAGCATGATCTTTTACTCACCTACAATCATCCAAACAAATCCCTGTTACAGACTTGACCTGTCAGAGTTAGAGCCCATTTTCTGTACGGCCATCTCACAGCTCCTTGGTCCTTGCTGGGCTGCTGCTCCAGGCCCAGCTAGCCTGTCTCAGCTCCTTAGGTTGCTGCTGTGACTTCAGACAATATCTGCTTTACCTTGGACTTCTGTGTGATGATCAGGCTTTTGAAGCTCTTCTTGTTTGTGTTCTGCCCAATCAGCATGGCCCAGAGCACCAGGCTCCTATCCCTGCGGCTCCCACCACCTCCTGCTTGCCTTACTACCCTGAATATCTTTCCTGCTGCTTAGTGGTTGCTCTCCTCTTTTATGCCCTTTTCTTTCTTTGATGACTAACATAAATGTATAAAAATCCCTAGCTACTTGTAGAGCTTATTCTACAGAGATCTGGCCAGTAGCCTACAGTCACGCTGTCTGGCACAAGCAGAGGGGAGGTGATATTGAAGAGCCAGTGATTGTGTGGTGTATCAGCTCTGTGGATTCTCCTTAGATGGTCTTCAAGTAGACCCAGCTTGCATTTCTTGGTGTACAGTTAACTCGTTTCTTCCTGTGGCTTTCCTTCTGTGTTTTTGTTCTCTGACATACAGCAATTCTTCATTTAAGTTTTCTTGTGCAACTTTTCCTATAGGCAGAACTCATCTGGCTGAAGGTCTGCTTCACAGTCCCACTCCAAGGCTTGTTGTCTGTATTCAAAATGGCATAATCTGTTACAAATGTACCATGTAAGTAAGTTAAAAATACATTGATCTTATTCCTGTCTGTGAATGCTTGATAGGCAAAGAGATATTCAGAAAACCAATGTCATAAAACTCCTGTGAGCACAAAAACTAAACTCCTACTGTTAAGCCACTAGTATWAAAGACTTGACCTCATAAGGGCAGATAAATCTGCGTGTCACATAAATTCCCTCTCTGGACACTAAAGCTCAGATTCACTGCTTTCAAGTACTTCAGAATTTCACATACGTATTTTTTTCTTTCACATAAAGGCCTGTCTCAGCATGGCATCATGGCATTTACTCCCTCCCTCTGTTTCAAGTCTCTACTAAAGTTAACTGTAAATTCAGCCTTGCAAGTAAGTTTAACTTGCAGAAGAATGCATACTCTTCAAGGAAGTTTATGGCATTTTCTGAGGTTAAGTTCTCTTTCAAGTGGCCTCATTTAAAATACTAGACTATAAGGCAGTCTTGAGCAGTGAGACTCATAACCTTTCCTGTTCTCCGCAGATGGAAAGAAGCTGATGCTCTGATTATTTCAGTTCAGAAATCCATGGAGAGATAAGCACCGCAAGGGAAATAGCAAAGACCTGGCTGTGCAATACACTTTTCCAGTAAAGTCTTCGCTATAAGAAGGATTAAAGAACTGTGTCCAAGATGAAGTAAAATGTGAGCTAAATTTGATTGCTAAATAGGAGAGGGGCAAAACCACTATGACTGATAGTCTGCTGAAATCTAGAAGAATTCACAGCATCCTCTGGGCTTCTACTACAATGCAAAGAAATGCTTTTGAGGGTTTTGGGGTTTTGTGTTTGTTTTTTTCCTAAACACTTTTAGTTAGCTTAACCTGATGGTTATTCCCCTGCCTCTCCCTCAGTCTCCTTTCTCCCATAGCATTAGAGATTTTTTTCATAAAGGCAGTTTTCAATGGGATTTGGTTGAGTAAGTGCAAATAGCTTCATTCCTTTTGTGTCTGACTCATTGATGAACTCAGATATCTCCAAACAGTTATTTCAGGAACAATTTCAATTAAAACAGACTTACTTTTTCTTGGCACAGTTCATAACCAGATCAAGTTTTCTAAGCCAACTAGTCACGTTGTCTCTAACTATGTAAGAGACATATGTAAGATTGCTACAGGTTACTCTCCTGTATCTCAGCATCACCCTAAAAAGAGGTGTTTCCACGCAGCATCCTCATTAAGAAATGGCAAACCTTTCTGTCCATACCTTCTTGCTGGATTATGTTGTGACAGTCCTATTTCAAAAATAGGCCTCAAATTGCTTAGGGTCAGGCTTTATCTTGAATATGACAGGAGCACAAAACAGGATTTCTCTGAACTAGTAACTTATGCCATGGTTTACTTTCTGCTGAGAGACCAGAATAAATTAGTCTAATTTACATTAGGAGAATATTTATTTTCGATATTAGGAAAAGCTTTCTCTCTAGGGCAAATGCAGCATGCATAGTTATACAGTGTCTTGGGTTGAGCTCATGCAAGCAAATTGGATGTGTGGGGGTCTGGAGAAAGGGGACCGGGTGTGGTACAAGGGTAGATGAGAAGTTTTCAGCCTAGTGTCTGCCTCTGGCTTGCCCCAAACCTTTAGGGGTTAGGGGGTTAGGGTYAGTTATTCTGGTGCAGTAGTGGTCTGCTCTGGGCCAAAGTCTTCCTCAGCTTGCTCTTACCACGTGGGTCCAGGGCTGCTGTAGGGACAGAAAGAACATGCTGGGTAGGTGCAGCTCATTCTGTGCTTTGATAAACTGGGCTTTCTGCACCTGAGCCTTGGTCCTTGGACACCAGGAGAGGTGTAGGAGATGCCAAACTCCCCTGTCCTCAGAGGAGGACATTAAATGTCTCACTGAGGGCTGTCCTACATGACCCCTTGAGCGCCTTCTGGTTCTACATTTCTATGATTCCATTACACAATAAGCCAGAAAAAAATTAAAACTCCATAAATATATCACCTATGACCCTGGAAATGGTAGTTTTGCAGAACTGCTTTCCTGTGTTTTTCATTCAAGGCATATTGTGCTGTTCATTACAGTATGTCAGAGTGACAGTAGCATTATTCTCTTATTTACAGTTCTTCCTTTCTCTTCAGCAGTGAAAATGAAAAGGAAATCAATGCTATTAAAGAGAATAATGACAAACTCACCTCCTGCAAGGTCTGTGCTCATATATTTTTTTTCTGAATTCTCATCTCTGAATGTACTTGTACAAATGGGATGGAACAATGGAGGAAAACTCCCGGAAAGCACCACTGCAAAGGAGAGAAACACTGTGGTATACCACTGTATCTGCAAAAGGCTGAAAACAACCCCATGTCCTGCATCCCCCTCGACGCCYCTGGCCTTTACAAAAGTGTGCTATGTGATTAGAAATGTCAGGGAGGAAGATCAAGAAAGATCAAATTAAGTGACACAAGAGACAAGGGGAGCTAGTACAATTCAGTACTAATCAAACAACACTCAAACTTCAGTAACATCATTGTGTCTTTCAGTCAATCTGTGCATCACACTGTGAAGCCTCGGATCAAAGAGCTGCTAAAAACCCACCAAGGAAGTTCTCCATCAGACAGGAGCCTGTGGTCTCTCACAATTTATTAAGTCAGAGCAGCACCTAATGCTGAACTGTGCCAGCAGGGCAGTATTTCATTGCCCTTTCTGTGTAATTCCGAACTAAAACCCTTTCATGAATTTCCAGATTGTGAGCAGAGTTTGCAAGCACAACATCTGGAAACTACTTTGGCTTTCAGAAGTGAGAAGGCTGCAGCATGACTCTATATTCTCTGCAAGAGCCTTGTTCCTCTGTGCTGCATTGCTCAGTGAATAATATTGACTGCTCAGTTCTTCCAGAGTGTGAATTTTACTGAGGAATGAAGCAACAGGGATAGAGGGCAGCATATTTATCCAGCATGATTCCTTTGCTCTAA
Organism: Amblyornis subalaris; assembly: GCA_018881555.1. Lineage (NCBI taxonomy): Eukaryota > Metazoa > Chordata > Aves > Passeriformes > Ptilonorhynchidae > Amblyornis > Amblyornis subalaris. The sequence goes on along the minus strand of JACAXG010000051.1, from coordinate 2,547,696 downwards.
TGAGTGGGGCAGCCAYACAGAATTTAGAGTTGCTGACTATAAAGGATGAAACCAATCTCATTTGCATACTACTTTCAGGGAGAGTTTCATTAGTGAGGTTCACCCTCTTTGTACTGTACCAGTCACTACCTCTGAAGCAATCCCGCTGGGCTGATGGGAAGCAATTTAGATGGGCTCAAAAGTGGTTCAGTAAGATGAAAATTTTCAATGGATAATTACAAGACCAATATTTCATAGGTCTGACTGCTTGCTAATTAACATACTTTGACTAGATCTGCCTGCAGCTAGAGTAGAGCCCATTAAGAAATAAGATACCAAATTATGTAGTAAATACTGTGAGGTAACTTCATCCAAAGACAAGCTGCCTATGTGAGATATGGCTTGGAGGTGCTATGTTTTGGCTGGATGAAAGGAAAGCTAAGCTAAGCTGAAATGAAGAAAGGTGMAGTGGCAGCTGTGATTGTGACCTGGGACCTGAATGCCGATCAGCCAAGAACATCAGAGCAGAGAGTGTTGGGTGTGGGCTGCAGTTTGAGGTAAAATATGGAGAAGAGCACCTACAGAAAATTATGGTTCTGGCACAGGAGCAGATGGTGGTTGTCCTGGGTTAGTCATATATTCTATTACCACCCACAAAAGCTGGATAAATTTCATAATTACACACCTGGGACTCCTTATCTCAACTGAGACAAGCACTCCAGCCGACAGTAAGCACCACCCATCCTGATTATCTAATCTCARCTAATGGCCCATTAGCACCACCCATCTTGACTAMTAGCCCGACCCTGGATCATTGGAGGACCCTRGATCATCGGAGGACCCTGGGGATCATCCAAGCTCATTACTGAAGCAACCAATAAACCATCGGGAAAAATCTTCCATTGTGAAAGTCCCTGCCCCTGGGGGAGGTGCCAGCCAAGAAATATAGCATAAAACAAGGGTTTTGGATGGGAAAAAGCATCCTCAATTCGACAGGACTCCACTCTCAGGACTCCACTCTCACCGGGACTCTCAACTCGATTTGACTGGACTGGACTCCACTCCTCGGAACTGGATTCAGCTAGCTACTCCACTCCTCGGAACTGGATTCAGCTAGCTACTCCACTCCTCGGAATTGGATTCAGCTATTCCACCCCACTACCGGGACTGGACTACCAGGCTTTTCCGCAGGACCAGTGCCTAACTGGACTACACAGCTACCACCCTGGTCAACAGAGTGTCAGGTTGTACCGTGACTCTGTTGGTTTGTTTAAGCCGGTGTTTCTGTATTACTGCATTTATTTTAACCTTTTTTATTAAAATTGTAATTTTGACCTAAAATCTCTYGAGGTATTTGGTGTGGGGTTAATTCCCCTGCTGGTTTACAGTCAAACCAGCACAGTGGTAGATTTTGACATGGTTCATAATCATTACAGTAATGATGTTGCACAGCCAGGTCCTGACCTGCTGCATGCACTTACGGAGTTAGGACATCTATGGTTCCCAAAGGAAAGAAGAGCATATAAAGAGCAGTTCTATGCAAAGTTACTGTGTTTGTGTGAGACAGAGAGAGAAAAAAGGGTTTAGTTAGTCTCTCTTGCTGAGAAGAAAAATTGCTGTTGACCTCCCCATTAAAAGCACAGAGTCTGCAATTGTTGGTGTAATAATTTCATTACAGCACATTCAGGTATCAGTTGCTGAGGCTCCTGATGTACACAGGTTGCACACCTTGCAAGGGAATTGGTTGAGACTTTCCTAGTAAGCACTACATCCTGTATCCTCAGCACATTTCGTACATCATGGCTGGTTTCCCCTGGGACAAAATATTTCTGTTTCATCTGCATTACCCAAGAAATACACCTGCTCCTTTATGTAATCAGCACCATATCTACAGAAGGGTAAATAGMTAGACATTTACCTGATGCAGCAGATGTTAAACATGTTTGCAAAACAGCGAGTAACAATTGAGKATTAGCTTTGCAAAATCCTCTATAAATGTTATAAAGAAATAAAATAGGTAATAAACACAGCTTTATGCAGTTTTCTCCATTCATCTGCACTTGTTCATCTCATAAGTAGCAGAGTACTGGATAATCTGCACATGTAGGAGTGCATATGTATTTACATGCTTTTAAACCCATTTGTCCTGAACTCCTGTACAACCACTCTGTGTTGGGCATGTATGTACACATGCATCAGAGAAATATATTCACAAATATAGGGGTAGTTTATTTGCTTTGTGTGTGACTGTGTGGTATGTAAGGTTGCAATGAAAGAGGAAAGTAGAATCACTTGCACAGTACTGCTTCTTTTGAAATATTTTCATTGCTACCTTCAAAATGCTGACAGATCTTCAATTTGATGGAAGACTTTGCTGAGGAGCAAGATGGGAGCCACCAACAGCTTGGTGGTGTCTTGTCTCTATGAGAGGAAATGTCTCCTGGGTCACAGTATCTGAGCTCAGCAGTCACTGGCAGCTGGAGGAAAAAGTATGACCTTGACTTCTTCATAGCCTTGCAAACTTGTCTTGCATGCAATTGTGAGATCATACCAGTCTTATTCCCCTCATCTCCCTACCACTAATGTTCTTCATGTGGGCAGTGGAGAGATGTGCTTAAGGACCTGAGCTGTAATTTCACTGGAAACAAGCTGTTATGTTCCCTTTTCATACAGTAACATTCATATTACAGAGAATGTGTATCTATATCATCTATATCTATATATACACTCTGTGTAATTTTATACGGACAGCATATATACATATGTGATCTTTTAGATATATGCATATGGACTCACACTGGTGTGCATAACTGAATCATTTTGCAAAGACTGCTCATGTATAATTTTAAAACAAAAACTATAGATAACACAAAAATTTTTCCTATTCTATAGTACCGCACGTTGAATTGTTCTAATGAATGATTCCATAGGACTTTAGATGTACGTGTATTGGGATACATCATGTAAACATGCTTGTCTTATATAACGCATGATTGCATCATTATATGTACATAAAACATAATTCTGTAATGCACTGGTATATACATTTTTAGGGTAACCTCCCCAGACATCAGGATAAGTTGTTCTCAGCAGTYGGAAGGTTGAAAGCTAAGACACAGCATGTGCTGTTTATGCAACACTGCTGCTATAGAAGAGAGACCTGATGTTTCAAATCTGTAAAAAGATGCTTCAGCAGCCGCTCTACCAGCCAGTGAGAGCGGCATTCCCTTGCTGCTCCCTTCAGCCACAGAAGACCATAATTGAATAGCATGTGATCCTTCGCTGCCTGAAGCATCCAGGCAGCAGACCCAAAGGTCCTTTCAAGTCAGGGTTTTTACAGTTCTTCCTAAGCCACAGGAGAGGTTGGTGCTCTTCTGCTTTGAAAGATCGACAAAACTGCAGAAACAAAAAATTGTGCAAGGAGGAAGTCAGGAATAAGATCAACATAGCAGAGAACTGGGTACAAAAAAAGCTGCACGTGTCATTAGTATATAGTACCACAAGTAATACAATAGCCATGAAGACTCAGCCTTTCTTTACCATAGGGGGTTACTGGCCATCTTGCACTTGGTCCCACCTCAGCCCTTTCAGAAAACATGGAGATTAGTACCCTTTCYTGCCATCTCTGCCCTGAGACTTGTGTTTATTTGTGTCTTGTCAGAGGATAGCGCTGGCCACTTAGTTCCCCTGTGTCTGATGAGGGATGGGAAACCTCTTGGTGCTTATCTAATAGATAATACTGTATTTTCCTTTGTCTTCTATGGCACATCATTATTTATGGCCAAATCTTCCAAAGCAGGAGCTCTTGCTACCCTCCTGGGAAGGTGAAAGTAGCTTTACATTGCTTGTGTATTGAAAGTTTTATGTGTTCCTAAATGATCTGCCTAGATAGGTACCTCATTGATGTCACTGGGAAGTGGATGAAAAATATGGCTTTTGTTTGTCTGCATTATATTTTGTATATATGTAAAAGGTTGCAGGTGGTAGAGTACTGTGGAGTCAGACCATTCTGCTTTGTTTTTCAAAATATTTTCTGAGTTTGAACTGTAAGCTGTGCTGCTCTAGCACTTGCATAAAATCTGCAMAGTATGGGTTTGAGAGTCATTTGTGTTTCAACATGGTTTAAAATCTTTCATTGACCAACTGGCTGAATAATTGGTACCATCCATTAGCTGAATTTAAGTATGGGATGATCAATAAAACATGAAATTCTCTAAGTACCTTGTGCTCAGAGAATGCAAGGACATAGCAGAGGAAGTGCCTCTGATAAAAAGCTGTGTTCTTACAATGAGAGTTTTCTGATTAATTCCTTTCCTGGTCCCTCATTATCCTCCTAGGGACTGGTGACTGCTGGATACAGGGCTCTTAAGCCTGTGTGGTTGTTTCTGTTTCAGTTTTGGTTATAACCTCTTGCAACACACAGACATAGTCACATTCTGTTCTTCCTATCCAGAGTACAGTTATGAAAGAGAGGGGAGCTGAGTCAGATCGAGCATAGAGTGGTCCCACTGACATGTCAGAAAGCAGCCTGGGGGGCCTAGAGAGACCACAGTGCTCAGGGCCTCAGCCATACTGTAGTTGGATAAATAACAGTACATCAGGCCAAAAGAGAAACWTATTTTTCTAGATGCTCATCCTAAAGCTGGCAGAAAAACCTATTCTTTCCTGGTTTTCTAGGGTGATTTTTTTTGGTATGACAGTGCTGTAACTGCTCCTTGTATATAATAGATTTAGATGTGCAATAAGCTTTGCGTTGCATCGGTGTGCTTCGGTCCTTTACAGGTGGATTTTAAAGATGCAGCTCAACTCATTTACTCCACTGGATGATCAAAGACCTAAGACTACACAAAGGATTTCCAAATGTTGATTCTTTGCTCTGTTAGATACTTCCTGAATAGATATTTCTTGTTTCTTCTCCTCTGTCATAGAATTTCTTTGTTACTTTAATATTTGCATCATGTACTGTTTTGAGTTTAGACTTACAGGACTCTTCAAAAGCAAAATCAAATGGCATTTCTACCTAATTAAGCATCCATCATTAATATAATTCTAATTCTTCTGTTAAAACTGTGAAATTAAACCATTAATGGGTCTGCATTTTCACTACTGTCTAGGTATATTTTATAAGCTAGCCCAAAAATACTTTTGAGACTGAATATGATAATATATAGAATTGAATCTTATCATATTATCATCATATACAATGATGATTGTATATGATGATTATATTAAATGAATATTGAATCCAATACTTAGGTTGGATACTGACTTAGTAGGCCATTTCTTAGATCCACAAATGTTCCAGTGGATACCAACATCTTACTCTGATAGTTTGTGGCTTCTCTGAATAGACAACAGTCTTTTGTTGTACTGGGACAGAGCTCTGCTGTGCCACCCGCTGGGGCATATCCTGCCCCTCAGCTCTTCTCCTGACCTTATCTTTGCTGTGTGGGAGCTTGGCAGCTTTCCTGCAGCAGGAGGGAAATGACAGATCCAGAAGGGCTCCCTGCTCCTGCCCACTCTGCGTTAGCTGTGGGTACTGCCTGCTGTGTTACAACAGCATTGAGATGTACCTGGTGACGAAATTACTGACTACTATGGACTGTAGGGCTAAAACTAGGACAGAAACAATTTTCTTCAGCTCTCACCAGAGCACACAAGCTCTACCACCATATATTGGCAACTTAATATTTCCAGCCTCTCCGAGTTGGAGAATGAGTTTTCAAAGTCTTGCCTGAGTATTGCTAGCCATGTCCAGATGAGGAAGAGTGACTTCAGTTTTTAGGCAAGCCATCRGTTTAATCTGAAAGGCCCAAAAAGCTATTGCAACGTCATTTCTTCAAAAGCCACACCCAACAATTCTACTGGAAGGAAAACTCTTCCTCTATTTTCCACAGGAAAGGAAAGCAAATTTTTGAGGGTGACTTTGAAGAGCATAAACTTGCTGTTTTCCTCTTGTGTTTGGGATATTGTACAGGCCCATCCATAAACAATTGCTCTTGGATTCCAACTTCTATTTTGTTCAACTACATATATTTTATGAAAGTCACACAGAGCTACATGTACAACAAGATGCCTGCATGACAGAAAATATGAAGCATCAGAAAGATTAATGTAATAGTAAAATAAGTGCAAGAATAACAGTACTTTGCATGTACATTGAACAGATGAATTGCTCATTCTACAGTAGTTGACTGTATAAGGCTATATATGCATAAATCACTTAGTTCAGCCTGACTTCTGCACTGATGGGACATAATTGRTCTTTAAAAGTTTTATGAAAGAATCACAGGCTGTGAAATTAAAGGAAGTTCTCTTGTTTAATTTCACATTTCTATCAACTGCCAGGAACATCACAACAGTAGAAAAATATCAGTCTTCTCCAGGAAACTTTTTATAGATGGTATTAAATCAGTAAGTATATTAATGTATTACTGCAAAATATTTAGCATTATGATATTTTTCACTTTGCATCTGGAATTTATAGAATAAAAGCGAAAAAATATTGCAATAAATTGATTCACTTTCAGGAGGAATAATGGTAATATTTCATCAGCATCATACCTRTGTTGCAAGACTCTTCTTTCAGAACAGCATTGGACAGCTCAGGCATTGGAGAGATCTGGGTCTTGTGCCTATGGCCTGTCTGCTTTTTGTTTAGGAAATTGGGTTGGTCAGGCTGGGATAAATGGGAAAATATTTTGCTTGTTTCCATCATTTGGGAGCAAACGGACAAGGGAAGAAGAATGGGTAGAATCACACTGCTCTTCCACTGGCCTGCATGGGTGTCATAATTTAACATAAATACAGTACAGCAGCGAATGTCTTTCTTCTGGAAGCTAGGAAGAATCAACAGTCTCCTGAACCACTGCAGCTATCCCACAGTATTCATGCTGGTACAGCAGCACTTGGCTGTTGACTGTGTCCTTGTGACAAAACAAAGGCATCAGTTGTTGCTGTACCAGAGATTGTGATTAATGCACTGACAATAGCTGCTACTATCTGCAGTTTTAATTAACATAGCAGTTTCTTCACCTCCATTTGCATCTTAGTTTTGAAACAATTGCTCAACAACTTAATCTTCCTTGTTTTCTAGGCTTTTTGTAGTAGGAACTATAATGAGAARTCCCTGCACAGGCACTTCTTTATCCCTTCAGCTGTTTATTTTTGACTATGTGTCAAATATATCTTCTGCACATGTTTCAAAGATGGTAAAGGTTTTGAAATTGGAAAAGCAGGCAGAAAGCTGTGAGCTAGCTGTGTATGGCTTTAGCTGTGTATTATGTACTTTGATGTGTAGCAGGGCTGAACTGAAGTGATGAGGGAGATGGAAACTATTCCCAAGGCCCATGTACTTTCATGGACATGAAAAATAAATTGCTTAACCTTTTAGGAGAACCTCATGTGCTGCAGTGGCTTGCCTCAGATGCCAGTTGCAGATGAAGGAGCTCTTCCTGTGGTTCGAGCCTGCTGGGTTTCCAATTTTTATGCACAAAGGCCTCTGATGATTCATTCTTATGCTCCTCTGTAATACTCCCAAATCCTTCTGGGTCCTCCTGATGTTCTGGTGACCTGCTGGCTTATCATTAGCCCTCTGTGTAGGGATGAGAGAGTCAGGGTTGAGGACTCTAAGGAGAATTTGCTGTGAAACTGAAAGGGAATGATCTCAAGCCAAACATCCTGCAAATGGATCTTGAAGGCACTGCATACAATTACTATAAATTATTGAACCAAAGTAATAAAAACTACACTTAATGCATCAAGTAAAACAGAATGAAAATAGCTATCTCTCTCCCTAACACTTTCTCTGTTATTCCTGTCACAATCTAACATGGAGTTGCCGCTGCAGACAAAATTATAGCAGAAGGACTATTTAACCTAGACAGGGGTCTGTGTACACAAACATCACAGCGTGTGATGCAGGGTGATGGGTTGTAGCATGTATAGTTTTGTCTTTGGTTAAACCTTCATGCTGTCAGTTGGTATTTCCCCGCTTTGCATGGTGATTGTCTTCTAATGTTTTTAGGCAGCTGCAATGCCAGGCTGATGTTCGTGTGCTTTGGGACACTTGTTATGCTGTTCGCTGCTGCAATAAAGTAGTTTTAATTTGGTAGGATTCCTGAAAAGGCTTATTCTGCGTAAATGACCTAGTCAGACATGTGAGGAGCATGTTCTCCACCTTGCTTTCCCAATGAATCAATGCGTGGTTGAAAGAAGAAACAGAGGGTTTTCTATAAATCTACCCTGAGAAAGTCACAACACATCTCTTGAAATTTGTACAAGGTACAGAGCAGATGTCAGAAGGAGAGTTCAAAGAAACCCCAAGTGTCACTGTGTTCGGACTGGTAACTCAGCTATGGGAAAAAACCAGGTGATGACTCTGTAAATAGATGGGGTGAATGATACTGAAGGCATGAACATGAGCTGTAGGGGTATTGGTAGMTTAATAGGTGTAATTCTCATAATTGTATGGGAATCAGTTGAGTCATGACAGTATCTGTCAGGTAAGTGCAGAAGATCATTCATAAGCCATTGAAAAGGATCCAAGTAGCCTTTAAAGTAGTGTCCAAAAAGGAGGAAAATGAGTTGGATCAAAGAGCAGTCTCAGTACAATTATATGCAAGTAATTGCACAGTTACGCATGAAACARTTTTCTGAAAATCTTTCTTCCTCCTTCGATTAAGTGTTGAGGCTATACAAACTGTGGACTAGCTGTTTGAAATAATTCACCCCAACGACTTTAACATTCCCTCCAACAATCAGAAGAAAAATAAGAGGCCTGTTAGTTTTGAATTTTATAAGATCAAGCCACTAAGGACAGGGAAATGRCTAAAATAGATGGCATTGCTCAGGCTGTGCACCTTGCTCATAGGTCCGTGATGCTCGTAGCTGGCTTTGTAACAAGAGAGGAGTGTAACACACTGATGCTGCTGTTCCAGAATTATTTTCTGACATGGAAAGGTATTTAACGAAACTAATGAGAGAATTTGCTTGGCAGAGAATGGCAGAGTCAGAAGACATATCACAGGTGTCCTGTTGCATAGGGATGGAGAATGGGACAGACATGTCTAATTATTGCCCAATATTGCGGCTGTAGGAACACCTTACCAGCCACATGCTCCAAGCAATGTTCATGTACACCCTTCATCTGCTCAAGTGGGTGTTTTAGCATGAAGGAGGCTGAAATTTATCTTGTAAGTGCATCTTCCTTCAGCAGTTGTCATTGGCGCATTTTGGTGTTTACTGTGTTTGAGACTCAGTTAAAACACGACAAGCTTTGATAAACTACCTAAATTGTGTTTTTCTTTTCTTGATAATACCTATTGCATTTTGCAGTACTCTGTAAAAAATGAAGGCTGTTTGCTTATAGTGAGAACCAGTCAGAAGAGAAACATGACACACAGAAAATGGATATTGTTTATGAATTTGATAATGTTGGCTCAAATGTCTGCATAAAAATTTCCCTTTCAATTTTTGTCAGAATCACAGTCACATCAAATGGCTTTTATGTTCTACCTCGTATAAAACATTCACTTTGTGGACTTTGCCAAAACTTTTAAACAGAAGTAGAAAAATTTGTGATCCACCAGAGGCTCAGTAAATCCCRAAGGAGCTGGTGCCTCTTTGAATGCAATGTCTTTTCAGCATCTGTTTTCTAGGCTCTGCTTTCTACTTTCTAATTTGATAATTTCCTTCACACAGTTCTGGTCTTGTTCTGCTGAGTTTGCACCATGGGAATGAACTGGCTTTGCTTTCTGCACGAGTGGGCTATCGTTTCCTTGGAAAGCACGGCTGGGAGTCACTGACACAACTACAGCCTGTGGTCACAGCATCCCTGCAAAATGCATGTTGCTGTTCTCACTTTACAGATGGGTAAATGAAAGCAGAGGAGTGAAGGGATTTGCCTAAGGCCACATAATAAATCAGTTGCTTGTGTCGGATTAGTTACAGCTCAGGGCTTCCCTGCTGCCAACTGCCAACCTTGCACTCCCTCCAGCACACACTCCACTGTTTCCAGTGCCAGAGGGATCGTTTTTGCCCTAGTAGTTTAGAGGACATGTAGATGGTCCTACTCATGACATAAAATAAACCTGCTGCAAATTGTTTTAAGAGACTTTGCTGTCCTTATGTAAAGTGGAAGATCTCGGGTAAATGCTTTCTGCTTGCATGATTCTTGGCACTGTGAACTTTATGTCATTGCACATTTTAATGACTGACATTTTTCTGGCTATGTATAGGTTGACAAAAATATGCTAGATTAAGCCATGGAAATMTGGATTTCTTTACATATTTTTTATTCAGACCCAAAAAGTAGCAGTATATGTGTCTTGACACACAAACCAAAAGCAAGGGTAAAAGTAGGCCTGCCCATCATGCAACGTGGGATAGTTAATCATCTCATGAGAGCTTGCTGATGAAGACTGGCACAGAGCAGGGCACCCATCCTGCACGTGCTTCCTCCTGGACATGTGCCCACTGCAAGGTCTTTGGTGTAAATAGCATAGCCAGCAGTGAGCATTTGGAGCACTGTGCTCCCAAGCTCTCTTTCCACTAGTACAGCCATGTTTTTGCTCCAGCAGCTGAGGGGGGTTGCAGGAAAGGGTATATGTAAGCATTTGAACTGGGAACACTGCTGTGCTCAGACAAAACCAACAGAAAATGTAACAAGTACATGCATTGACAAGAAAACCAACAGCTCAGGTGTGAGCAGAACTGCCTGTGAGATGCACTGGAGTATGAACCCAAATAGAGCATGTTTCAGGAAAAAGGGGTAGCAGGGAGAAGCCATAGAGGAAGCAGAGAATATCTACAAGGCAGAGATGCATGGCAAGCAGAGGAAGGAAAGGATTTGCTCCTGCAGGGTGCTGAGCACCTTTAATGCCCACTGAGTTCAGAGGAAAAACGAAAAATCCTGCAGTTATATCTATGTAAAATGTGTCCTAAGTGCTCCTGAAATTTCCTTCTTGTAGTTGCTGCCATTTCATTGCAAACAATCTAATGTGAGCAGATCCACTGCATTTCTTCTTTGAAATGGTAAATTGTTATATCTTTCTGATCATGTGTTCTGACAAAGCTCATYCAGAAGTGCACAGCAAAAAGGGTGACTTTTGATGCTGTCACATTTATTGCCTCACTGAATAATACAAGACAATTTTTCATCCCTGAAACACTTTTTCTGGCTGGCCCACATAGTAATGTCAGCTCTACAATGTTTTTCTCCCTAGGAATGACATTATTAAAATATTCAATGTTTTAAGTAGGATTTTCTTCATAGTAGCCCCTTTCTTTAAAAGGACTCATCTTCAGGTCCATGCAAATCTCTATTATTGTTTGAACACATGAAACACAACTACTCAGGCTTCATGATCATTTTATATACARGATATAAAGATGAAGTGTTCACCTATGTCCACAAAGAGCAAAATCTTCTTCCCTTCAGGCTCTTCCTCACCTCTGTTTCAGTCAGTAGGATGTGAGCAGGGAGGGTGGGATCAAGCCCTACATTATCCATGGGAGTGGCACGGCCACATGCAGAAATTTCCCTTACGTCCTTCCCACCTGGAATGGTGGGTGTTTCTCTGTGTTTGCAGACGAGTACTGCAGTGCAGTTTCACCCTGAAACTACCTTGCTGTTTTTGGCTTTTTTTCATAGCAGTGAGATAAACCAGCGTGCTGCGTGCAAAGCAGCACCCCCTCACACCTGTACAGATTTGTGACTCTATCAGGATGGGTTTTGTTTGTCAGTGCATTGCATGCAGGCAAACATACACCATTTCTGGTGGATGTAATYTTGCTCTGCAGTTCTGCTTTATGCAGAAACAAAAAAATCTTCATTTCTAGTGGCTGCAATATTATGAAGTGTCTGAGAAAACCATGAACTAACCAGGCAGATGAAAACTCCATCTGCACAGGTTTAAAAAGTGAGCATTACAGATGTTTTCCTTTTGCAGGGTGGTGTATGATTAGCTGCACAATAATGTAAGTTATTTATTCAAAAGAGGATTGAAGGACTGTTTCTTCTAGTGTGCACAGGCTTTTGATTTTGCATAGCTGAACTAGAACTTATTGTTGGGTGCCACTGCTCTGACACTATGCAAGTCCTTAATAACAGCCATTTCAAAGGAATACATTATCTGTAATCTGGAGAYATAGCTTCTTCAGCAGAAGATCTGCTGTGGTCAAATATATGAGATTAGCCAACACAAATCCTTTTGGGTAAAATGTCTTCCACTGCACAAACCTCAAATGCAAGTGTATACAGATATAAAAACTTATAAAAATATTTAAAAATGTATATATGCAGCTATGAAACGTAATTTTTGGAAGAAAYGTAGTTATGCATTTATGTTAAAAGCCACACAAATTTAGAACTTTACTGTAAAAAGGYGTTCATAATATAAATAATACATCAATTAAATGTCTTTTTCTGTCATATATATCATCTCTGCATTATATATGAGAAATTTCAGTGAAATTGTGCGTATTTGTTGTGGGTCAATTCAGTTTATACAAGAAGCGTTATATTAGCAAAATGCCTGCTTCGGATAGGAATTTCTAGGGGTCCCACTGTGTGGTTTTTATACATTTTTMAAGATACAATTTCTTCAGAGTTCTTTTTTGTTTGTTTGTTTATAAAAGTATGAAACCAGGCCACTTCCTACCCCCAAAATGACCATGGCTTTCTAAAGTATGATGCTAAGAACCACTCCCATTACCAACTCTCAGGATGAAATTCATGTTGACGATTGCATGCAGGCAGCCCTCTGGCCATGCACAGAGCTGCTGACATGTTTAGATTAAGCCTTTTTTTTTTTTTCCTTAAGGGATGTAGCATTGTCTTTCACTTACTTCCAGAAWATGCTGTGTATTGCCACAGCAGCTCACTGCTGGGCTACTGTTTTGGAATGACAAAGCAGGGAGGTCAGAAAAGCAGCTGAACAAATGAGTTGCTCTTAGTGCCCAGAGCTCTCATCATGGGAGCATCACACATCTCTCTGTCATTATTATTATTATTATTACCCCCAAAGAAGCCTGAGGTATATACCAATGCACTTAGCACTATACTTTCAGAGGCATTAATACTCTTTTGTCAGAGGCACTTCTCTGTCAATGTAATTGTTCTCATGGTGGTGAACAAGCTGCAGTCAAACTGCCTTGAATATTGGACAAACTGAAATAACAAAACCAAAGAGAAAAATAATTTTTTGTGTAGATGGAAGGAAGAACATGTCTTAAAATTGCACAGACAAGATAAAATGAAAGGAATAGAACAGAACAGAATAGAATAGGATAGAATAGGTAAGTAAATATCACCCACATATTGTTTTAATACACATATCCACCTGAAAGGACATGCAGAAAAGTATCTAGACTCTAAATTTATTTTTTTAAAAATAATATTATTGCTATGTTGATGCGGTATGCAGATATGGTAGCTTGGCGTTACAAGAAGCCTGATCTTTAACTGCTCTGTGACATTGAATTCATTGGTTTTTTAAGTGCTGGAGATGCAACAACRTCAGTTCTGTGAGCTGCTTAATGAGCAAGTTATTGTCTGTGGCCGTTTCTTCTAAGAAGCATGGTCTGAGATGAGTAATATGGAAGAAGTAATGCCCAGTAAAGTAAACTTCAAATTTATAGCAGTACTATTCCTAATACTTGGAAGTGACAGTTTAGGGTTAAAGCAAGAGGTACTGAGGGGAAGGCAGTCCATGGTAGTGTTTAGGCAGTATCAGGTGGCTTGATACTCTGAGACACTGAGTTTTGAGAGTGGGGAAATGCAAGCGCTCTGGAGCAAGCAACAGATATATCAGGTGAGTCATCTATTGCCTGTTAACATTTATTTCTAGATTTTGTGTGGTTAATTAATAATATTATTCCTTTTCTATTCACAATTTCTATGTGTTAGGTTGAATGTTATAAGCACATAGGAAACCTGTATGTATAGCTGTTTTGTATCAGTAGTTTTTATTCTTGTTGTTGGTTGTTGTTGTTGTTGATGTTTGTGATCTTCTGTGGAAAGAATTGCTTGAGAATGTTTTTATAGGAATGTTTCTGTCTTATTCAGTACTAAAGTAAATATGATTATTGCTGGAAACTTCCTAACAATCAATTTACTTAAAAATAATGCATTTCCATTGATGGGATTTTACACYGACTCTGAGAGATATAAATGAACCTTGAGAGCAGCAACTGAAAAAACTCAACCTGTATTCCTGTGATCTCCCACTACTCATAGTGGGCTGTTTGCACTGGKGCAATAGGCATATCCAACTCACAGGACAGATTTCCAAATAATGCTGCCCTTGGGTACACGTTCAAACTGTCTTACACGCCCAGTCGTCATTCCAGGCACCCTCTTCTGAAGAAATAACCATTATTGAACTTCCAGCCTTCTTCCAAATACSTCATGCAACCTGCAGCACTACAAACTTTTTGATGTAGATGGTGTCAGAGAGCAATTATTATTGCTAATAATAATAATTATTTGTTAAACCAATTAAATGTTAAACCTGGGAATGTTTGGGTGTGGAAGCATTGAGGGAAAGTCAGAAGAAGGGCTGTGAGAATGGTGTGTGTTGACGGTCAGCAAGATCTCACGTCAAGGGTTAACCTGGAGGCAAACTCCAGATCCTCACGCTACATTCTTCAGAGGAGAGGAGACMGCAAAAACAGGGTGCAAACTTGAAAAATGATTAAATAATTTATTTTACTAACTCTACTAAGAATAGAAAGAATAAAAAATAATAAAGATATTAAGGCATAATATAYAAATATCATTCTCCCCCCAATACATTTCAATCCTTCTCACTGATCACGTAAAGGACATAAACATGAGATTCTGATCTTATGATTAAGAGTTCTTATTGCCACTTTTATGGGATACAGAGAGTTCTTTCTGTAGTGTAGTGGGATCCATCCCATGGAAGACAGTTCCCTAAGAAGTATCTTCAGCGTGGTTCCAAACCTTCCAGAAACACCACAGCCCGCCCAGGTTTTTGCAGTGGTGTATCCTCTCTCCCACAAACACTCTGCAGTTTGTGGGTCACAAGAAAAGTCTGATGGGGTTAAACATTTTCAGAGTAAGTCATTCCAGCCTAAAGGCACTCAGGTACAGGCTCCTGYTTTACTCATAATCTCCAAAGGCTGCAAATTTCATCTGCACACAACATAAAAATGTTCTTATTTTAGGCTGTTGAATTTCAAACTCCCCTATGTCTAAATTGTGATTTATAGAGAAATTTAGTTTGGCATTATTCCAGATCACACAGTACAGCCCACAGAAAAGAAAAGGTGAATGCTTTTAAAGATGGCTTCTCTGGCACTTCCTSCCACTGCTTGTCGTCTCTTCTGTTTGGCTGCTGGTCTCCATATTTCAYGTGACTGCTTTCCTTTCTCTCTACAGAAGAGGTTAACATTTCCTTTCTCTTCTAGAGAAGATGTTAACATTTGCAGAAAATGCCTACAGAAGTATCTATAACAGTTTACATGCTCCCATAAGATAATGCAGCTGTATGAGGATTGCTTCTCYGGGCCCAAGGCTCCTTCTCCCCCATATGCTTCTCTGCACTGGCAGYCATCCWAATTTTTAATAAGTCTTTTGGCTGCTAACTAAGTACTGCACTTCACTTAATCTGCAACATCAAAGTCATCCTTTGATCTCGCCAATACACCTCCGAAAGAGAGTGCTTTTTCCTCTCCGGCAAATCTCGGCTCTGTCTGCGCAGCTTGGCTCTGCTTAGCTGCTTCTCTGTTTGGCCTTGGTCCAGATGGCAATAGACCAGCTCCTCTCGGGTCCGAAACGGCACAGGACCGGTGCAGGGTGAGGCCGGCTGCCCCCACCGGGCCCCCCCCGGGCCGTGGGCCCCTGGACCGGAGGTGGGGGGAAGCCTCTCCTGCTGCTGGTCATCAGGTAGCAAGGAAGCAAGAAGGAAGTGACCTTACTTCCTGGGTGGTTTTTACAACCTTCCTTTCACAGAGATGTCACATGAACACTAAGTGGTCTCTATAAGTGTCCTTTACCTGTTTTTAACCAATCAGATTTGTCTCACACCGCGTCAAACCATGACATCTCAGCACACATCTACCTGCAGTTTTCCCCCAGGACTGAGAGACAAAGGGCAGTGAGCAAATCCTAATGGAGGGTGTCTTAAGAAACTGACAGTTCCTAACAGGTACAAACCAGCATATCTAAAGCCAGTACGTGGTCACCAGCATWAGAGGAACACAGATGTGAGAAGAACTCGACAGCTGGAGTCCCTTGTTCCCCATGTCATTGCAAGGACTCCTAGACACAGCATTTGCATATACATTATTGCCTGGGTGCTAGATAAATGACTTGGGCTCACACATTTTAGAGTTGTGAATACATGGATATGTGAAGGTGAGTATCAACAACTGAAACTGGTTTTGTTTAAAAATAAATCCATCTGCCCATCCTGTGTGGTCCGTCATTGTGATTTCMTATGTGGCTGCAAAAATATTGCTACATTATTTCCTACAGTGTTGCCTGCTGTTCTGCAGGATTAATGTAGATGAGAAGAAAATCAGAATTTGTATTTAAAMAATGCACTTATTGTGTCTCTCCTTGCAAATTATATATTGCAGTAAATGTGCAGTGTACTTTTTATTTTGGGTTGTATTTATAAAGAACTTTGGAGCTTCATAACATGTGTGGGTGCATCCTGTAGGAGGTGAACCTAGTACATCTGGTTGTGGAAGATGATGTCAATGTTCCTCAGTACAAAGATACAACTGAAGAACAGCACTGGTTGGAAGAAGGTGCAGGGTCAGCTGTGTCTGGCTGCTGAGGGGTGACACAGAGCGGGGTTGGGTTGATGGTGGGGATAACCACACAGAGAATTGCTGGCCCAAGGGATGGTAAGGATATACCATACTTGTAGGGGAGCTAGTATTTCACTGAATCAAGGAGGGACTGGAGGATACATACCAGAAGTGACTGAAAAGGATAAAATGGTSTGAACTGGATGAGATTCCAAGGCTCGGAGATGGAGAGGATCAGGGAGATTTTCAGAATCTTTTCTGTGTRTCTGTGAAATAAACTCCTTTGGTTTTGATTAGGAGTATATAAGGACCCATATATGAACGAGAGAAGCATAGTAAGTTTTCTGTTGTGAAGAACATGCAGAAATTTAGAGACCACTGAAAGAACAATAATTTCTCTGGAGAAAAGATGAATGAATGGAGGGGGAAGTCACATTTTAATGTAGAAACTGGTTATAGGATTGGGTCTAATRTGAAACAATGATGCCTTATATAGATCGCATTATAGAAATATCAATTAGTTTCTGATTCATAAAGTTGAAACAGCACAGGACTTAAGGGCGATGCTAATAGTTCCTTTCCAGCTCTGCCGGATAAACTCTAAGGTTCTACCGTACTGTGGTGGGCAGGAGCRACCTGCATGTTTATATCTGCATGTGGGTCCTCATTGATATAAATCTGTAGTATGCTGTGTGAATGTCCCAAGCTTTTGGTCATGCAAAAGCATCATGAAGCAGGGAACAGATTGGATCACCTGGAGACAAAAGTCACTGCTGTTTTAGCAGCTGTAATTTTCCTGGACAATTTTTTTTAAATGGAGAAATGGAAAGGTGACATATTTTTCTTTTGATTTGAGCACTGACTTGCAACTTAAAATATGATAGTCAATTGTTTTTTGTCTAAGAGCATCTGAAAATGTCTCAAAATCCAGGATAGAATAGGCTTAAATTTACTCTACAAGGGTCTTCACATTTCTCTGAAATTTTTTTAAGGATTTACAGTTGCAAACTCCTGACATAGAACAATGCTGGTGAAACCAGATAACATGTCTAATTTTCCCCTGGCATTTGTAAAAAGAATCTAAATGAGGTTGGTAGATCTGCACACTCATTTTGTTATGACAGGGGATTTTATTTTTCAGCAGTGTGCTGAGAAGGATTGAAATAGAATCAGTCTAAGAAAACCTGCAAACCTTCTTATATTCATTGTGCTTGATGGTCTAGACACATAACTTAAAAATAGTGTATCTTGGATTTYTGCTATTTTTAGTTAGTGCTGGCTTATACCAGGATCATGGGAAGGACCAAATAATTAGCAAAAATAATAAAATGTTATTTCTCAAATCTTTTTGTGGGTGTGATCAAGCTGGAAAGGAGGATGCAGCTAATTTACTTCACCCAAGGCAATCTGATAATTTCTCATTTTGTTTCTTTTCCAGTTACCTTACCTGTAGCTACAGCACAAAAATCAGAAACATTCAATTTTGCCACTGTCTATTTTGGTTTAATTCTTTAAAGCGAAGAAAAGCTTTTATTTAAAATTATGAACAGTTCTATTGCTTCTCTATTCTGGCCATTGGACAAATCCAGGTAAGCATAGCTTCCTGCAGTTTTACGTCACAGTGTCTTACAGACACTCAGGCTGTTCAAGACAGTTGAACTCTCTGTCACTAGAGACCGACTGACTTGAAATGACCTTCTAAGCCTTGCTCCTCTTCCAGCTTCAAAGCTTGCTTCATTTTGACTGTAAGTCCTGACCTGCCTAGAAACAGTTGCTCCTGCCTGTTCACCCTTTGCACAGTACTTTTGCTTACTGTAGACAAACCCTGATTTCTTGAGCTTTGGCCAGGCCTTCAATGATCCCCTTTTCTTGACCTGTCGTRTGCTGTGGCTCCCGGGCTGCTGACAGGGTCTGGCCTCCAGCCACAGCATCTGCCTTCAGGTGGGGTAACCAGTCAGAAGAGGAGACTGCAGACTSTCCACTATAGCATTGTCCAGTCTCGTATAGGCTGCTCCTCTGTTGTGCTGAATAGGTTAGGAAGGGTTTGCTATATCCATTATGTTTTGGCTATTGCCATTTAGGACAGCGTGGGAGAGACAAGCTGGCAGAGGAACTGCCCAACTCCCCAGCTGGGTGGTCTGTGAACCATATGTGGTAAGCAGGTTTTGTGAATCTGGATGACTGATAAAATTTGCTGGTAGGAAGAAATGTGTCCTTCCATATCTATGAGCAAATTCCATTTCTGACTCAAAAGTCAGGAATCTGTTTCCAGTAAGACACTGTTTCTATTACTAATCCAACTGTGCTTGGGCCTGTGGTATATGAACAGCATGGAAATTTYACATCAAGAAAAATCCAACACCAGGACAACACTTAATCTTACCTGTTCTGGACACAATACAAAGATAACTACATGGGGGGCTTGAGGATTTATTCTGTTGTTGATAACAGAGAGATGTCTCAGGATGTCTTAAGTTTAAACCAAAATTCAAGCTGYAATCTGTTTTTTGGAGTCACAATAATTTTTTTTTTGTAATTTATGCACCCTTTGTTAATTAGCATTATTATTACTGTATTACACATATACTTTTTAAACGTATTTTATTATATATACACATATACTAGTAATATTAGGTTTATTATTATTGTATTAGCATTTTCCAAAAATACTATGWACTTCTTGCATTATGGTAAGTCTTGACATTTGGTAAGGCATTTCCTGCACAGATTCCAGTGCTGGTGAAAGTTTTTCATACAGTCCAGAGCTTTTCAGTGTTTTGTGTCAAGTGGCTGCTTAGGACAGAGTATGAGCCAATTTGAAATTACTGGGATTTCCCTTGGAGGCTCTTCTTTTACTGAGGGAAGCTGTAATGTTAAATGTCAGAAGTGAGGATGGCAAAACCTCTTCCTCTGCTCTCCCCACACCTCTGCTGAGACAGTCTGACTACTGCAAAAGTTAGAAAATTAGGATAAAGAATACCAGGGATATGGTTATCCTTACAACTTTTGGTTTTTTATACACAGAAATATTATCTTTAACATAACCAATGATTGATGATTAAGGAAGTAGAGGGCTGTTTTGGAAAACTGAGAGCTGCYGTGTGGCACTGGGAAAGTCAGTAAAATGGCTGGGCCATAATGTGTTTCCAGTGTGTTACACTGAGGGACCAATCTGCTAAAGTGCATAAGGTTTAACATCTTAACTGGGTATTGAGCTTGCATAAAATCTGAAGGATCACACTCCTGTTTGGCTAAACTTGGTGATCAGCGATTTATGAATGCTTTTAGCAACTCTAACTTCACTATCTGTGCCTCAGATCCCAACTATTCACTGAAAAGAGCTTAGCATCCATCTCACAACAGCAGTATTGTGCAGAGAAACTAATTAATGCTTCTAAAGTGTCCAAATGCAGTACATYTTAAAGGAAAAATCCAAAAGGAAATAAACAGTTTTGTGATCTGGGCAAAACCTTTGCATATATGTTTAATAAAAAAAAGGAGAAGAAAAAATTTGAATCACAAGCTGAACAAGTGTTGCCTTATATGTTTGAAAAGTAAAGGGTGAGGTCGAATAAGAGGGTAACAAGTAAAAATTTATTAAATGATTTGGMGAAAGCAAAGCTTTCCCAGGGGTATCCCCAGGACYGACTGCGTGTGCAGGGTTTGGGCCCAATTCTGCGAGCAGRCTCCAGCAAGTGTAAGTTATACAAAGGTAAAAAGGGTAAAAAAAAGGATTCAAAAGGGTTCTGTGCTTCTATTATTATAGGGTTTCAGTGAATTAACATAGTTTTGAAATATTCTCTAATGAAAAGCATAATTTTGTTACACTATTCCTTGTGGCAAGTTTCTATTGGAATTTTTCTGTTTATTTCAATAGCTTCATTTTTCAGATATCAAGTCCAACTCGAATGCTTAAAGGCCGATAACTTGGTTCTATTTTGTCTATAGGAGAGGGATACAAGGTTGCAGCGTAGAGTTTATAGGATTATAGGGTTACTAATATATAAAAGTATAAAACTAAAATGCTATTAATATAAAAAGCATAAAAGTAAAAAATCTCTCTGGCATCACAAGAAGTTTAAAACAAAATGCTGAATAACTCCTGTACTGAATGAAATTGTGATCCCATGGAGAAAATGCAAAGTGATAATGTAATTAAGGATTAGAAGAGAAGATCAAAGGAGTGCATGCCGAAGGTTTTTAGATGTGTGACAGACTGATGCAAACCCCTGTTCTTCATGTTGAGATGACAGGACAGGAAAAACATACAAAAATCAGCAAGAAAGATTAACACTGGTCTGGAAAACTTGCAGGGGCTGAAAATTGTCAAAATCAAACATGGAGAATATACAGATTTCCATTCTTCAYGTCCTTTGTGAGATTCTTTCCAGTTTGAACTTTGTTTTTTCTCTCTTCTTGTCATGCTACAATTTTGATTTTTGCCTTGTCTAAGCTGAGCTTCTCACAATATCTGTATACCTCCTACTTGCATTTGAAATCTATAAAACTCCTGTGGTGTAGTCACATCAATCTGTTGGCTGTACTTCTTTTGTCTGTGGTGGAATTGTTTGTGTATTAACCATTAATAGTTGGTTCAAGGAAGTCAGTCTCTTTAACAGGTTTCCACATTGATTTAGGTGGAAGAGGAGACTSTATCTTAAAATTTCTTCAATACATTGAAATCTGTCTTCTTAAATAACATTGTTTTTATTTGCCTGTTCTCCTTTCTTCATTTCACTCTTGCCTTTTCTCCCCCCCAGATGCCCTTCCCCCTGGTGTTGCAAAAACTTCCCCCCACGTTAGAAACTCCTGATGGCTTTTTGTGCTATTTAATTTCAAAACAATTATCTAAATGTCWWGGGTTAGCCTGGAGAAGACCCCAGACCCCCATGATTATATTCTTAAGTGGGTATTTGTCACGGTTTAGACAAACTTAGGAGGAAGACTCGAAGAGCCTCCTCTGCAAAAGACAGGGTTCAAAACTCCCTTCCCCACCCCTTAAGAATTTCTCAGGGAAAAGTGAAAAAAACCCCCTTTATTTAACAAAACCCAGCAGCTGGAGGGGCGGGGGGCGGGTGCACGCAGGCACCAGGGGAAGGGAAAAGAAATAAAAAAAAAATGAATAATGTTAGATAATAAACCTCTCGTGATGAGGACAACCTGGATGAATCAARGTCCTTTGTTTCCTGGGTGTAGTTTTCTGCTCTGTCTCCCTCCAGGAGAGGTGGTGTAGGCCTCTCTTCCCAGGCCCAGGGTGTAGGCCCCAGAGTTCAGTGGTCTGTTGTAAAGTTCCAAAAGAAGAAGAAAAAAAACAATCCCAGGAAAAAACTGTCTTCTTTTCTTGCCTCAGGCAGAGGAGGCAAAAAACCAAAAAGCAAGTTTAACTCAGTTTAAATATCCCTCAGCTGAGTAAAAACAGGGCAAAAACTCCCACGAAAAAAAGGTAAAAGTAAAAAAAGCGTCCCTTTGTTTGGACCCGAGAAGAAGCTGGTGTGTTGCCATCTGGACCAAGCAGGATCYGAGAGGACCCAAGCAGGAGCTGAAAGACAAGCTGAGAGAAAATCCCCCTCCTTTYGGAGATGGATGGGTGAGATCAAAGGGTGACCTTGCTGAGATAAGGCRAATGCCGTGAATTAATTAGCAGCTAATAAAACTGTTGTAAATTGGCTAAGCTGCCAGCGCAGATGGCACAGCTCAGGGGGAGAGGCTGCCTTTGCTGATACAGACCAGAGACGCAACCATATGATCTAAGGGGGAGAAAACCAGCTGAATTATCTGATGGGAACATGTGAACTTTTACAAATACTTCTGTAGGCATTTTCTGCAAATATTAACCTCTTTTCCAAGCCAGAGAGAAAGGAAAGCCAGTCACGTGAAGGGGYGAAATATGGCCACCAGCACCTACYGAGGAAGAAGATGGAMGTGGCAAGAAAATACCAGAGGAGAAGCCATTTTACCAGCATCGGGATTCCCCTTTCTGTGAGCTATGGGTGATCTGTAATAGAGCCAAACTAAGTTTCTCTGTAATTCACAAAGTACAGACATGGGGGGGATTTGGAATTCACAGCCTGAGAATAAGAACACTTTATGTTGTGAGCAGATGAAGTTGCAGCCTTTGGAGATTWTGAGTGAGAGAGCAAGAGAGYGAGAGACTGTACTACTGGTACCTTTAAGCTGGAATGACTTGTCCTTAAAAGCTTATCCCCATYGGACTTTTCTTGTGACCCACGAACCRTAGGTGTATTGTCGGAGAGAGGACACACCACTGCAGAATCTGGGCGGGCTGTGTTGTTTTCCTGAAGGTTTGGGACCATGCTGAAGACACTCTGTAGGGAGCTATCTTCCATGGGATGAACCCCACTGCATAACRGAAAGAMCTCYTTATCCCAAAAAGGTGGCAATAAGAATTCTTAATCAAAAGATCAGAATCCCATGTGCTATGTCCTTTGCGTGATCAGTGAGGAAGATTGGGATGTATTGGGAGGAGAATGATATTTGTACATTATGCCTTAATATTTTTATTATTATTGTTCTTTCTATTCTTAGTAGTAGTAGYGAAATAAACTATTTAATAATTTCTCAAGCTTGCAGCCTTGTTTTTGCCTTCTCATATCCTCTGAAGAATAAAATCATGGGAGTCTGGGGCCTTCCCTCAGGCTCTAACCATGACAGYATAAGACGGCAGAAACAGGCCGCAAGCTTAAAAAATGGTAAAATAGTTTTATTCACTGACACTACTAAGAAYAGAAAGAATAATAATAATAAARATATTAAGGTATAATATACAAACACCATTCTCTCCCCAATACATCCCAACCTTTCTCACTGATCACACAAAGGGACWTAAACCATGGGATTCTGATCTTTTTGATTAAGAGTTCTTATTGCCACTTTATGGGAAAGAAGTTCTTTCTGTTGTGCAGTGGGATTCATCCCATGGATGATAGCTCCCTACAGAGTRTCTTCAGCGTGGTTCCAAGCCCTCAGAAAAACACCACAGCCCGCCTAGATTCCTGCAGTGGTGAATTCTTCCTCTCTCCCACAAGAACTCGTGGTCCGGGGGTCACCGAGGGGYCCAATGGGGTACTCTTTTAAGGACAAGTCCTTCCAGCCTAAAAGTAAAGTCTCTCTCTCTCTCCTTCAKTATCTCCAAAAAGTCTTATCATCAGCTSTTCATGGCATAAAGTACTCTTATTCCCAGGCTGCGTGAATTTCACATCCCCTCAAATGTTCCTTAATGAATTACAGAGAAAAATAGTTTGGTTCTATTACAGTCTCACCACAGCCTACAGAAAGGTGGGTCAGCCCGGATGGTAAGATGGCTTCTCCTCTGCCACTCCCTCTTTCTTCTCAGTCAYCATATTTCATCTCCTCACGTGACTTCCTTTCCTTTCTCTCTGACTTGGAAGAGAAGTTAATATTTGCAGAAAAAGCCTGCAGGAGAATTTATAGAGTTCACATCGGGTAATACTCGCCTGTTCTCTCCCTCTTGGTCAGTCGCTGCGTCTCTGGTTAGTATCAGCGAAAGGGAGGGAGCTTCCTTCCTCCCCCCTCCCCCGCYACGAGGCACGCCATTCATGCTGGTGGATCACAGCAGTTTTATTACTGCAATTAGCATAAATTGCAGCATCAACTTCAACTCCCGCGTCCTTCTCTCTTTGATCTCTCCTCGTCTATCTCCGGGGGAGAGAGGGAGGAGGGGAACTCCCGGCTCCTGYGGCTTGCTGGTTGGCTGGTTCGTCCCCTCCATGGGCCACATGGAAACAGGCTAGCCCTCTCTCGGGGGCTAGGTGGAGCGGGGCCGGCCCTCACTGGGCCAGGCCAGGGGTCYGGTCCCAGGGGACCCTGCTGCTGTGGGTGTGGCAGGGGAACAAGAGGGTCAGCACGTATTTCCTGGGTGGTTTTCTTAAGCGTATCTCTACAGAGGTGTCTCTAAATATCAGTGGCTTAAACAACTGTCCATCACCTGTTTTAACCAATCAGATTTTCTCCACACTGGGTCAAATCGGCACTCTAAAGAATAACCAAAACGTACATTTTCAAAAGAAATTATCTGCCAGTTTGTCCTGGTTTGGCTCCGTGCGAAAAGCTCCACTGTTACAACATTTGTGGTCTTTTCCCCTTTGAAAGACACTTTCCAACAGGTCAGCTAGTTTTGTTGGTGACCTAGAGACRTGACATATGCTCCTTGATATCTTCCTTGATGACAAGGTAACATCTACATTACATTAAGTATTCCTGTGACATGAATTAACCCACAAAGTCTCTTATTTTAGTTAAATGATCTTTTAAATAGGCCTGATCCCAGATTTGTCTATCTTTCAATTTTTGGTGCAATTTTTTATTTTCTTTCTTAGTGCAGGTGCATTTTGTAATACTTTCATGTTGTCAAGAATGACCTTTATACTGCCAAGGAAAGAAAAAATATTAATGGTTCTCCAATTTATTCCAAGGAAAAGAGAATAAGAATTTAAAAAATAGTGAAAAATTGAGAGAATGAAAATGTGGCTGACTGGGTGAAAAGTGCAAGGGAAGTAAGAAAAGAGGGTTATGGTTAGATCTCAACCAKGCCAAGAACATACAGGAAATCACAGAAACTTATGTAATCTTCACCCAAATTGTTATAAGGAAAACAGACCAAAACAGTGTCTCCCGAATCCTTTGTTTGAGCTCATGGCTTGAAGAAGTGCTCTGATATCAGCAATATGAAATGAGCCTGAACACAAAGTACTGTTCTCCAGAGGGAAGTATCAAAACACAAACACGGGAAGGTAGAAATAAGTAGACAACAGCACTTCTGATAAAGGCAGGGGATTACAATGCAAGAGGCATATAAAATAGGCTAAGAAACAATGCTGTAGCCAGGAACCTAATCTCATTCCAGAATTGTTATTATAAGGAAGAGATKATGTCAGACAAGGAAGCTAATTACTGAACTCCACTCAGTGCTAGCGAGGATATCTGGAGAAATGTGTCTAGTGTTCTATACTGAACCTCAAAAAAGATGTAAACAAATTGGATAGCTTCCAGAAAAAAATCATTGGTAATTACGAGAGATTTATGAAGCCCAAGCAAAAACTAAAAAAATTATTATATATAAAAACCATAAAAAATAACAGAACTGCTGCCGCCGTTATTTTGAACRTCTGAAAGGCAAAGGAGGGACTGGAGAATTTTCCAGGATGTTAAAGGGTTTTATAAAGATACATGTGATCAACTATTCCACATAGTCRCTGGGAAAAAGAAAAGAAAAGAAAGCAATTTAATTTGAAGGAAAGATGGTGGAAGGTGGATATCAAAAAATCTTTTTCATTGTTAAAATTGTGGCAGTCCAGAAGAGGTTGTTTTAAGGAGCTGATGACATCAGAATTTTTGAAAAAGACTTGAAACAAACACTAAGGACGGACTAGGAATACTTCAAACTATCTCACCAGGCTTAGTCACTTTCCAGCCCTCCATTCTAATGATTTTGGACTGAGTCTGCTCTCTGTAGTTACAATCTGTAAGTTTAAAAGAAGGATATGATATCAAATAATTTGCAAAACGACCTCTTTGAACCTAACATTGCAAGACTGACCATCTCAGCATTGGATAAGCTCTGTAGAGCCCCAATTTATTTTTGAGAAAAACAGCTTCAGTCATCTCCAGCTGGATTATTCCTATTTCTTTCATCCCAGGATGAACAGTTCTGTGAGCAGAGGCTGGAAGCAGAATCATGCTCTCTATGTGCCCTCCAGAATCACAATTCCCCTSTCTTGCTCTCCACATTGTTTCTCGGTTCTTTGCTTTTTGCTGCAAATGAGACATGAAAATTGCCTTTAGTTTGGTGYAGGGTTTGTTTTTTTTTTTAATAGAGGCACATGCAGCTTCTCTGGAAGGGAGAGGAGCAATGATCGGCATCCTTTTAGGCTGGTGACTCTCAGAGCAGTGTTTCTTCTCTCTGCTTTTGGAAGCATCCCAATTATGGAGCTGCAGCTAAAGGAAGGGAAGGCACCACTCCTTTTCTTTCATTGTTTGGCTGTTTTTAACAGCCATTCTGCAGCAGAATGGAGGATAAAATTACTGGATACTTGTTAGATCAAGTCTCTTTTGGGCTTCGATTCAAGAATATTGACTTTGGAAGAAACTCCCCCCCAAAAACGCAGTTAATAACCTSTTCAACCACAATGACAGAGTTCCTAAGCAGTAAAAGAAGTGGGCATCTGTGTGCAAGATTCTAGTCAGAAAATTTGAGGGGTTTATGGCATTTCAGGCATACAAATGCAATTTTGGATGACAACCTCACTGATTTATTTTTCTTTTATTTTCTGTACTTTGCAGCAAAGACATCATCTCCTGCCATGTTATGTGGAATGCCTTCTCACAACTGCAAGGCAAGGGCTGTTTGGATTTCCTCTTTTTTCACCTTTATGTAGTAGCACACATATATACACATTTCTAGAATACAGTACTTAAGTCACCCTGTGCCAAGTTGCATAAATATACTCTGCAGAGAAGGGAAGGTGACAGATACAAGCAGTCTTTTTGTACTAAACTATGAAACACTCAGTCTATAGCCTTCAAAAACCTATCTTAGGGGTCTAGAAAAGATTCCAGTTTTGCTTAAATTTTCAGAGTTTGTGAGCATTTCGTAAGCACCACTTGTATGCRTGTAATGAAATAATTATTTTAATCCTGGAATGATTCAAGCTTTTATTTTACCTCATGTTAATATAAAATTTTTGGGTTTGATTGTTATAAAGGAATGCTCAGTATTCTTGTAGTTGAATTTATGATAATTACTGTACTGTTTTATTTGACAAGGAAATTCATTAATAGCATAAAGAACTGTTTTCTGTTTCAAATTGAACAGGAGAACTCAATCCTAGATGAACGATAGGCAAAATGAGATATCTCTGATCACTTGTCTTAATCTGAGAGCAGGTTTTAGATCTCTGAATGTTTAAAAATGCATACTAGGARTACCTCCTAAATAAAATAAGTGGGAATTCTAAATATGTATTACTAGGAAGCAGTAGACGTTTTCTGTGTTTAAAAAACAGCTTTCAGTTTCAAATCAAAATAATAGCTACAGCAGAAAAAAGAGAAACTGGAAACATCTTGGAAAAATAAGTAAACCTAACAAAATAGATAGGACTTGTTTGACTGCTTGGGTAGTGTACAAAGACCTAAACATYGCAAGTAAACATCTAGTGAAAGACAAAACCTCTGCAAAACTGTGAGACCCTGACCTACTAGAACTGAACTGTGATTCTGCATTCAGAATAGCTTGTTCTAGAAATACAGTTACATGCAAAAATAAGCTCTGTGGTTTCTAGCTGTGAAATACTCCTAAGATAAATTCTTAAAAGATCAGAGGGATGTCTCTGATACAGAACTTTATTAAATTAATACAATGACTATTGTTTCAGTTAAGGTATTGCATTATTTGCTTTGGTTCACTCCCTAAAACTTTTTTCTCTCAGAAGGGAAGCTGAGCAGTTTATTACATCAGTTACAACATGGCATGGACTGTGGCCTGGTGTATGGGATTTGTTTATCTCCTTGTTTTTCGATACTTAACCTTATGACTCAAGAATCATAATGTGCCCAATTAACTTTGGTTTATATGCTCTGTGTGTTTTAAGTCTGCAGTGTTGTTTCTTGAGAAAAATTACTTTTCTACAAAACTGTCATCATTTCATCCAGCACAGGCCACACTGAGATTATTA
The DNA here is from genome assembly GCA_018881555.1 of Amblyornis subalaris. Lineage (NCBI taxonomy): Eukaryota > Metazoa > Chordata > Aves > Passeriformes > Ptilonorhynchidae > Amblyornis > Amblyornis subalaris. Next base: position 2,519,221 of record JACAXG010000051.1, on the reverse strand, counting down.
CCTTATCATGGGTCAAAAGAGAACAGATGCTGCTACTGAGTASAGGGTCAAGAGGGACAGATTTGGTTATGGAAGGCAGTAATACCTTAGCTTCTTTGAAACTGTAGCACATACTTGAATGTTATTCAGGGACCTCTTAAAGACAGAAACATTCTAAATTATTTTGGCCTACCACCTTTATTAATTGGAACTACCTGGTAAAGGCTCTTGTGAAATTTGTAAAGTTAGTGCCTCTAATTTCTTTTGACCAAGAACCTGTCGAGAAATCAGACTGCAGAAAAGTGCCCTGTATATAAAGCTATTTATTTTTGCATTTTCTCGTTTGTGAAATGTCTTGCTAAGATAATAACACTTCAAAAAATACCTTTTAGGAATCTGTAAATACAATTTTTGGGTTTTACAATTTCTAATCTTTCAATACAGTATTGCAAACAGTCATTACCTGACCATTATTCAGATTTTAGTGAGATGGTCATTAYCTGAAATATAAATGTAACTTTAACATTGTACATTTGTTTTGAAAGCTGCAGTTCATTATATTGTCTGAATTTATGTATTTATTTAGATTTTTTGAACAGTAAACATTCATTTGAACCTAGAACTTTTGACATAATATGGAACTTATAATAAGTGCAGCACTGAAAGACCCTCCTGCTGAAAATTCATTCCTTTGAACAGTTTTAGTCTTCCCCAYTCTACTATGCACAAAGTTCTGAAAAAAGTAGGGTTGTGCAATGTAGTCTGGAGGTCATCAGAACTSAGCTATTTCAAGCTACAAGGAAAGTGTAAATTTCAAAGGTGTGGAGCCTCCCCTAAGAATGGGCTACATCCTTCTCCTTTACTTTCTGTCTCTAAAGCTCGTCTGATTTCCCCTACTATTTCTAAGTGAGCAAAGGTGGCCTCAGAGAACAGACAGTCTCCTTGAGGAAGCCTACAGTTGCCAATTAATTTGAGTGCCTAACAATCTAGCCAAATGCTCTACCTCTAGGCTACTCCACCACTACTGTTTTGCTTTTGCCTACGTGTGATTAAAAGAATGACTCTGTGTATAGTGATGTTTTAAGATTATTTCCAAATAGTTGCAAGACTAAATATTTTTCCTTTTGAGGGGAATGGTGGAAATGTAAAGACTGTCAGTACTGGAGTAGCCTTAAAAGCCCAAGAACAGACTAATTCCAGTGATAGTTAAACCAAAATTTGATTTACCTGTAACAAGACATCCAGCTGGAAAAAAACCTCCCAAAACTAGTTGCAAGACACATCCAGACTTTTTCCCCTCCGTGAAACTTAGATGAGAAGTGTCAAGATTACATGCAATGAAACTCTCTGCTAAAAATATGATAATCTTTTTAATGCAACAAAGACTAAGCACATTAAATGGTGCAATAATTTGTCATCCCAAGAGAACATGTGTGAAAACTCATGGAAATGTGATAATGGATTCTAATGCTGATGTATGAACCTTTTCCAAAATGTATAACCTCCTCCCCTGCCATGCAAAGAAACTAGTGAGTATTACATGTTCAGGAAACAGATGTAATCCTTGGCATAAACATACTTTTTAAAATTTGGCTAACTTCTTTCTCTTTTTGTTTAACTGTCTTTGCTTATATACATCAYGTTTTGGTGCTTTTTTCATTTATTGGAAAAGTCTGTCTGAAGTTACTGTTCAAGGTAACAGCAAAAATGGTGAGGTCTCCTCCAGTGATTGCCCCATAAAGATGATGTTTTATGCTGTTTTAAGCTGGAAGGTGCCAATGGCCACTGTCAAATAGATCTTTGTTGTATTGTGATCTTTGCTCTTTGTCAAGAGACAACTTATTATAAGTAAAGAATGCAATAAGGATTCCTGTTGACTTTAATGAAGCTGACTTAGCTCCTTTTTGCAGTGAGGCAGCTGTACATAGTGGGGATTTCTGCCTGGTTTATCGGATTGCACCGTGAGCTCCGAGCAGAGCTCTCCAGTGGGCAAAAGGGCTCCTGTGCCTTCATGTCATGTATATAGCTGTCCTAGTTAAAGATCAGAAAAAGGAGTTCAAAATGTGACTTTGAAATGAAGGAAGCAGAGATTTGTAGGTAACAAACTCATGATTGAGATAAACATCAGGGTGTCTCTAGGGAAACAGCCTGTTCACAGTTAATCTTTTCAGTGTTCAGTGAAAGAGGATTTTTTTATTTTCAAGGAGTGATGGGCTAGAGTGTGAAATGAATRGGATTACATCAAGGATATTCCTGATGGAAACAGTAAAGTCCTCTTCTTAAATGAAGATGTTTTTTCAAGGTATTGAGTGTTGATCAATAGCATGGACCAAAGAAACACTTTTACTAAATCAACTTATAAAACTTCTTTTTTTCTGTTCGTGAGAGAATATAAGATTTTTGTAGCCCTGCAAGACAAGGGTCRAATTGCTGATAAGCATCTTTCTGCTGTACCATGTTGAAATGCAATGTACTGGACAATGAAAATTGAGGACATGCCTCCTGGAGAGGAAGCTTTGAGGGACTATTTTTCCCCACTGTAGACCTCTGTGTCCATTGTAATGTTATACAACTGATATGTATCTACAATTTGAAAGAAGCAATATACATACCTTGGGTATGTAAGCAACTTTTCTCAATGAGGCAATAGTGAACCTCCATGCTCTCTGCTTTTTTAAGGAATAGTCATTAGAGAAGTGGTGTTTGTCTTCGCTTTATTGTAGCCAAGTAGCAACTGGGCAACAAGAACATATAGCCACTTCAGAACTACACCCGTGAGTCCCAAACCCATGATGAACGCAGACCCATGAAAYTTCCCTGTGAGAGAAAGGTCCTAAAACAAGAGACAAGAAAAAATTATAGCTAGACTATAAGTCTAGAACTTGCCTTATTGGTCTTCAGTAAGAACTGTTGTTGAAGYGTGCAATTTAAGTCTTGGACACTTGCTTAGCAATGGAAAGCTACCAGGCTCTCTAGGTGGATCATTTCCTTTGTGTGAGGAAACAGCAATCAGTCATATCTTCAAAAAGGAAAAAAAGAAAGTAGCACTAAAGTTTTTGTGATATCTGCTGAATGGTGAAGATTTTTGCAGAATGTTTTAMATTCCAACTGAATGCATAGGAAGACGTTTCCTTATTCTACACTAATAAGCATACTTGAATTTTAAGTATTAACAATTATTAAAAACCAATTAGTTGTCAACAGAATTAAAACAAACAAGTATGAAGAAAGGGTAAGTAGGTGGGTTTGCACTGCAGTCATCCTACACAGCAAGGCTGGCTTACCATTYCTCAAGGATTGTTTAGTCCTATAAATATTTTCACAGTAGCAGAACACATATTATTAGTTACAGGTTTATTTGAAACTCAGCTCAGCTGGTGGAACTTATTTTCCAAAAATGACTTTTGTTTTCTTTGTTGTTRTTTTTTTTTTTTTAATTAAAAAAATGTCTATAGGGTCTCCTTGTCCAGAATTACTATGGTGACAAAACAGATCTCTGAGCATAAAAGCATATCTGCAGCAGCCCAACAGAACAGAAGGTTACATGTTCAGCACTGAATTTCTATTCTATGCTGACACCACGGGAATGAGTTAATACATTCACATGAGAGTACAGGCTGCTATAGAAGTAGCAGACAAGCTAAACCCTGCATGCTTGGCCTGTGGAGTCCTCAGTCCTTAGCACTGCAGAAGGGAGAAGTCGTCTTATTAGCAATGCTCATTAAAGTCTGCTGGAATGCAGAAATGTAGCAAAATCCATTAATAACTATACCCACAGAGAGAAAGTGAGTTAGCATGTTTTATTTCCTTTTATTTCTCATGTTAGAGATGAGGACAAAGTGAAAAGTATGTCTATAGGGTCACAGATTTTAACCTTAAATTGGTCTCTATCAAACATGAAATCTGTTTTACTACATAATCCAGAGCATACCTACCTACTCTCCTGCTAACAGTTGCTGTGGGGATAGCTATTTTCTTATTTTGTGCCACTTTCAAAGAGAAGGTTATTGAGCCTGTTATCTTTGGCTGAATGGGTAAGTGTATCGGTTTTGGAACAATGGAGAAAGAAGGAGAAAAACAAACTCAGTGCCAATGAAACTATTTAACCGGGCCCCCATCTTGTGATTTCAGCTTCCCATTCTTGCTTTCTGCTAACAGACTCCTTTTTCCTTCTGCCTAGACTTGCCTGAACAGCACATAGTACCACTGATTTTCATCATTCGGCTAAGAGTTGGCTGCAATTGCAGAATGTGGATAATTATGTCCTACTCCCAGGGGTAGCTTAAAAAAAGTGGAGATGTGGAAGTTTCTATTTTTCTTCCCCTTTTCTTTCTGCTGAAAACTTTCTAAACTAACTATGTCCATCCCTAGAGGGAATATTTCTCAAAAAATGTAATATAGATAATTCATCAAGTTGAAATAGAATAGCATAATAAAACTGGGGAAAGAATATTCTGTAATAGAATGCAGGAAAAGCAGTGACATGGTGACATTATTCATATAGACAAGCACTAGTGAGATGGAAGTTTAAAAAGCTGTCTCTTGCTGTAGGCATGTTTTAGTTTGCTGTTCAGTACAGTTTTCCAGTGGTTTTGTTGTTGTTGTTGAAGAACAATAACAAAAATAGCCATTAGGATCATGGGATAAAAAGAAATCTTTTTTTTCCCCTCTGAGAGACTCACGATGCTTCAGCTGGAATAGGATCAGTCTGGCTATGTACCCAACTAGTTCTCTCTCTGCTGGAACTGCGTTTTATTTTAGCACTGGCAGGTTCCTGCAAAGGTGTCTGTGCATGTGTAGGCTGTAGTGAATTTAAAGAAACAAAAATAGTTTTTTATTCCTTCAGGTGTCTAGGTTCTGACTTTTAGTTTGGCACTTGCAATCCTGTACTGTTGTCCTCTCAGCCCCTTGTATACTAGCAATATGTTTTCAAGTTCCTTTAYTGGGTTTTTGTCAATGCACAGTCTAGTATTTCCGCAAAGGAGAGATTTTCCATTTCCTTTTGCCATTTTCATTCACTTTATGTGACAAATGTGGTAAGATCCAATGGGTGAAGTCTTGCCATCCTGTTTCCCCATCCATTTCTCAACCTCCTGTATTAGGATAGCTGTAGATGCTTATCACTGCCAGACAGCCCATCTCTTGCTCCATTCATCCTTTCATCCATTTCATCCTTCTTTATCTCCTGGATAAATGATAGCAGAAGACCTCTGATCCCTCTTATTGCATTTATTCCCCCTCTCACATCCTCAGAATCAACTTTGAGGACAGAATATCAAGACTGGACATGCTTGCAAGTTTATATTTAAGCTATTTTAGAAACCACTGTGTTTGAAATTTCCTGCTTGTTACCACTAGTATTCTTTAACCTTCTTTTAAATTCTTCATTTTGCTAAGAATGTTGGAAGTTTTTCTCCTCCTGTCTTGAAGGGCTTCACCCTCGTGTCTATGCTCATTTTTTTTTTTTTTTTTGATATTGAGAAGGAAGGAAAAGAGAACCAGAAAACAACACTTTAAAGTATTGAGTGCCCTCTCCATCCCTCCAAAGAATCTGAGAACCCAGAAAGACAGCTGTGTTATTGCTGTGGAGTTCTGTTTTCCATTTGATCAGGCTAAGATCAGTCAGGGTGAGCAGAAGGTGTTTAAAAAGTAAAACAAAAGTTAAACCATGCTTTTATGTGAGATTTATTCTTTTCCTTGAGGATTTCTTTTTTTTAGTATTATGAAGGACCAATAGTGCTGTAAACTATAAAAGATTAGATTTTGTGGTGCAATGTGCCAAGGTTTATAGGATCAGGCAGGGCATGGTGAGGATTTTTCTGGTTGCATTTATGTTCATAAATTCATAGCATTGGCTTTCTGTGCTTGGCTTGAGCAATGAGGGCTCACAGCTTCCACTGCATTCTCTCCAGTAGCAGAACAGTTTACCCCTTCATCATCCTTTGTTTTCCAGCTCACAATTTCTGGTGAAAGACAAGTTCCTGAAAAACACTATGATCTCTCCTGGTTGTCTTTTCTTTGCTGGAATTCAACAGCAATGATTTGTCAAATTTGGTTTTGTTCAGTAATGGAAAAGCAAAATTGGTTCCGGGTTCAATGTGATAACATTTTGCTCCTTGGAAATAATGCAACTTTTATCAATACCATGTTAAAGGAACTTGTCCAGATACAGTAGACTGGCTTCTATTAGTTTTACTGAAGATTTGAAAACCAGAAAATTTCAAACATGATATATATAGAATCTGGGGTCCTGGACACAGAACTGTGTCTGTAGATTGGTGGCAGCATTCTATGTGTTGTGGCATGATGATATTCCTGTAGTGGGTTGACTCTGGCTGGATGCCAGGACAGGGGAGAAAAAATGTAATGGGGGGTTCACGGGTTGAGATAAGGACAGAGAGAGATCACTCACCAAATACCCTCACAGGCACAACAGACTCAAATAAGAGATATTMATTGAATGTATTAATAACAAAGAGCAGAAAAATGAAAAGTAAAAACAGATCTTAAAAACACCTTTCCCTCACTCCTCCCTCCTTCCCAGCTCTGGCTCCTTCCCCAGTGGCGCAGGGAGACAGGAATGAGGGTTATAGTCAGTTCATCAGACGTTRTTCCTGCCACTTCTCAGGGAGAGGAGTCCTTACCCGCTCCAGCCTGGGGTCCCTCCCATGGGAGATGTTTCTCCATGAACTTCTCCAGTGTGAGTCCATCCCACGAGAGACAGTTCYCCACAAACTGCTGCCACATGCATCACTCTTCCATCGGGTGCAGTCCTTCAAGGACTGGCTGCTCCAGCATGGTTCCCCCACAGGGTCACAAGCCCTACTAGGAAACCTGCTCCAGTGTGGGCTCCTCTCTCCACGGGKCTGCAGGTCCCTGCTAGGAGCCTGCTCCAGCATGGGCCTTTTACAGGYTCACAGCCTCCTCTCAGGCATCCACCTGCTCCAGCGTGGGGCTCCTCCATGGGCTGCAGGTGGATCTCTGCATTCCTGTGGTCCTCCATGGGCTGCAGGGGCACAGCTGCCTCACCATGGTCTGCACCACGGGCTGCAGGGGAATCTCAGCTCTGGCACCTGGAGCACTTCCTGCCCCTTCTTCTCCACCGACCTTGGTGTCTGCGGAGCTCTTCCTCTCCCATATTCTTACCCTGCTCTTCTCAGGCCTCAATTACACCTGTGCAATAACTTTTTTCGTTCTTCTTGACTATATTATCGCAGAGGCATTACCACCATTTCTGACTAGCCCAGCCTTGGCCAGCGGCACGTCCGTCTTGGAGCCRCCTGGGATTGATTCTGTTGGACTTGAAGGAAGCTTCTGGCAGCTTYTCACAGAAGTTACCCCTGTATCCCCTGCTACCAAAACCTGGTCACACCAACCCAATACAATTCCTAATCTCAGTCTGTCCATCTCTGTTATAAAGATAACAAAAAATAACAATTATGGTAGAAGAAAGGAAGAAAAGGCACCAGATGCTCATGGTGTGGTAAGAAGAGACTGGAACGACCTGACATTCTTCAGTTAGAATCTAGAGTTCTGGAAATCCTTAATGTGCTGGTGAGGGAGGAGCACATTCATCCTTCTTGTATGGGGGAGATCCTTGACTTTACTGGGTCCAATCAGCTTCATGATCTAGGGGATTTCTGCTTCCTGGTCCACAGGAGCCAAATCTGRTGGCTGTGGGGACTGAGGAGGTCCTTCCTGTCCCAGGCCAGCAGAGCTGCTATTCCCATTGGTAGCTTCAACAAGTAGTGAGGCTGCATGTGTTTGCCCAGAAGGCACCCACAYGCACAGACATACAGTGGTTGGCCGCACGAACCACCACAGGTGCCAGTGCTTCTATCAGCGTGAAAGCAAACAGTGCTCATTTGGCCATAAAGCAGAGACAATGCAAATCTGTTCCTCCTCATTTACTTACTCGGGTTGCAGTTTGCACTGGACACACATACACATACAGACACATTGAAATGCTGTAGTGTCTCCAGAATACTCTTTGATGCTTGGTCTATCTAGAAACTGGCTCCCAGCCCTGTTTTCCTCCTSTTGCTGACCACAAGACTCTGGAACCCTCAGGCTGATGGTCCCACCTTGGTGCCAGGCACTCTGACGTGGCACCCTGGGCGGTGTTGAGTATGATTTGGAATTCAAGAGAGTTCACCCACATGGGCTCAGAAGAGAGACCTCAGCTACAGAGAAAATAGTGAGCAAAGATACTAAGAATAGAGGAGAGATGATCGAGATCATGTCCAGGGCTGTTACACAAGTGCACTGACCAGCAGCAGATTTTTGTGTAACTGGCTTCTTCTATACCCAATACTCTCTGTTCCCCCAAACTTCTTGCTCTGTGGTTTGCCTTAGTTCCTAGAACAAAGGAATACTTCATGCTTGAACAACGGCTGTGAACTGAGTGGACTTCAAAGCTCCTGTATTTCTTGTCACAGAACTTATTCCTATCCCAAACTTTTATTTTTTCTTCCTTGTCAAGCAGGCTGAGGGCTAAGTGTTGTCATGGTGAATGCTGCTATTTCTGTCCTGTGTGTTAGCTGGGATAACCTTAGCCCAATGTCCATTATATCACACAGCTGTCCAGGAGCAGTCATTTCAACATGACCTTCAGATTGACCAAACTTCTTAGTGCTGGCAGTGTTCCCCTGGGACAAAGCTGTTGCTGTGTTTTGTGGAGCATATCAGAAGTCGTCTTTCTCCCTGCCTTCTTACCCTGCYTGTACCCAGTATGTTTTGCAGAAATGGACTTATGGGACTTTTAGATGTTTCCCAATACGTGGAGCATTTTCCACAGAGTCTTGTTTCTATAAAGGGAGCAGAATTAGGCTAAAATTATGTTGTCTTAATCTACAACAGTAATCATAAATGAATCATGATATCAATGTATGGTGATAAAATTCTATGGGGAGATAGGTTGTAAATGCTGTCCTCTATTTATCATGTAGCCTCCTTTCCTTGAAATGAAGTAATTGCTTCATATGGACCTACAATGGTAGGGGATGACCTAATGRCACCGTAAACTAGAAGGCATCCATGCCTGTAAAATAATGTTCCTTTTCTCAGACATTTGTAAACACTAACTAGTAGCCCCTCACAATGACTCTTTGAGATGCTTTCATCTGTGACAGAATGGGAAATAGATAAAAGACTATGAAAGAATGGAGAAAAGGTCAGAGAGTGAAATTTGTGAAATCACGTACATCTCTGTTCTAAGTCAATGACCTTCCCTATGTCCTTCAAAACAATCCATGGTASTTTTACTTGTATCTTTAATGTTTCATTCAATATAGTACAAGGCCRTGGGTAATAAACTTTACACTATACAGGCAGGGGAGCTATTGATTTACACAAGCTATGTATCATTTATTAACCTCTAAATACTATGCAAATATATGCATGACAAGAAATTAAATCAATGCTTGTCACTTCTCTTTTCAGTCTGCATGCTTTTATGAGTATAAMTTTGACATTAATACTAGTTTACAGGAATGTACTTGATGAGAAAGCAATGATTTACACTTGTATGCAAATCACTCATATGAGCTGAGAGTTTTTGAAAACTGTGTGTGTAACCTGGACCTGCTGTCCCGTGAGTGCCATTTTATAGATGATCTTAGATTCATTCATTATACAGTGTTAAATTGTAGTGTTAAATTKTATTTGCTTGCTTTTAAGTTTTTAAATGGTGTGATTTTGAGGCCTGGGACTGGAGTACAAAACTGAGAGTAAGAAGGATAAAACTATGGCAAGCAACTTACCATTTCTCAGATGAACTGTCATTAAAGTCCGTCTGAGAGGTAAACAGCGTTTGCTTCAACTRGATGTTTGAATCCTAAGCTAAAAAGTATAACAATGCTGTTATCATGTAAAGTTTGCAAATGGAAGAACTCCAGTAACATTCACTTTGCATGAAACATGAAGACTACTCCGGAATTCATGCTTCAAACTCAGCAGCTGCCCTCTGCCAACCGCAATGTGAAGTGAGGCATTCACATACACTCTGCTTCGTGGCACAGGAATAGGTCCTGCCTCACCTTATGGGGCTTGGGAGTTCTCAGCACTTCTCCGAAGTTTCTCTGTTCCCAGAACAAAATTCTTAGGTTGATGTTGGAGAGGAAACTGTTACGAATTTACTTTTCCCAGGTGGGAAGAAGGTAGTTGAGAGGAATCAATTTAATTTCTATGTATGCCTCGACATCATAAGATCACGACGTGCAAGAGCCACTTCAGGAAATTGAGAGGAGCCCTGTCTCTGCGGAGGCTTTGCCTGACAGCCAATCAGGACTGGGCTGCAAGCCCCCCCCCGCCCCTTGCAGGAGGGGCAGGTGCCCGGATGCCCGGGAAAAAGCACSTAAAAGCAGTTGACTGCACCAGGAGGGCACCGCCCTGTTTCAACTCTTTGGGAGTGGGGGTTCGCCCACAGGTTCCGCTCGGGGTCCTGAGAGAGACTAAAGTTATGCACAGGCAGAAATCAGCAAAATTGATAAAGCTGAGGTAAGCAATAGCCAAGATGTTTACACAAACTTAGCCAAACAGGATAAAGAACAGAACAACAGGATGCACCTGGCAGTGAAGAGATTAGAAGATAGTTGGGAAAACTGCCTAACACAGCATAGGGAGTCAGGGCGCATGCCCAGCGGCAAAAGGTGAAAAGTTCAGCCCTGAGGAAGACCTRCAGCCTTCCTCCAACGACCCCCGAGGAAGACGAGGAGCCTTCCTCCCACGACCACCAGASAAGACTGCGGTTGCGCAAGATTGCACAACCCATTTCCAGGCACTCATTAGCTTAGCCACGCCTTTGTATTAGAATAAGCCTACCCCTTTGTTACTATGTATGAAATCGCAACCTAAGAATGAAGAAGTGACCGAGCCTGGTGTGCATGTTAGGTGGAACGATCCCCATGCATCCGGCACCGAATTAAAGAATACCTGCTCCAAAGGACGAGAGTCTTTGGAGTTTTTGTACCGCAGATTTCGAGAATCAGTCTCCCCCCCCGCTCGCTTCCCCCCCTGCGGTCCTGCTCCTTCCCTGCCTCTGTTCCTGTCCGCACCCCCGAGGCAGCCCGTCGCTGTCACGACCTGCTCAGCCGCTTCCCTGCTGACGCCGCGTTCCGAGCCGCCGGTCGCCACGACAACCCGCTCCCTGCCCTTCGCCGATGGAGCAGCCCCCAGCAGCCGCAGCCGTCCCCGCGGTGAGCCCACCGACGGCCGCCGCCCGCGCCCTGCCCCATGCYGGCGGCAGAGACACGCAGCCCACCACTGCTTGAAAGCCGCGCCGAGCCACGTGGGCGCCACAGCTTGCAGTGCGCTTCGAGCAGACGCTGGCAGGGCCCCCGGGATTCTGGTGGCGACGTTCTATCTGTTTTTCCCCCTTCTTTCTCCCTTTTCTATCCCYTTTTGGCAGGGACATTTATTAATAAACCGTTCTTAGATATAATATTGCTGCGTGTGCGCTTGATTCTCGTCCGAGAAATCTATCAAAAGAATTCCTCCTGACTCCCYTGATAKCGGGACGGAACAGTAGTTTTGTAAATCCAAGAAGAATTAGATAATTTATTGGTATGTGCAGCAAGGTAGAGGAACAAAATGTGCTCCTTTGGTCAACAGTAAAACGCAAACAGCCTTTAGAAAGGCTGTGTAATGAGAGATGAGTGAGCCCTAAGCAGAGCTTTATGGGCAAATGACTGAAGGTCCAGAAGTCCAAAGGTTGAAGGAGGGTGCAGAATAGAGGGAGACAGGCTTCTCACAGTGCTGTGTGGCAAGAAGATACGAGGCAGCAGGCATAAGTTGAAATGAGAGACCTAGACTAGGAAAAACAAATAAAAAAAATTCTAAAAACAACAAATAAAATAAGAATTATAAAGAAATATAAATGAAAGCAAAAGGCTTTTTGCCATGAAAGCAGCTAAGCAGTGGAGTATGTGGCTCAGAAATGTGGTGCAGTCTCTGTTCTTGGTAATTTTCAATCCCCAACTAGATAAAGCCATGAGAAATCCCATAACTGATCCTGCTTTGAGCATGAGGATGGACTAGAGACCTCCTGAGGTCCTTCCACACGCTTATTATCCTATGATACTGCTATCTGCAGTTGGATGTCCCAACAGATTGTTACCAGCAACCCAAACCATGCAAAGCACTTCCTTATATGGAAGGTTGGTGATGTTTTATATCCTGAGAATTCCTTATCATCTGGATCTTGTGATAACAGTGATGACAACAAGAATAAATATAATGAGAGAAAGGGAAAACTCACCTAATTTTTAAGATCTTGTGGATGGTCTCTATTTGAAAGAGAGAAGAATTAAACATTGGGGTTGGGCAGAAGACATGCTGAACAGAGAGCTTTGGCTGAAACTCAGCAGCAAAAACAGAGTTTGTGACCCTTGGGAGAAGAGGCAGGAAACTCAGGAGGACTACATGGATGTCATGAGGTATCTTGGTGTGACTTTATGATGCTATATATCCCAATTGCCTGCTTAATGCAAAAATATTAACTCTGTGTCTTTAAGCTGGCTTGAGAAGCCAGGTGCTGTGTTTTGAATGCTTCCAGGATATTTACATTTTTTACTTATCAGCTAGCTGTTGTGGTTTTCAGGAAAGAACTCTCACCAGTCACTTTCTATAGCTGAAGGTGAAGGGAACACGTTTTTACTTTTTTACCTTTTTTCCTGTGAGTTTTCGCCTTGCTTTTGCTTAGCTGAGGAATGTCGGAGTGAGTTGAAACTTGCTTTTGGTTTTTTTCCCCTCCTCTGCCTGAGGCAAGGAAAGATGACAGTTTTTTTTCCTAGTACAGTGTTTTTTTTCCTTCTTCCTTTGGAACTTTATAACAGACCACTGAACTCTGGGGCCTACCCCCCTGGGCCCGGAGAGAGGTCTGCACCATCCTAGGCCTGGAGGGAGACRGAGCAGAAAACTACACCCAGGAAACAAAGGACTCTGAATTCATCCAGGTTGTCTTCACCACGAGAGGTTTATTATTTAACATAATTCCTTTTTTTTTTATTATTTTCATTTGCCTTTCCCTTCCCCTGGTGCCTGTGTGCACCGCCCCCCCCGCCCCCCGCCAGCAGCTGGGTTTGTTAAAGAAACTGTTTTTTTCACTTTCCTCTGAGAAATTCTTATGGTAGGGGGAGAAGGGAGTTTTAGAACGCTGTCTTTTGCAGAGGAGACTCTTCGAGTCTTCCTCCTAAGTTTGTCCAAATTGTGACATGAGGTTATGCAGGAAGAAAATTAGAAGAGCCAAAGCCCGACTAGAACAAAATCTGGCCACTGCTGTAAAAGACAATAAATAATGTCTTGTTAATAAATAATAAACATATCAGCATCAGAAGGACTGCCAAGGAGTATCTCTGTCTTTGATTGAATGCGAGGGGAAACATAGTGACAAAGGATGAAGAAAACACTGAGGTACTTAATGCCTTCTTGGCCTCAGGCTTTAATAGTAACAGCAGTTGTTCTCTGGGTACCAGCCCCTGAGCTGGAACACAGGGATGGGGAGCAGAAGGAAGCCCCCATGATCTACGTGGAAATSGTTAGTGACCTGCTACACCACCTAAACACACAGAAGTGTGTGGGGCTGGATGGCATCCACCGAAAGATACTGAGGAAGCTGACAGAAGCTGACAGTGGCTCACTGAGCCACTTTCCAACATTTACCAGCAATCCTGTTTAACTAGGGAGGTTCCACGTGACTGGAGGTTAGACAGTGTGACACCCATCTGTAAGGTGGGCTGGAAGAAACATCCAAGAAACTACAGACCTGTCACCCTGACCTTGGTGCCAGGGAAGGATGTAGAGCAGATCATTCTGAGTGCCATCGCGTGGCATGTACAGGACAACCAGGGGATCAGAGCCAGCCAGCCTGAGTTTATGAAAGACAGGTCCTTCTTGACTTACCTGATCTCCTTCTATGACAAGCTGACCTGCTTAGTGGATGAGGGAAAGGCTATGGATGTTGCCTACCTGGACTTTAGTAAAGCCTTTAACACCATTTCCCAGAGCATTCYCCTGGAGAAACTCATGGCTGCTCATGACTTGGATGGCTGCACTGTTGGGGATGGGAGGCAAACATCTATAAAGAATTCTAGAAAGAAATATTTTGGGGGTTCTTCTTTGCTCTTTGCTGGATAGCTTTGTGCATTTCACTGTTTTCAGAATACCTGATAATTTCTTGATATAGAGTGGGACACTGAGAATCAGCGGCTTATGTCTGAGTAGCAACTATTTTGGTAGTAGTATTTATACCTTTTACTTACTGATATATTAGAAAACAGACATTTTCCATATCTGAACATGTTTGAGKTCGAGCATGATCTGATACACATTTTTTTGTGAGAAAACTCATGGTGTTTTTTAGATAGTTGTATGTAATGGAATATCTGCTAAAGGAAGGCATTGAGTCATGTGACAGAAGCACCATGAACAAATTCAAGACACTCATTCTTAAGAAATGTACAGTTTTATTTCCCTAAGTTGTTTTTCTTTCTTTAATTTTTAAATCAGGTTTTCACCTTAGCATCTTTACATATCCTGAAACAAGAAAGATGAAAAAATATTGAACTGGAGRTTGCAGTGTGAGCATTTTCTGCATTACTATGAGATGGAAGTGTCAGAAGAAAAGAAAAATGAAATATATTTTTAAAGCACAGCTTTGAGGACTCCAGAGGTTCAGTTAAGCATTCAGCATGAACATCTGCAGACTTCCCTAATGCAGTGACCTCATTTCTCTACAAATTGGTCTCTGTACTCAGCTGGTTGTAGGTTAGTTAAAATCAACCTCTCTCTGCTAAGAGTCATACTTCAAAAATTCCTTTAGAAGTTTTCACACTGAATACATTTCCACCTGTCAGTTCACATGAACCTATACCTGTCTTCCAGGACCAAAAAAAAACCTGAACTAACTGTTGATGAAATTTTATGACTCATTGAAGCCCAGAGCCATGTGAAACTGGCTTTAATTTCCAAAAATCAATAACACGTTTAAGCTGTGTGTGCCTCTGATAGTCTTACCCGTGTGAAGAAGCAAATGTACTCAGTATAAAAGGTGAAAATAGATTTTCATTCAATTTTAGGCTGAAGTAGTGTTTCTGAATATAGCTCTGATAACAAAGCTCAGTCGTTGGGCTCGAGTGAAACGGTCGTGTAACACCTTGCAGGCAGCTGAGCCTGCTGCAATGGAAGAGAAAGACAAAACCCTTTTGGCAGGGTTTTCAAAATAAAAATTAAGACTTTCTGGAGGTGAATCACTTCCTGCTGGGCTGATAATGCCATGAAATCTGTTTGTTTTAAATATTGTCATTCTCTTTTTCCTGGTGATATATGGAGCCCATTGTATGCCAGTCATTTGATGGTGTGTGATTCACAACACAATTTCCTTCCCACTGCAAGTCTTTTGTGTCAGTCAGAGAAAAGAAATAACAATCTATCCTTGGGTCTGTATTGTCCTGCTTAGTCCACTTCGGAAAACTCTTAAAATGTCCTGGATAATACAGCTTGAATGATAAGTTTTCGTAGCTTTTTTTCAGATACTGTGAGCTTCTCATGCAAACCCAGTAGAAAAAAATAAGCATATCTATGTTATTGATATTCTACCATCCCTGCAATGAAAAATACAGCAAGAAACATATATACATCTATAAAAGTGKAGACACATCAAAATTCAGAAGTCTTCATTTGGATTTTTCATACCTGCAGCACATTCTTGATGTACATCCCTTATTGGTTTCTTAAAACAGTGAGAATTAACATCCCTGTGCATTGCAATCATAGAATAACTTAGTCCTAGGCCATCTCCATGGTAGTTTTCAACCCTTGGTTAGACCTCCCTTSTTGCTTTGATACCAAAAATAGGTTCTCAGTTTGCCACATTGTCAGTATCTACTTGTTAGTCTGCCAATAGCTTTAGCATTTTTAATTGATTTACCACTGATTCTTCATTACCAGAGGAGCGATAAAAGATCACGAGTGCACTGCACAAGTGAATTGTGTCTCTCCTGTAGCATCGCCTGTAGAAACTGTGGTGGAGCTCAGTCGGTCTGCAACATGTACACTTGGTAATCAGAACAAGGCTAATACCAAAACCTTGTGATACAACATGAAAGCATCACTTTTCCAAGGTAYTTTTTAGGATATATTTTAATTCTTCAGACTAGGTTACATGAAGAAGCAGTGAAAAAAGAATGAAGCTAATCATTGTATTGTTGCCTTTTTAAATGATGTTTAACTTTTTCTAATCTCCAGATGTCACAAAAAGAACAATGCTGCTAAAGCAAGACAGAACTTGTGTTTGCTATAGGGAAGCTATAACTTCCTGTAGTTATAGGAACAGTTTTGACTTGAGTCCCGTGAAYATATGTTTGCACAGGAGTCATGGAAATTCAGAACCTGCTGGAAGAGTCAGAATATAAAACTGGTTTGGTGCAGAGTTAATTTCATTACTCCATTAATCTTACTTCTGAGCTTGTTTAAAAGAAGCAGACTTGCAAATGACTTCGAGTTCTGCAGGAAGATAATTTTAATTTTATGGGACACTTTTACTCAGAAGTAGGCGTTTTGCAGATGAAAGCATATGGTGTTGGAATTCTCCCTGTCTGTCATCAGGACCAGATGATGCCAGCTCACTCCAGCCTTCAGATGCTATGGCACTTTGTAGAGTTTCTGCTTAGTAATAATGCACTTTCTTACAGAACAATTCATTATAAGAAGCCAGATATTGTGAAAATCTTATTAATGCATCACAATGAGGTAATAACTACTCTGCAATACTTTACCAGTCTCTAATAGCCACTAATGCTCAAGAGCTTTAGCAAAGATTAACCACTTTGTCAGGGACCTCTGAAAGCACACAGTCAAGAGCTGTAAATAATTTTGTGTAGACAAAATACCAAAGATGCTTCCTTTAGGATTCTAGGATCTACCTTGCAACAAACCAGCTAGAAAATAGAGCTGTGTCTCTTCAGAAGCTTCAGACTTCATGATATTCAAAGGCTGTGAAGGGTTTCTGCATCAGTTCCCCATCTGTTGCAAGAAGTAGCAATTTTAATCATGAATGTACTTCATGGAGCCTTCAGGTCTGATCATTCAATACCGTATTTTGCCTACTGGTTCAATAATCATTTTTTACAGCAGTTGAAACAAGAAACAAACAAAAAAGTTCCTCATGATCATGACTTTGCAATAATATCAGACCTTTCCTTTTCWACTGAAACAGGAAAATGTAGGTAGCTAGTACAGGAGGTATTGTCTCAGAGATAGGGTTGCAAAACAATTTTGTTCTTGCTCATATTCTTTGGAAAAGCTGTGTTGGGTAGTTTGTTCTGCAGTTCTGTACACTATTTTAGTCTCTATAGGACTATGTGACATTCAGATGGTATAGAGGGAAGTTTCTGCTATTCAGTTCTTTCAAGTAAAATCAGAGTACTGAGATGCATTAAGTGCATCTGAATTAATAAAAATAACACGTTTTATGGATATGCTTAATTCTTCACTGATCAATGAAGAATTCCAAATGCTGTGAGATCTGTAATGCATYCAATTTAAACTCGTTCTTAAAGAGRAGAGTTTGTTTACTTCTTATATGGGTATTTAATAATGGTAAACTGATTATGGAATTATTTTCTGTCTTTTCTAGTTAGCTAAATCTTGCCATCATCACTACTTCTCAAAACTGTAATCAAAGCTGCTCTTGCAGATTCTGCAATTCATGAGGAGAATTGATTTCACTTGTACCTTCTAATTTTTAAAATGCATATGCATTCTTTATTATCTGTTCWCTTACATGCCAGTAAAACCTTTCATTTATACCTTTTTTTTAGAAATGCTACAGTAAGACAAATCACTGAGACTATGATTTAACTGGAAACACTACCTGTGYATCAAGTGTGCTGTTGAAAAAGCAACCTTTTCCTTGATTCTTAAGGAACTGTCTGCTACAATGTCTGATAGATGGTATATTGTTATTGTCATTAGTTATTTCAGTTGCTGGTATCAGAATGACTCATGTAATTATCTGGAAGTCCAGAGCTATTCAGTGCATATACTAAACACAGAGTATTTGAAAACATTAAGTTTCAACAAAATCTGTGAATTCATCAATTTCCTTTATGAATTAGAATCATGTATCAAAGAATATCAGTTCTATTTTGTAGAGTTGAACTTTTATTATTTAAACAGCTCTTAGGTATTTTGTCTTAAAAACATCTCCAAATGCAAATACACTTTATAGAAAAYGTTAAAAAAATCCTCTTTTCACCTGACATGAGGATTCAACCACAATGAAAAGTCATCTATCTTCTTAGAGAGAACGATTTTTTCTGCATTTTTCTCWTGCATTTTCACTTTTTGTGCCTATTGAAACTGAGACTGAGAAATGAAGACACCATACACAGCACTTCGGTCATTACTGCTCCTGGTAAAACACAGAAGATTAATTTATGACCATTTATGTACATACTTCTGTCTTTAGTGATTTTAATCCATCTTTGCTCAAGTGAGACCTTTTATCCTGAGGAAATCTCTGTCAGAAGATGTTGATTGACATAGTTAAAGGGGGTCATCACAACAACTTCATGCTATTCCTAAAGCAGTTTGTTTTATGTGCATTGGAGCGTGCTGCAGCAAGGCAGGAGGTGGATACAGTGGGTGCCAACCCTTCAGGGGTCTGTTTCATTAAGGAAGGCTGGTGATACTCAGTTAACTGAGATGTCAAAATGTTGCTGTCACCTTTGCTGTTTCCCATACGTGCATATGCACCTGGTGGGTACCAAGTAAGTACCCCATAATACAACAATAAATAAGAGATACAGCAACCTCTTTGGCAAAAACTCCTGGASATTTTTCTCTTTCAGTTCAGCTGTCCTGGGAATTCAGGAGACATTTTGTCTTAGAGAAATTGGTACCAAATTTTCCCCATTTGGCACTAATTACAACTCCTGTCAGTTCTCTCTCTTTGTTGCCTGACCCCTCTTCATTTTTACTTGGCCAGCACCTACACTTGATCAAGAAAAATGGTGGTATCTTACATGCCATTGTGTGGCTGCTGATGGTAGGTGATCCTGGTTTAATCATCATTGTAAACTATTTAGTTGCTTTGCTGGTCATTCTTTGAAGTTCGTGGTAAAGTTTTTAGTTACCAAGGAAACAAACTTTTGGCAAAGAAAACAATTATAGTGCAGATATTGTCTTTAATGGGAAAGAGGTAAAGCTATTTTGTAATTTTTGTAGCAAAACTAATAGAAAAGGAGCAGTTATGTAGTTATCGTCTCATACTGTATTTCCACATTGGACAAAGTAGCCATCTTATGTTTCTACCTTTCTGAAAAATAGATGACTTTAAGTAAAATGGATTATTTGTCTCTTACACTGATTTCACTGGCACTGCTTGCAAAAGACATTTTTAACCAGCATGAGGAAGGGTGACAGAATCCAGCAAAAAACTATAGTGCTCATGAAACTATTAGGTCAATTTGCCTCTTGAAGGGCGAGACTCTCCATTCAAGGCAGGTTGGATTTTAAATTCTTCCTGTTATTTACTCAAACCCACCATACTCTTTCCACAGTATGGTGGGTTTGAGAAAAATTGCTTATTTAAAAAAATCATGGAGAGTCCGTACACAATCTGGCATAAGTAACTCCAATTAAAATAAACAGAACCCTGAGTAGGAGGAAAAGAAATTCAAAGAGCAGCAACTTAAAAAATACATGAAATGACAATTTTATGCAATCAGATACTAGTGCAATTAAAATTACTAACCTGAAATTCACGTTCTGCTGAGGGAAATATAGTAATTTAAGAGACCAGATAATTTTTGGTCGTATTAATAGTGTCACATGGTCATGAACCATTCCCTTATCTAATATAGTAACACTCTTGCAATATGGAACACATTTTCCTGTTTAATTACTTAGCTGTTAAAAAAATTACACTTTTATTCCCAGTGGATGGTTAACAAATTGTGATTTTTGCTTTGCTTCATTAGAATTGGGTAAACGTGACCTTGACATACTTCTTTGAGCTTCATCAAATGCACTTATGGCAGAGAAAGGAGTTAATGACTGTGATTTGCTGTGTGAATTCTCCAGCATTCCCCAGAACCTTGCAACTGGCAAATAATTTTTTCGCTATCTCTTCCTGTTACCGATGGCTTTTAACTTTCATACTTTTGGTTTTTATGGGGCAACTGCAGTTTGGGCACATTAAAGGAAAAGGTATTATGGAAATAAGCTAAGCAAGTTTTAAAAACTCAATCCGTATCTACCTTGTGACAAAATAAACCAAACACAAAGCATTCTTCTCAAATTTCTGCCTGGAGGTGGTACTTAAGAATACAAATTGGCAAAATAAAACCCCAAATGGCTTAGGATAAACTGGTTTATGGCTTCCACAGTTTGCATAGTAGTTTTCCATTGCAATCTGAATAAAAGAAGGAAAAAAAAATAATGCCATGGCCGTGCCCACCAATTATAGAAATATATATACCCAGAAAAAAATCCAGTTCATGGAATTATCTCTTAGAAATGCTGCTTAAGAATGAGGCTTTTAACTCTGCATAAACTAGGGCAGTGAGATCTATGAGACCACCACAACTAAAGATCCTAGTGATTGTATGTGAATGTGCAATGCCATGGGCTTTCTAGATTAGTAAAAGAGCCTCTTTATTGAAACACATATTCAGGTTATCCTTTGACAGGGCTAGAAAAGGTTCTCCTTGTCTGACACAGAGCCATGCCCCAGCTGCCTCTCTCAGGCTCTCCTGCTGGTATCAGGAAGGAGCATATAGGGTCAATGGAGTGAGATTCAAGCCCTGTTCACCTTACATTGACATTAACAGCATATATGGATTTTGGGATGTGTCACAGGTTTGTCAGATCTGCCAGATCAGGGTATTTCTCCCAGGAGCATACTTAGATCCCCAGGTGTTTTCTGATGCTGAGAGCTTTGCCCTACCTTCCCCTTTCCCTCTCCCGCCCCGGGCTTCGTTATAAGCAACCACATTTTCAAAATGGAGGTTGCTCTATTCATTTCTGTCTTCCAGTGTTTTCTGTGAGGGCCTGCACACCACCTACATGCTCCATGTGGTACTGAAAAGATCTGACAAAGACACAACTCACATAGTACAGGCTTTGTGAGGCAGTTCTTCCTTAAAGACTTTTCCAGAAGGGCAGCCATATTTTGCCACAGTGAGTTAAGACAAAACAAAATAAGCAGATGCTTTGATTTCGCCAAAAAATAATGTACTCTTGATTACTGTTGAGACCAACTAGTGATCTTCTGTAAAAATTTCAGGATTCAGCTGGAGTAACTTCTAACGAGGAGACAGTGTGCCCCTAGGTAGTCTTAATTCAGTTTGACAGCTAGTAATAGGCAACTGCCCCTTTCACAGGCATGTGATTTATTCATCCCTTTAGCCCATCAATTAATCTCAAAGAAACCCAACTTGTGTAAATTCTGTGGTGGAGTTCGTGCGGGGCCATTACCATCTGTACCTGTCAGCACTTTTGCCTGTTTGCCACTGTCTGCTTGTGGTCTCCTGCCCAACCAAAACTCCTCTATATACAGCTTTTATTTTTTTTCATTACAGGGGACAGGCTTATCCTCTTCACCAGTTTTTTTTAGTGTTCTGTAGCACACCCCCTTATTAGACTCTCTTGACCTTCATTAAAACATAGATTCGTAAACCGACACGTGCAGAACCTGCTGCTCAGAGACCTCATTTACTTCACAAGAAATGCCTTCTGTTTCATGTGGCACACCATATCACCCACTGACACCTCTTCTTCCTCAGACCTATCCCAGTGATTTTACCATTCCAATCATAAGAATTATTCTTTTTTAGTTTTAGTGTTGCCAATTAAATCACATTTCCTCTTATTGACAGGAATTTCCATTTCACTCTTCTTGCTACCCTGTCATTTGGTATCTAAAAGACCAAACAATTTTTTGTCTTYGAGTTTGGTGTCTTTATAGTTCTGCTGGTTGGTAATAAATTGATTGTGACTTTATATCCATTTGCAGCTCTTTCCTCATGCGTTAGCTGTCTTCCATCTAGTCTCCAACTAGGGCTGTACTGCTCACATGTATGATGCAAGCTGTGCAGTTCATACAGGCCTGCCATGCATGCTTTTTTGTCTGCTCTGAAAGGAAAATAAAACATAAAGAAGGCAAGTCACAGCAGCTGTCTCTCCAGTGGAAATTTATACTAACTAGTTTAGAGCTACTCTTGCAGAGAAAAGACCAAAATATCTTCTGCATCTCTCCTGGTGTCCCATTCACCTACATGAGGGACCCTCTGTGTATTTGTCATCATTAACATTTTTGTGCATTAGCAAACAGGGAATCAGATTCCCCAGATTATTTTTAGTAAGTTTAAAAAATCCAAATAAAACACCCCCAAGTAATAACAATATTTGTTTTGGAATTTCTAAAATGTTCAGGTCTTCTGACGTCTCATTTTCCAACTTTCCCGTGCAACAGAAAGAGCTAGAAATCTGTTTTTTTTCTAATGAAAGCTGAGACTTTCATTTCAGGAACTGAAGCTTGAAGAAAAATACTATTACCAACAGAAAAATAGCAATGGGGGAGCTGACAACACTGTTATCTTGTGTGCATCTCAGGAGTCTTGGCAATCACATCCCAGCTTCTTGTTCAGAAAAGTCTGCTAGTTTGCTGGAAYGGATCTTCAACCTCAGTGTAGCACCTGGTAGCTTGGTGAAACCCATTCAGCTTGGTAAGTTCCTACCTGGGGTGGTCTGGAACCATGCATGTACTCTGAATAAAACTACTAAATTCAGTCATTTTTGAACTCTGAACAGAAGTTCTTAGTTCTGGATCTGAATTTCAGGCATGATTTGTGTGTCCAAACTGGTTTAAGTCATAATCCTTGGTATAAACAGTTCTAAACCTATGGGGAAGAGAAAGACATATTTGAAATGCAAATGCAAATACTGTCATTCTTACTCTCCCTAATGAAAATTCACGCCCTGCAGTAAACCCCCCAGTTTCAATGCTGTTGAAGAGAGTTTCTTCATGTATCATTGGCAACTATTCCCCCTAGAAGATGCTGGTTAATGCAAGAGGAATTGAGTGTTCAGCTTCTTCTTAACTCTCCTTTTCATGATACACTTGCTCTTTCCTTGTCTACTTTAGTTTTAGGAAGTTCTTTACTGTGACCAAGCAAAACATGTTACCACTGCTGAATGACTGATTCTGATCCCAACATACTGGCATGCATATTACTTGTGCAAATATGAGACATGACTTACTGGGAAATACACAAAAGCAGATTTTCTCTGCTCCGTGACAGAGCAGGTGAAGGAAACCAACAGACAGAATGTGGGTAGTAGGTTTTTTTTTTATTGTGCTGGAGACCTGTAGCTATGACTTTGACAGTTGAGGGTGCTCAGCTGTTCTGAAAATGAGCCCCAAATCTTCTGCCCTCAGCAAGCTTTTATTGCTTTAGCTCTGATTGATGGGTTCAGGGAACTGGAGCCTAAAGATAAGTCTTTAATGGATCACTAAACTGTGACTGCCAAGCAAATTATTGTGTATGGGTTTTAGAAATTGTGCTACCTGCAAGACAGCGTATTTCAGGAGTGAAATTTTACACTGGAGGGAAAGCAAAACAACAGCATTTTCAGTAGTGGTTTTAATGGCTGATTTGTTCAGAATACTTACTTGCTGCTGTCTCCTTTCTTTGTTCAGTCTTCACTTCAGCATCTCTCCTGTCTGCCATGTACAAAAGTTAGTAAGAAGGCCATTTTATTACTCTTGTTATATTATTTTGCCACTTTAAGATTTTGTTTCCAAAGTTACCAACACTAAATACAGATAAATTTCTTATTGAAAGGAATATTCACAGATGTTATATAAGGGAATTATTATTTTTTATATGTATTTTGACATCTTTATGAAGATGTACCTTGGACACTGAAGTTGTGGCCTCTTCTTTTGTCACCGTTATCTTCATAAACATTTAATGTGCAATATTTAATGGCTTAATATAGCTTTTCTACACTGGGGTAACACTCACACAAACTGGTTTTGCAGCATGTTCATAAATAATTTATCTGGATGTGGAACCTATTTTTATAACAATATTAGTGTCCAATACCTATTTTTGTGTTGAGCATGTGTTGAATTGCCTTTGACAAGGATTGGAGGCAATTTAGTCTAACAACTGCAATAACATCTCAGGTATTGCTTGTCTATGAATTGTTGCTATTGCTATATAATAACAAGTCTGGAAACAGTACATACCCAAAGAACTCACATTAACCTCTATGTTAACAAGTCTGTTTAAAGGTTCAGAGGATGGTTGGTTATGTTTTGAGCAATTTTTTGTGTGTGCGTGTGTGTGTGAATTAGGTTGCTGCTTTGTCATTGTTTTTCTGACCTAATTTGTATATCAAGGGTTTATTCAGTTTTGTGTGATTTATTCCTGATGCAAAATTGTAGTCATAAGAAAACACACCGTTTCAGAATTTACAAATATATAATGGTGTCCATTGATTTCAGTGCAAAATAGACAATATTTTAAAATATTTAAATTAAAAAGGAACCCCCACAACTATATATACAGGCAGAAAACAAATTTATGGAAGGATTTGAATAAGAGAAGCCTGGTAAAAATGTGAAAATRTAAAAGAAAATTTTTCTCAAAAGCATTGGGAAATCAGCAAGCAGCATTTGGTAATAAAGCAAAAATCAGAATTTGTTAACTAATTTCCATTTTGAGATAAAATACAAATGGCAGGTGTATGTAATGAAGCACATGACAAATTTTGCTACAGATTTTGGCTTAAAAATGGACGTTAAGCTGACTTTGATTAGATAGAGAAAGAGAAATATTTTGCTTTGGCACCTGAAAATATGCCACTTTTGTGTCACTAATGGTAGTGTGAATTTGGATGAAAGAAAGAAAAAGGTACACAGTCACATTTCACTAAGCCAACAAAATACTGAAAAGAATAACACATATTTTCAAGGGAATRTCGTGGACTTCTGGGTACCTTAGATGACTTTTATTTTTCTTGGGTAAGCATTTTGTGATCATTACAAAGCCCTCATAGCAATGAAAAGTGCAGAGTGAAATGAGAGTCTGAAATGAAAATCATTAGTTTGCCTGGGATGTCTTCAAGGGAACACAGAGATACTGAGGTTTGCAATATATTATCCTCCAAATTATAACATTTGTGCATAACAGAGGAGTAATAAGTTCCATTTATAGCCAGGAAAATGAATCAAACCTTATTAAATGAACAGTGATGGACAAATACRTGCTATATAGTGGTCATTTTACTTCTGTATATTTTGCTTTTATTATCAAATGCACTAGGTTATGTGTTGTCCTCTGTGTTAAACCCYCCAAATTATAAGATGCTGTTTTAACTGAAGTAAGGACTTTATAAAATAAATGTTTAGCTTAAATTTGCTGACAACTTGGAATAGTACCAGACTTTGAAATCTCCATGTCCTTCAAATAGTCTTTTCGTGTTTGCTGTCTTCTGAGGTAGAATAAAAAATATTTTCAGTGCTGGGATTTCAGAATACAACCCCATATTGGCCATAAGGTCTCCGGAAGCACGGATAAAGGAAGAAAGTCTCTTCTTAGGCAGCCTTAGAGAGGTGAAAATGTTAGTGRTCTCTCACCAACAGATGCATCTGGCTATTGTAACACTGACTTAGTATAAGTTCTCCCCAGCTTCACATACCGTATGTATTGACAGATRGAAGAATAAAATTACATTAGAGTCAATATTGGAGAGTAAAAACTCTCCAGTCAGAGACAGGAATTTTTTGGTGAAATTGTACTCCTTTGTTTTCTTCCAARTTATTTTAATGATGTTGTCTTTATAGCTTTAACACTGTTAGTACAGACAGTCTCATTCCTGGAATTGGCAGACAAGGTCTGTAAGTGCCTAATCAGCAGATTATTTACATGTCCTTCTGAGGACACAAAACCTGAAACATGATATATGTTGGATGCACACCTGGTTTCTTCAGACAGCAGGAAAGAAAGCAAAACTCCTAATACTGATTATCTAGAAAAGTGCAGAGTAATACTGAATGCAAATAACCCAGAAGAAAGACTCATCCAAAGGAGGTATATTGAAATCTGCTTCAAATCCTCTGTCCTGYAAGGAAGTTTAGGCTTTTATGAAAAYTATTAACAAAGACAGAAGAGAAGGAGAGAAGCAAAAGTGAAACCTCACAAAAATGCAAGAAGAGGATAAGATGATGGTAATCACAAATGCCTTTTTCAAATACAGCTAACACAGATTTTGCTGRAAGAGGGAAAAGTGTGCTAGGGAGATCACAGGAAAAGATTTTCAAAAGCGAGGAAAACTGTACTGAGTTGGAGACCAAGCACGGCAAAGATGAACAACCTAACAAAACAGTGTTTGCATATGGTATGKTAGTGTGCAATAAAAASAAAGCAAGCAAGAAAGATGTGCTTGCACCTTAGGGGAGGATATATCCTCTGGATGATAGGTGGTGAGTAGGTTGACTGTAGATAGACCARAATTCCTGAGTGGATACATGTAGAGATAGCTGAACCTGCAGCAGAGTGTTGCAGTGTCTGAGCCAGCTGCAGGAGTGACCAAGCAGCCTATTATYCCTTGTTCCCTTATAAGGTTCAGTTCTAGGGTGTTCTGCCTTACTCAGCATCCCATTTATTCCTGTACCCCACTCCTCCCCTCGTTTGCCCCTATTGGCTGAAGTTGTATTACCCTGCCTTCTCTGCGCCCCCTGACCCTCAACCCATTGGCCCCTGTTGTCTCTCCGCCCCCATTGCCCCTGGGATAAAACCCTGACCCCTCCATTGTTCTGAGTTCTCTCCTTCCCTGACGATTCATGGAATAAACTTATATCATGGAACACATGGGGAGAACCCCTCCGACTCTTTGCCTCAACTAAGTACGACTTTGTGTGTGCGTGTGTGTGTGTGTGTGTACGTGTGTGTACGCCGCCATGCTTTCAGGAAGACTGCAAGGGACCCTAAAACCCATCCAGAAGGATTATTATTATTATTATTTTTTTATTTATAACAACAGATACAGATGGCGTATTCTTCCAAATTTTATCCCGTCCTGATCAGATCAAAGTGACTAGCTTTCAATCCAGTGATTCCTTTGCTGTTTTCCATTCATCATCACAAGAACAGGAAGAAGTTGTCCAACAAAAAGTGTATGAGACTCTTGAAATTCTGATAGGACTGAAATTTAGTACGCATGATATTTATATTTCATAAACACAGGAGATAAAAATAATGTGATGCARTGTTAAAGAAAGCTTTGAAACAAATGCAGCTCCAAGTCTAAAATTCAAGGCAGCAAATTATGTGCTGTGAGAGCCTTTGTCATGGTAGTTAGGACATGTGATTGATAAATGTGATAGCAGAGACGAGACAGAACATGTAGATGAAATACCACTGTTCACTAGTACATCCGAATTTCTGTGGATCTTTGATCTGATAATAATATGTAGCAAATTCCAATCTTCTGTTTCCTCAGGACAAGTTCTTTATGAATTACATAAAAGAGACTTTGTGGCCATCTGGGATAAATTCCACAAGCATGCCTTTGAGAATTTAAAAAATGGATTGAACACATCTTCAGYAGTGGCATGTTAGACTGTCTTCCAGCTCCTCAGGGATGATGCCATTCCTGCTGCACTGAGATGGCAGGGAGCTCAGAGCACACTGTTTCAAGAAGCCTGCAGATAATGATAACCAACATATCAATTGTGATGATGCATTCCTGGTTAATATAAGGTCTTCCAAGGATTTCAGTGAAGCTTTGGAACATGTTACTACAAATATCTTAATTGCATGTTGGGAAATGTTAAAAGACAAAAAAGCAGACTGCCCTTAGGATGTCAAAAACTTCCTAGAGAGTTCAAATCTATGACTGGAAACCTGCCAGTTAGTAGTAACTGTTCCTGGAACCTGCTCATCTGTGCATGCTCCAAAATGCAAATTTGAAGTGTGTGGGTAAGTGCAATCTAGTTTGTTACAGGAACAGTATTATGTCTGGATAGACATTCTATGTGAAAATATCCTGTCCTTTTCATAGCAATTCCAGGTCTGGGCAGACCAATGTATTTTAAAAGGTGCTCAATAGCTCAGATCAATCTCATACCAGCACATGGACACCAGAATGGTAAACCATTAGGGGCATGCCCTTCTTTCAGCTTGCACTGTTTTGCTGGGCTGCCCTTAGGATACTCAAGGTAGCAAGGTCTCATCCATCCAGTCACACCTCCACTAAGAAGTACTTAATTTGAAGTATGCAGGAACATTTCCAGTGTGAGCTCAGGATTGAAAATGCTTGTAGACATCAGGCTGGGCATGTGATCGGCTCTACATAGTGCAGAACTGGGGAAGCAAAATGGATTGAGAAGGTCCAGTGCTGTCCACCTCCAAAGAGAAACCTAAATTGCTCCAGACCGTGTTTCTGTCAAATGCTTATGGCGTGGCTAGCGAGTGCCTGCACAGAGTTTGGCTRTTTCTATGCAGGGCTGGGCAGCACCTTCTGCCTTAGAATCCTGCTAGCACTCCAACCTGCATGAAGTGTTAAATGAGTGTCTGGATCAGCTCAGCCAAAGCAATATTCTGTATTCCAGTAAATACCTCTGTTGATTGACTTCTGTGTGTTTGCATATAGGTGATAAGCAATCAAAAATGGTTGCTATTCTCCTGCCTTGCCTTTGTCCRATGAAGAAATCTGGTCTCAAGAGCATCAGGAGACAATTTGTTGATAGAATAGAAATGAGCATTATGTTTGTGTCTATGGTTGTTCATACTCTTTCACAGTGGGC
The DNA here is from genome assembly GCA_018881555.1 of Amblyornis subalaris. Classification (NCBI taxonomy): domain Eukaryota; kingdom Metazoa; phylum Chordata; class Aves; order Passeriformes; family Ptilonorhynchidae; genus Amblyornis; species Amblyornis subalaris. Next base: position 2,490,423 of record JACAXG010000051.1, on the reverse strand, counting down.
TTCTTTAGTTTCTGTGCTGCATACTGGGCACACAGAGGCCCATGGATGAATGATTAGTCACTCAGCTTTGAAGAAGTTAGCTTTAGCTTGTTTGGTTTGGTGTCTCCATCTGCGTAGGGGACAGCCTTTCCAATGATGTAGTTCCACAGTAACAAGTTATTTGTATACTGAGCTATTTTTGAAAGGCATTTGATAAACCCCATCATCTTTTGTTCAGAGTTTAGTAACATTCAGAGCTGAAGGGGCTTGTGTACGGTGCTAAACCCCCTACTTTAAGTGCTTATGAAGTATGCAAATACACTTTCAAGAAAGCCAAACAGCTGAAGGCCAGCTGTTTTTTCCTTCAGAAAAATAACTACATAAATCCATACATATGTAAGAAAAGAGAGGATGCACAAGTGCAAGTGATAGGGATGAYGTCTTTCAACCTGAGATCATAATGGATTTAATAGAGTTAAATATTTATAGGCTAAGTTACTTAATAGGGAAGAATAAAATTGATGTTAATGGAAAGTATAGAGAAAGGCACCTGAAAGTGTATCTAAGTACTGACCTGATTTTGGGAGAGGAAGAATACCAGGAAACACTGAATCCCAAGACCTTCACACACATTGTGAATGTGATTTTCTATCAAGTAAAGGCTCACAGAAAATTTGCTGCATTTAAGACTGAAAGCTTAAAAATCTACAAATCCCCCCTAAACGACTGTGTATAAAGTATCATAGACACTTTGGAAATGCTACCAAACATCCCTGTGTAGTTGGCAGTTTCAAATGTCAGATCTTTGCTAGTCCATCATGTTTTGAAGCTGGGAACCTCTTGATCAACTCTTTTGTTCAAACAGTGAATGATTTAATTTTGGGAGTTTGAAAATAAATGAAAGCTGTCTTTAGATAAGACTGATTAAATCTTATCTTTGCACTTAATAGAATCACCTCTTGCTGCTCAACGGGTTGTCTGTCTTGGCTATGCGATGGCCTTTTATCCTGTTCTCTTTTCATTAACAATCTGTTAGATCTTTTGCTTTTATTGCAATTAGCATGGCAGTTGATTTTGGGGATGAAGAAGAAGAATCCAGCAAAGAAGAAGGTTAGGCAACATATTGATAAAGAAATAAATCTCAGTCTGTTKTTTTTTTTTTTTAAATATTTCATTAGAAAAGACTGCAGTGTATCCTGGCCAAATCTAAGTGTGAATTATGTTCTTCTCTGAGCAGCTAGAAATTTTCCTTTGATGTCCAGTTGCTGATTTTTAACAGAATTGCCAGGGTYTACTATCTCTGTGCCTTCTGGCTAGGAGGCTTGCTCTAATTCTCATGTCAGCAAGCAAAACTATTGAGATTATCTCCCTTTAGAGTAAATCCATTCTGCTTTGCTTTTCTAGGGAAAAATGATGCTACCTGCCCTTTGAGTGGAGTGGAGTTCACTTCTGTGCAGTTCTGTCTTYAGCGAGATGAAATTCAAGTGTTGGTTAAGGCTTAAAAACCTAATGCTTCCCATTGCCTGGACTCTTCACAGCTTTGCTATTGATTTGTACTGTTATACTGGGTTTAGGTGATCTTAGGAAGATCAGTTTAATATGTCTGGGAATCCTTTACCGGTGTAGCAGCAACTTTCTCTTGGTAGGAAGCTGTAAAAGCATCAAGATACAGCTGGCTGACTAGTTCCAGGTAATTTTATTCTACTTTAACTATTTGCTTTAAAAAAGCAGATTTTTTTTTTCCCTCATGGGATGATATTCTGATGATAATTTAGAAAAGCTGATAGGTATATTGAAAATGTAAACTATTCCTCTATTCTGCTGTTTTTATAAAACTTTAGTTTTGCAACTGGAAGTTTTGAAACAACTAGAAGAAAAGGATATGTTTGGTTCTAATGAGACTAACATCACTGCCTTTTTCACAGTAAAAAAAAAGGAAAAGGCTTCATACATCACTAGTTGAGAAACACTAGATGCACAGATGGGGACAGGGATGATTCTCTTTGATTGGATATACAGTTGGCATGAAGGCAAGAGAGAAGTTTGGGATTTGAGGTTTAAATTTATTTAGTAGGAAGACTTTGGTTGCTGATTTGGGACTCTGGTGATAAATGAATAGTGTGAATCAGAACCCTTTGAGCTTGTTTGAAACTTGGGGAAGTTGGGTTCCCATGCAGACTTTTATGWTGGGATTTAATTCAAAAAACCCTCCAATTTTAGTTGTCTACAAGCCCTCCAGTAGTCCAAACTCCTTCTGTGTGAAGATTCTAGTGTGGGATTCAGCTACCTTGTTACAGAAACAGCTACTTAATTGTGTGAGATTTGTTGCCTGGGCTCGAATAGCCTCTCCAGGAGGTAAAGATCTGTTATGAGTCCTACATCATGTCCTGTGGAAGTGTCTCGGATGTCCTGTGGCATCTTGGACACACTGTGGTGTTAGTAGCTGGATTCTGCGCTCAGCCAAGGGAGGCTAGAGAGTAATTCACCTCATCCAAAAGTGGATATCCAGGCTACTATTTAACTTCATGTCTCTCTTATAGATCTTGTAGATAGATCTATTGCCAGCCTGTGCAGGTTTTGGACATAGAAGGAAGGATCCATTGGCATGGGCAAGTTTATTGAGGCCCTTGTGGCTGGTAAGCCGAGYATCTCTGTAGGCAATTTTGATTGTATTGGCTATTTCCATGGAATACCAGGGGGAATTTAGACAGCAAGGGTGCCTATGGACACCTGAATCAGGTATCTGTAACGAGAGCCAAAGAGAATCTTAGCCATTTTATTTGTGGAAAGGCCAGAATCTGGACCATAGTGTCTAATACACTAAAGCTCCAAAGAAAGCTTGACCTCATATTCAGACTCATGCTTTGGAAAATCTGATCACTTGGGAAGAAAGGGATAACAGTCTTAAGAGTGTGTTTTTATCCTTCTTATCAAAATGTATTTCTGCTTTCTGGAGTTTTTATATGCTTGTTTCTAACACTTCTTTTCAGAAAGAACATATCAATTCTCTGCTTCTGTATTTTCCAGCAGAAGTCAGGCTGCATGGGTAGAATAATTATGAAAGGTGAGCTACACAGTGGAAAAAAATACAGCCTGGGAAAAATATTTCTATTGCCTTTGTTTTCTTTTCTGCCTAAAAGGTTTTGCAGATGCTTAACATATGAAAGCTGAAGCACTAGATTGGAGCTCCATTGATCTTCAAGTTCTCTTTCTGGTAGAAAAATTACTTAGCAAATTATGATACATGCAAAGAAAGGACAGGAAAAAAATGCACCGCATCACAGTGAAACGTGGTTAGTAGAGCTGTGTTTTGTTTCCCATTAAGGAACATATTAAAATTCAGGGGATTGGAAAGACAATGTGAAAGAAAAAGAGTAAAGCTTTAACATGGAAACCAAAGACTTGATTCAACAGTTATTAGCAATTTYATTCTGTATTCCACCATACATCATCAAGTGTTTCTATCAAGTTTGTTATTTGTAATGCATTTTTGTTTCCTTGCAGTTTGAGTCGTCACTGAGAAGAAACCATTGAAATCTTTAGAAGAAATATAATACTTGACTTTAGAGAAATTATCAATGATCTAATTCTTAGAATTGTTCTGYATTCTGTACTATGGGTCAAAATTTTGTAAAATGTGCTCATGGCACCACCGGCAATCCTTCTTGTAGTGAGTCCTTTGCAGTTTTACTAGAGTTATTCTTTACAAAATCCCTCAAACACTATTAGACTGAAATATTTTGTTCTTGAGAAGAACCATGCCCTGTATATTCTTATAGTCCCATATATTCTTATAGCTGTTAGCTATTACATTAGCTGATCATACTTTAACTACAGTTTTCATAGTCTATTATTACTGAATATTTTATTTTATGTGTTGTATTACTTTGCCAAATGAAACTGCTGTGAAGTTAATTACCGTGCAGGTTTTCTTAAGGTGAAAATGAGAGAAATTGCTTTTGCAGCAAAATTTGTCTATAGAATTTGTTGTGTCATTACTGGATAATGCCAACAACAGAATCCATCAAGCAAGCAAAGCAGTTCTGAGCCTTGTCCTATTGTTATTGTGAATGATTAAGCACTTGCAGATTTGAATCTCTGGCAGGGCAAAAATCTGCAGCTTTGTAATTTAGGCATTCAATTGTAGAGTGAAYGGTAGACTTCCATATTCTTTGAAATATCAAGCCGTTTTTCATGYTTATCTTTCGACCTGCTCAGGTACTAATGCTCATTTAAAAATATGTGCTTTCCACACATCCAGCCACTCCAGGCTGCAGTGGCTTTCTGCAGGCAAAATTCAATGGAAGAGGCTCTTTTGTTCTCTGCATCACTCTGGGGATTACCGATGTTGGCAGCTGCTATGTTTTTGGAAACTTCAATCTGCTCACGATGCTTTCAAATGTCTTTTTGCTGAAAGCATTTTGGGTCCAATTTAAAACATATATTTCTGCCATTACAATTGACATAGGTTTTAATTTCAGACTGAAAGAACATTGATTTATCATTTGGCTTTTCATGGTGCTTTTATAAAAGCTGTGTTCTGCCTGCCCTTCTAGGAGAAGGAGCACTTGCAAGGCTTTGGGGAAGAGTGATAGGTGACTTTGGTGCTGAACTGGGACCTACCTGCTAAGAACCCCTCCGTCAGGACATCTTAGTCCTGCATAGCCAGAAGATGGGCAGGGTAAAAGAGAAGGAAAGAATTTCTGGTCAAAGGATGGCTTCCTCAGCCTTTTTCAGACTCTCTGTAGACTCTTTTCTGTTTGAATTCACTTAGCTCAAGCAACTCATCACAGCTGAAAAGTTGCATAGTAGGAGGCCTCTCCATTAGCTGACTGGGCAGAAGTGAAAGTTTTCTGACAGCACAGGTAGCCCTCCTTCTTTCATGTTTTAAAAATGCAGAAATTGAATMATGTTTTAGATAATAGTTCTTGATGATCAGTCCACCCATTTTTCTATTAAATGATAATCAGTTTAGGGTAACCTCCATTCCTGTATATCCGTTGCTTTTGGTATTCAGGAAAAATTGCTGGATTTATCTCAGTTCAGAGATAGATATATACTCAGTTAATGGAATCCCAAATATTATCTCCATCTTTCTCTTACATGAAAGCTTCTTTATTAATGACAAGAGACCACTTTTTAATCTTAAAAGGTGATTTGTTATGAAGGAACCATGTTTARATTGATGCTTTCAATTGACAGAAGAATTGCAATAGTATTGCACTTATTCACCATGTAACAGATCTTTATAACAACCAAAAAAGAACACATGAAGTAGATAAGACCATCAGGGAATTGTATATTCAGGTGGCAAAAGGCAATGTAATTATTTCAGGCTCTTGATGACACTTTTGGAAAATACATGGGAGAATGTGGTTGGAGTCTTTCTGCTGACAAAGCCCAACTACAAAAGCTTTGAGAGGCCATGGAGATCTGAGTCCAAATTTCYTGCTTCATTTTTATGCTTCATGTTAGATTATGAAAAAGAACAAGAAGAATGGCCCCAGGACCTCGAGTTGTGTTGCTGTTGTCTGCTCAGCATGGGAAATTAAGMTTGAACTGTTCAAAATCTGGATTATGGGAAGATATAATGGCAGAATTTGGATGCACTTAGTCAAAGTTCCTTTCAGTAATTCAGCATGCATTCCCATTGGTTTGAAGTTGGAAAGTTTAAGTTGTTAAAAAAATTATATGCAAGCTCAATCAGCTCTTCAATCTAGATTTTGAATAGCCAACAGACCAGCTTCCAGTGATTTCAGATGATTGCTTGGCTCATGCTGGAACAGAATCACTGATAAATGTTTCCAATTGTACACTTCATTATGACTTTCAATGCATCTTTAACCTCTTGGAGCTGGAATTCACTGTGTGCATTTGATTGCAGCCCACCGTCCGGTGCTGAAACCTGTGTTTCTTGGTGTAAAGATTCTTGGTATAATTAGAGACTATTCATGGCAGCTAGCAACACAAATCCTTTTCCAGATGTTGGAACTTTCACAGCATTGCTTGTAATTTTTTTTTTAAAGCAATTTTGTTGCATCTCTCAAAAACTCTGAGACAGTCTATTACTGCTGCAACCTTCACCTTATTATAGCCAACTTTTAAAGTCTTTTGACTGAATTCTTAAATGGAAAATAATTAGGAAAGGAAAAGTGGAGAAAATTCAGCTAAAAACATTTACTTATGGCTTTGTGCATCTCACTGCTTTGCTCTAACTAGAAAACGTGAAGAGAGATGCATTAGGCAGGGAGAAATAGCATTTTTCAAATATTAATAAAAACTTCACAAAACTTTCTCCAGCTTAAAATATGGATTCATTCAGCAATTAGTCCCCATATTGTGATAGGTCTGTCATGACCTATTTTAGTGTTTACAGAAGAAAGACTCCACAACAGACTGAGGCATGGATAACCTTAAATACTTCACCTAAGACCTCTCCATTTGTGTGATGGATAATTGGGATGATAAAAACAGGATCACCACTCTGAAATTTGACATAGAGCTGTTCCAGCTTCTGCAGGCCCAGGAAGTAAAGTTTCTCAAATTGGTTTCAGGCATTTCTGCTCTGCTGCAAACAGCAGCCTCTGGCCATGTGTTGAGCGTGGCAGTGAGAACGGTCTTCCTGTATAGGGAGCTCGTTACAGTAGGGCACAACTCCCAAGTGCCACGGCTGTTCTGTAGTAGCTGTTGTCTAGATACGTGTCCTGCATGGGGGGTGGAAGGGGATGTGGAGGGAGAGGTGATACTGGGCTCTTTCTGGATATCAACTTGATTTCATAAAGCACCAAATGGACACTAAATGGATTTTCCCATGGTGTGCCGTGCAGAACCCATCCATAGAGAGATTCCAGCATTCGAAGCGACATAAGATTTATTTTCATCTATAGTCTTATTTTTATTTTATGTTTTTAAAGCACGTGTTTTAATATCATAGAATCATAGAATACCACGTTGGAAGGGACCTCAAGGATTGTCTGATCCAAACTTCTCTGCTTAAAGCACAGTCTAGACAAGACGCAGCACCTGATCACTTGAATCTTAGAAGTGTCTGATGTTGGGGAATCCACCACTTTCTGGGGGAGATAATTCCAATGGATGATTATTCTTATTGTGAAAAATATTCCTCTTGAGTCCAACTACAGTCATCCCATGAGTAAATTATACTGATTGCCTCATTTCTTTTCCATGTGACTCCTTTTAAAAAGTCTTTGTAGCTACTCCTTAAATACTGGAACATGGTGATAAGGTCTCCCTTTCTTTTCTCAAGGCTAACCAAACCCAGTTCTGTGACTTTCCTCATATGGCAATTTTCCCAGTCCTTGGATCGCCTTTCTCTGGATTCTCTCCAGCCTGTCCACATCTCTTTTTGTGTAGCAGGGACCAAAAATGAACACAGTATTCCTGTGTGTCCTGACAAGCGCTGAGTAGAGTAGGATACTGGTTTTATCTCTGCTGGTAATGTCCCTGCAGCTCTGTTGACTTTCCTTTCTGGAGCAGCACACTGCTGTCCCACATTGATCTTGCTGTCCCTGGACTCCAGGTTCCTTTCCACAGAGCTGCTCCCCAGACAGGTAGATCCCAGCATGTGCTGCATGTCTGGATTATGTTTCTCCAAGTGCAAGACCTTAACCTTTTGAGCCCACTTTTCCAGCCTACCTAGGTCCCCCTTTTAGGTGTCTCTCCTTTTGAAGTGTCCGTTTCCCCACTCAGTTTGGTATCACCAGCAAACTTCATCGGGACACACTTGATGCCATCTTGTGTTGTCAGTTTGGAAAGGAGATGTTTGCTCCATCCTCTGGGTGCTGCCTCTCAGCCAGTTCCCCACCCACCGCACAGACCACTTCTCTAGACCTCCATGCACCAGTTTCTCCAGGAGGAGGCTGTGGGAAACTATTGAAAGCTTCGGAGAAATCCACGTAGACAATGCCCAGCACTCATGCCACATCAACCAAGCAGGTTRCTTTGTTGTGGAAGGCAGTTAGGTTTGTCAAGCACTATTTGCCCTTGGTGAGTCCATGCTGGCTTTTCCCAATCATGTGCTTCATCTGACTTGTGACCCCAGGAGGATTCATTTCATAACTTTCACAGGATCTGAAGTAGGACTGATACATCATTTTTCATCAGGCCTTACTGACATGCTGAAAGAGACCAGCACTCTCTCTCTGCTTCTCCACCCCACACAGTGCAGTACAGTACAACCATTTTTTGATTCAGTGATTCTGTGATTTATTTTGGAAAACAGCATTGTCCTTGTGGTGAACTCTCTTGATATTCCAAAACAGCTACCCTGAAGCTTTCACTTTATAGACCTTGAGTAACACTTCTCAGACTCAAAAAAAAAAAATAACCCTGAATTGCTGGTGCTGTAAACACAGAGAAAAATTACTGACAGTGTATACAATAGTTGTGAACATATTTTAAACACACAAGGACTGAACTGAACAGTATTTTTTGTAAGGACTGCTGTTTTTATGTATATGTCAGGGCAAGACTACGACCTGATGTTGTACACTTTGGTATGTCACCAGGTACTTTTAAATTCACCCCTCTTTAATCTTTCATTTACACTTTCATAGCTTCTGTAGGGATCTCATCTTGTGAATAGGCATATCACATGGAGATTTTAGAGGTTAAAAATACCRCATTGCCTTTCTTCTGAATATGTGGTGGTGTTGGGGACTCGGAAGTCTGAGGAGTGTCGCCTCCAGCCACCTTCTGCAATGATGGGATGGCTCCAAAAGCTGACTGGGCACCCTGGTACCTGCTGGCTGAAAAAACCTGCAGGTTATACTGAGGTAATGGTAGTCAAGACTGGTGGCATGCTAAGACTAGGACAATAAGTTTTAGCAAAATAAGAACAAAATCTGAATGAACTCTGTGGTGTGATGTAGACAGAAGAATCTGAGCAGATCCAGAACAATCTGACAAATAAAAAATAAAATGTGCTGGTAGAATTAAAATCTCTTGCATTTGTCCAGATACATGAGCAACTACTGAGATTTCTACATCAAAACTGATCACAAACAATTTTGTAACCATCTCTTCAATGATATAGCTCGATTCTATTCTGTGCTTACAATGAAGCAGATCCAAATGATACAAAATTCTTTAATTGGTCTTCTCAGGGAAGACTTGTTTGGGAGGAATGTTATCACAGAGCCAACCATCTGGAACAGGTGACCCAGTGTTTATTGCAAATAGATTATTTTTGTATCCTTCCAGGTGCCGGGACCTATCTGAAATCTGATCAGCACAAGCTGCTCAAACATACTTTCTGCTCATGAGGCTCTGCCAGGAGTCTTCCATGTACTAAGTCAGCTCAATTTTCTGCGTGTTTGGAGCCCAGTCAACAATTTGCTCTGCAAGGTGGTCTGCTGTTGAAGGGATGTCATTTAATCATTCCTGTGAGCGTGCAGAGTGAAATTGCCTATGGGTTTTATGGCAGATATAAGGATATTACTTAAGTGTTCGGCTTGGGCTTGCTGGGTGCTTATCTGGTGGTAGTGATGGGAACTGATCACATCCCTGAGAGTCTAGCTTTTGAGCTGTAATGAAGATGGTACTGAAGAACAAATCAAACATTTTCCTTAGAGACATGTGGAGTGTACCAAGACAACACCATCTTGGGTCAGTAGAACCAATCAGATTCCATGCTGGCTAACTGTAGGGGAGAGTTGTTCTCCAAGATCATGTATCACCAAGTCAGCATATGGACTGCTACAGGAAGGCACAACTTAGTAGTCCATGCAGAGAAGTTAATAGGACTTTGGCAGGTTACCAACATTTACAATACCACTTCTCTCTTACTGTAAATTGAACCACTGGCAACTTACTGGTAGAACTTCGTCACAGCCTCATTTTGTTTTAGATGGTGTCATCTAGTTGGCTTCTGAAGTAAGGGAAAAGTGTAATAGCTACAGAGTTTTAACCCATAAGTTTCTAGTTTTCTGTGGGAAGTACTGAAGCAAGGAGTTCTCAGTGGGCTTTGCAGACAGTTCAGGCTGGCTAAGCACACAGATTCCAGAGTTTTGTGAGTGACTTGTATTTAAGACAGAAAACAGCAGCCTTTGCAGCATTGCTCTTAACATTGCACTTATAAACCCCACTTATTTCCCTGTGCTGACCAGCTCGGTTCTCAGTGTCTGTGAAGGGACTGGACACCTTATTTTTACCACATATATTTTTCACTTAAGATTCTTTACAGCATCAGATATTCCTTGGTAATATCTCTAGTAGCAGCTGTGACTTCTTCCTGGAAGTGTTTGGTGGTGGTACCTTGGCATGTGCCAAGAAAATGATAACTTATATGAAGTTCTGGAACTTTTCTGAAGGGTTTAATTCCCCTCCTCTTACTCAGTATGGCCCAATATAGTGGTATAAAGCATTTTGCTTTTGCTTCAAGGAGAAATCAATCCTCAGCTCAGCCAGGGGTGAACTGATGTACCAAATACACTGACACAGTTCATATGTGAATATGAAGGAGGGTTGGACTAGCTGACCTCCAAAGGTCCTTTCCAACCCTAAAAATTCTGTGGTTCTGTGATATCAACCTTACAAAGGGTCAGGAGATGCTGTCGCTCTGTTTTCTTTAACTTTGCCCTTCTTAAAATAGGAGTTCTGCATTGCCAGCCTACATAAATCAGTTTGAACTGTGTAGTGCTATGTGCATATCCTCACTAGAGCAGTATGTCCCCAATGAATAGGCCAAATCCTCTTTTGGCTATATGTCCCCAATGAATAGGCCAAATCCTCTTTTGGCTATAGGACATCAGTAAAAGATTGACATGATTCCTTCCTTAGCTCATTACAGTATGGGAAGTGGGATGTGTTACCATGCTGCCATATACACTGTAGTGAGGGATTGGCACATATGGCACAACAGTGTGAATTTCTGCCGATTTGTAAGAAAACATCACCTGAGATTACGTAAATCTTAGTGTTTTAACTGTTTATGTAGCTGAACAAACAGAGGGATGTAAACAGACTGTCACTCTAAAATTGCAATATTAAATCACTCCCTAAAACAATCATTGTTGTTCTCAATTTTTTAAAACTCATAGAACACATTGAAACAAGAGGGAAAAAGCCAAATGCAGAATAAAACTGAAGCTATAAATCTGCTGGTTACCAAAGTTATTCTGAAGCTAATTATAACTGTATGCAAAGCAAATGAAGTGAGAACTGAATTAATGAAGACTACTACCTCCCACAAGCTAATGAGGCATGCTTTATACCACTAGCGCTTCAAATTGAAAAATTAACCATGCTGCAGAAGAAAGAAAGAAAGAAAGAAAGAAAGAAAGAAAGAAAAACAAAAAGAAAGAAAAGGAAAGAAAGAAAGACCAGAAAGGCAGTAACACCCATGCTCTCTAGCTGTTCAGTGCTCTTCCTTGGCATGCTTTTCTAAGTACCTAGTTGGCTCTCAATTTTTTTTCTGTGCTTTGATAGGCACTTTTAGTGCCACTGGGCTGAAGAAAACAAGAAAAACCTGTTGATTTCGGGCGGTTTTTCCCAGTCTGCCTTGGACATTTTCCGTGGTATTTGGTTTTAAGGCTATGTGCCCAGTACTGCATAGTAAGAGAGGCAGTTGAGTTGGCTGAGGCTGCTTCTTTACTTTCAAGTGTAACAAACCCGTTATTTTCAGCTTGTGTTCTGTGGTCCACTCCACCTGCTCCCCATTAAGCTTTTATTTCTTCCTTTTTGTAATCTTCTATTTCATTTTATTTGTCTGTTGTACTCTTTTTCTTTCATAAATCAAAATCCCCATCTTTTCTGTGTTGTTGTGCATCTGCAGCCATATTTTTGCCTGGTGAAATGGGGCATCTTTGCCACTCACTAGAAAAAATACTAATAACAAAGTGTTTGGATCAATATCTTATCTGTTCAGAAGATCTGTAAACCTCTGCCTTAAAGGAGCTACATAACCCTTTTTTTGCTGAACAGTGTATATATCTACTAGAATTTATTTACACAGGGAAATTTAATTTCAAAAGCAATCAAAGTATTACACAATCCTATTTAATAAAACAAGCATCTAAATTCGGAACATTTCCTTGAASTACATACTACTTCTAAAAGGCTCTTGAATGATCTGCAGCCAATATTGTTGAGTTGCATTTTTTGCTAAATCAAACTGGAAATTAAACACAAATGAGAAAATAGAAAGGTAAACAAAATTGGAAAGAAATATATGAAAGTAGCAAGGAGGTGAAAAAAGTGTTCTTTACTACAAGCTACCATAATCCTCAATTCTCTTACTTTGAATATATATATATCTATATGGTAGAGTCTAATAGTTAGATTAGAAAAATCACCTTTGCAACACAAATCCATTTCACATCTCATCACCAATGAAACAAATTTTATCAATTATATGATGCTGAAGACTCACTTTTTCTCTTCCTGTTCTTATATAACTGCTCAAAATGAAAAAACCCTATTTCTGGAATTAATTTCATGTAGGAAACAGGGTTGAAAGGAAAATGGCAAATCTTTCTCATGGGCCACAGCTGAACCAACTCTTTTTAAACACTTCCTGACAGATTTATATTTTACTTTTTGGAAATGCAAAACTAAACAACTCACTACCCCCTAAAATTTCTGTTATGAAAATGTCCCTACTGAAATGACAAATTATGGCAGTGCCTGATTAGTCTTACTTTTAGAAGGTTTTCCCAAGGTTTAACCTGTTAATAATGGTTTAGGTAAAATAAGAAGGGACATTTTAGTGCCAAATCTTAGAAAATATTAATAACATCTCAATAGTTTTTAAACATACCAGTTACTTTCCCCTCCCCTCCACTATACTATGCTTGTTTGCTCATTTGTGCCCACTACAAGCTTCTTTTGTGTTGTACCCAAAGATGTGAATCCCTGGAAATTCTGGAGAGAAAGTTGACCAGTATGGCCTTGTTATACCATTCCAAGAAATCTTGTCTTCTTCAGACAAGTCATAGTAAATGTGAAATCAGTCAGATTTCCTTCAGAAGCATCTTGTTTACAAATAATAACAGTTCTTGGCTGGACATCATTTACTTTGTGACTGGTAAGATGGAGAGTTGTATAGTAAGTTCTTTTAAATGCAAATAAAGTTAAGAGGAGGATTTTATTTGCTTTATTGCTTCTTCCTAATTGCCCCATCTTCCAGCAAAGGACCAAAAAAAGGGAGTTGCAAMGTCTTCATTGCAAAATTGTGGAATTAGTTTAATTACAAATGTAATAAGTCACTTCTCTAGTCCTAGTGTATTTCATTTTTAGACTTTAAAAACTAATTTATGGCATTAAGGAATTAAGGTCCACTTGAGACTCTTGTGTAAAAGTAGAACTGATTGGTTAAAAGGTATGAAAATAGAAGTATTATTTCCATGTTTGTGAGAGTGGTATTCTTGTAACTGAATTATGTCTTTGCAAGGTTCTTTATCACATTACTTCTGAATTCATGCACACAGCGACATTAATTTCAGTATAATACATGAATTACATCTGTTTATTTATTCCTTTTCATCCCTTCTGTCACACTTCTTACTAGGCTTTTGTGACATATTAAAAAAATGTTAAGTCATCTTTCTGATGGGGCTTTTAAACAGCAAATTTACTGGTGTTGGCTCTGACATCAGGGGAGATGAACAAAAGTGTGTTCCTGTTCTTCCATGTTTAAGTTGGTTCAAACTCTCAGGCTCAATGATTTCTATGTTGCTAACCTTAGCTCGGGGAAAGCCTTGGCCCTATTGCTACAGCTGAGAAAATCAGTTTTATATGAAGACAATCCTACTCCAAGAAAAAGGCATGGGTGTACACAAGCAACTTTAATTAAGGGAAAGCATCATTTCTCCTCCATAATAAGAATAGTTCTAGTTGCCCATTGTTTTCATGGAACCGTAAAATAAAAGTGTAGTCACTTTTTCTGATTTTTAAAATTAGTCTGAAATACTAGTACAGCTTTTTCAGATGTGTCCTCTTATACACAGAAGCAAAACATTTGGTGTTTAATAGTCCAGAGAACAACTTTTAAATAATATCCAGAGGATGAAGACAGTTCTTTACTCTTGTATATTACTGGTTGCAAAGATATCATAGATGTATCTGTTTATCAAAACATGCACATTATATAAGTAGACAAACAGTAGTACATCCATTACACTTTCTTCCTAAACTTTTTCCTTACATTAAAACTTGTGTGAAAATGTTTCAATCACTTACATAACAATTCTAAACTAACATATTCAATAAGCTGTTGGTTCCTTCTCCTCCCCCATTTGCTTTAGATGCACTTTTAATTTTGGAACAGTCCTTTGCTTCAAAGAAATATTGGCTTATATATGATTCAATGTATCACTGATAAATAAGGTTGTAAAGATCTTTAACACCTGTAAGTGGCACATTTTTTGATTTATGGTCCTGGCAACCTCATTTTCTCCTCAAACATCTACACAATGTTCACCACACCATTTAATGAGAAATAGCTGGAAAAGTATCTCTAAAAATACAAAAATAGTCATTGTTCAGACAGCAAATTCTTAAAAATTTAAGTGTTAAAAATAAGCAATTAATCTTGCATTTTCAAACCTTGGAAACTTCAATTGAGTTAATGTTAGGGGAATGTTGGTGTCCAGAAAAATGAAGAAAAAGAACACAGCCCAAATATTCTTAAGACTTCTCATACCTTCTGCTGTCAGTCCGGTTCTAGATAAATCTTCTAATTTTTTAAGGGTTGTCACACAGATGCCTCTCTAAGATTTACCTTGCTTGCTGGCAAAGTTGGATGAAAAGAGTCATTTCATGTGTCTGTTGGGGTCTTGTCTTCTCTATGTTTTTATATCTTGGCCATCTGTTCAAAGGCATCCCTGGAGAGCATTACCTAACCATAAACATATTTGAACAAGGTTTTAGTAAATGTGTTTATGCCTCTTTTTTCCCCCTTTTCTCCTTTCTTTTTTCTTGCAACAGAATTTTATGTTTCTGAAGAGTGCCTTCTTATTTTAAATAGTCTCCTTTACTGTGTTGCTGTCATAGGTTGACCCGGTGTGGAACAAATCTGGTTGGTTAAAACAGGTGATGGACAGTTGTATAAGCCACTTGATTTCAGAATATGACTCTGTGGGAATATGTTATGAAACACCATCCAGGAAGTGACTCTCACTTTTTCCGTGCTGTACCCACGAGCGGCAGAGACCTCCACTCCCCCCTGGGCCAAACCGATGGCCCGGGGGATCCGGCGGGAGGCCCCGGCCTCACCCCCACCAGTCCCAGAGCCTTGGACCCGAGAGAAGCTGGCCTATTGCCATCTGGACCAAGGCCAAGCAGAAAAGCCAAGCCGAGCCAGGCAGAAGCCGAGAGAAGCTGAGATTTGTGGAGAAAAAAAACCCCCCTCCTTTTCCCTTTCGGAGGTGGATGGGTGAGATCAAAAGGTGACCTTGCTGTTGCAGAGATAAGACGAATTGCAGTGAATTAATTAGCAGCTAATAGGACTGTTGCAAAATTGGGTAGCTGCCAGCGCAGAAACGCAGTTCGGGGCGGGCAGAGTCTTGGGCCTGGGAAGAGAGCCTGATACAGACTAGAGATGCAGCTGTACAGCTCAATTACCTGATGGGAGCATGTAAACTGTTACAAATACTTCTTTAGGCATTTTCTGCAAATATTAACCTCTTCTCTAAGCCAGAGAGAAAGGAAAGCAAATCACGTGAAAAACTGATACAGTGACCAGCAGCCTAACAGAAGAGAAGACAGAAGTGCCAGAGGAGGAGCCATTTTTACCAGCATCGGGATTTTCACCTTTCTGTGAGCTGTGTGATCTGAAATAGTGCCAAACTAAGTTTCTCTGTAATTCACAAAATACGAGACGTGGGGGAATTTGAAATTCACAGCCTAAGATAAGAACATTTTATGTTGTGAGCAGATGAAGTTTGCAGCCTTTTGAAATTATGAGTGAGAGCAAGAGACTGTACTACTTAGTGCTTTTAGGCTGGCATGACTTATTCTTAAATGCTTAACCCCATCCGACTTTTCTTGTGACCCACAAACTGCCAAGAGTATTGTGGGAGAGAGGATACACCATTGCAAAACCTGGGYGAGTTGTGGTGTTTCCTGAATGTTTGGGACCACGCTGAAGACACTCTGTAGGGAGCTATCTTCCATGGGAAGGATCCCACTGTACCACAGAAAGAACTCTTTATCCCATAAAGTGGCAAAAAGAACTCTTAATCATAAGATCAGAATCTCATGTTTATGTCCTTTGTGTGATCAGTAGGGAAGATTGGGTTGTATTGGGAGGAGAATGATATTTGTACATTATGCCTTAATATTTTGATTATTTTTTATTCTTTCTATTCTTAGTAGTAGTTAGTGAATAAAATTATTTAATCATTTCTCAAGCTTGTAGCCTGTTTTTTGCCATCTCTTATATCCTCTGAATAATATAGCATGGGGGTCTGGGGCCTGCCCTCAGGCTAACCTTTGACAGTTGCTTAGCCATGATGACTTTGTTCTTTGTGATATTTCTACAAGCATTTTGGCAAATGGTGCACATTTGTCTTGAATTTCTAATGTGTTATCTGCCAATGTTTTGCAGTTCTGGCCTTGTTGTTTGGGGTTTTTTTTCCCTCTAGAAGTTTTTTCATTTTTAATGTAATTCTTCTTTTTGAAATTAAGCACTGCTACAGTGTCTGTATAGCTTTTTTTTATTTCTGAATAGATAATTGATACTTATTCATCAGGGTTTTTGAAAGTAAATCTTAAATCAGGTCTGCAAAGCTCATTTTGCTGAAAAATAGTCTTGGTTTCACACCTGAAAAGTTGTTTCTATCCAGTGTATACTACGGTAAATTTCATCTCGTTACTGGGTTTTTCTCCTTAGCTTCTAGTCACCTACACTCTCTCTCAGTCGCTATAGCTATCCTAGCTGAGCAATCTTGATACTGTATTTTTCCTATTTTGTCCTTGAATTTCTAGGTCTATAAAGATTTTATGTTGCCTGTTATTCACCCATTTACCTGATTTGATGGACTATTTACAGATGAAACTACCCCAAACCAGGATAAAGCATTTTGAAAATAAAACAGACAGTGGAAAAGAAGTTAGTCAGCCATCTCAAAGTCCCATCATTTTTAGATGAAAGGCACTTTTGGTAAAAGCTATAAGGCTCACAGAAGGGTGATACTAGAGTCTAATTACTAATAGAAATTGTAGCTATAAATATCAGTACCATAKGCAAATTGTGTTAGTGTAAGATGTAATTCTGTGTAGTGATATTTACTGTAATCATATCTCTGGGTTTCTTCAAAGCTTCTCCAATAGGAAATTATCTAAAGGTATCTCTTCTATGGGGAGATTCCAGGCTAAGCAGATGACAAAAGTTTCAGTGGGTAGACTGCAGCAATAGTCTAGAAATCAAATAAAGCCTGTAGGAGACATAATAAATATATGAGAGTGGTAAGCAATAGCTTTCCTGAGCCTCAATTCCCTTTAGGCCAGACTAGAAATACGAACAAGACTGTGAATCAATCCCGTTGCTCTGCTAACTGGAGAAACAGTTTTCCCGGTTTCTCCAAAAATCACTAGAAACAAAGAAATGAAATACACCAAATTAGAGTAAAGAGGAGAGACTTGAACTAACTTAAAAGAAGTGTAGGCCAGGAAAAAATTGGTCTACGTCTAGGATAGTTGGAGAGTTTTATAAGCAAGAGTTTGCTTAAAATCCAGGGGAGATAAGAGGAAAACTGAAAGGCTGAGAATATGTTGAGCTCTCTCCAACRGATAACAGTAATATTGCCTGCTGTTTCCTGCAAGTGAAATTGAATTGCTTTCTTGCTTTTAAATTTAGCAGTATTAGTGTATTACTCTCAAGAAATTGAAGTTTGAATGAAAAATTGCAATGTAAAATGCTGCTTTCAATTCCCATTTATTGGAAAGGAAAAAGCCTTTGTGTAAGGCATCTCCATTGAAGTTCTCTGATTTGTCATACAGTTCTTGATGCAGGATGTTTAAATCACCTTTGAGTTCTGCTGTTATCTTGCTCTAACAGATAGATAAAACAGATAGATACAAAGAAAATAGAGGAAGACAAGCAATCTGGAAAACATGGATTTGTTGATATTTGCAAGAATTAAAAGACTAATATTGTTGTCAGGAGTCCAGACTATGGACTGACAGTCAGACAAAACATTTACGCTGGATGCAGACTGAATTTACCCATCTGGTATTATCTCATTAGTCTTACCTCCAATCCTTTTTTCAGGTGAGTTCAACTCAGCAGCATCTCATTTGTTTCATCAGTTCCCTCTTGGGTCCCCAGTAGTTCAGGGGTGATGGCAAAATGCTTGCTGGGATTCTGGTTGTACACAACGTGGTAAACTTGCTAGCAAAGTGTATCCTCTTCAGCTCTTCCACATGGGGTGCTGTGTTGATTGACATTTTCATTAGTGGCTCCACGTTACCAGAACCTGTTATGAGCTTAGAATTGCTTACCTGTATTTGAGCTCACAGTCAACATATACCTTATAAGCCTAAATTCCTATAGAATCGGTGCATTGGGGAAGTCAGCCAGTCATTATGGGAAATAAARGCCGGCAAGAACTTCATAGAGCAAGGCATCAGTCCGTTCTATAGGTGGTCTGAAAAGTCCATTGCAGCAGGTCTACTGTGCTGAGTTTGTGAAAGGATATTACAAAAAATACACCAATTCATAAGTAAGTTTTATTGTTTCTACCCCAACATTTGGCTGTAGAAAATACAGGTATATTCCATTATTCAAGCAGTATTTTCATATTTCTTTTACAAATGGGCTAAGGACTGTATGTTTATAATGAAACCCAGTTTCCACTAAAAGAATCAATTATCATGAGTAAGTTTAACTTTTCCCATTTCAGTCCAGAAGCACCAGCTTTACTRTTCCCCTTAATTATAAGGGTGAGCAATGATCCCCTGAAGCAAAGAGGAGTTACTGTATGACATTTGATGATATACCATATAATGTCTCAGAGGAGACTGTATGTCATTCTAATTCAGTGCTGCACATTTTCTGGTRTGTATGCATTGTGAAGTGATGAAAATTCATTCTTCACTTTTTCAGCAGAGGTAAAAATACTTTTTGTAAAGTTAGAAAAGGGAAAACATAAATAATTTAAGATCCATCTTCTTAAYACTTGCCTAATTTTAATGAAATTTAAAGATGAGTACATTTTTATTAAAATGATAAACTCACAAGGCAACACTCTTCCAGCCTGATTTTTAGTCAAAATTGGCTATGTTGAATTAGTATAAAAAATGTATTATATATCTTTTTATATATACATTCTACATGTTTATCAGTAGAGGTAAAGTAAAATTCTGCAATAATCTCAGGAAGATGAAATATAAATAATTAAATACCTGTCTTTCTAAAACAGGATTAGCTATTATGAGATTTCGAGAAAGAGCAATTTGCTGAAACAATAAAGGTTATTCGTAGTATAAAATGTTTCTATTCTGCTTTGTCAATCAAAATTCAACTTGGTAATCTTCAGAAGAAAATACATCATTATTTGGTTTCTGCTTGAAAACTCTCATGTTGGTACTCAAATACTAAAGGATCTAAGTCACACACAAATATTTGCATCTAAATAATATATTTTTTATATTATCAGAGCTCTTTTATTGATCTATGGCTTTTCCAAACCAAGATTAAATACCATCATATTCYTTACAGAGACATCTTAATCCAGCAAGTGGCTGTGGCAAGTGGTCAAAAGCACCAGAGTTCCATGAGTCTTAGAAAAAGCAATGTTACAAAGTCACACCTTCAGTCACTGAAATAAAGCACAGGAAAACAACAGACTGCCTCTACTTTGCAATAATTCAGGCCTTATTGCAGCCACTGGGAGGGCTATAGCAGTTCGAACGAAATACAGGCTACTTCTACAAAAGTTCAGTTTACTTTAATTATCTAACAAACTGTAAACTGTGCATTACACAGGAAAAACTTTTTCTTAACTTTGAGGGCCTATGTATCCACTGTAGCCTAGATTGCAAAGTCAGAAAGGTATCCAGGCCACATGTTGAAACATGGTTCAGAAGGAGAGTATCTGAAATCTTCTATCAACCTTCAGACTATTTCATAACTGAGCAGATAATCCATGAAGGCTCTTGCAGTGTGCCAGAGACTGTCTTGCTATAAAGCCACAGATTTCATTTTGGGTATATCCATAATCCAGTAATGAAGCAGTGAATGTTTCTGTCACATAGATTCTAACAACAAAAACTACAGCTGCTTTTCTGGACTTAATATTTATTTTCTCCGCATGCTCAGATGTAAAGATATTGGAAATAAACCGTAAGATAATAATTAAAGAAATCAAAGATTTGGGTTTATTTCATTATTAAAAACTTCCCCCGACTACCTAGTAGGAAAAGTGTTTTATGCTCTGAAAAGTATGGTTTCTAAATACAGTTAATATTTTCAGAAATCCTGTCAAAATTATAGGAGTTACGAAGTTTTTCTTGATTTATAGGAACTTCATAGGTGTCCCTCTTAGTTGGTCCCAGTGACCACATCTACAAGATTAAGCTGAGAAGAGTTAGGGAATATGACTGAGCACACAAACCCAGCTTTGCAGCAAACAGCCCCTGGCATGGTTTTGGCCTTGGGTCAGCTAGCACTCTTCTAGGTAAACCCCAAACCGTGTCTGGGCTTTTGCATGGGCAAGGGAACATTCTCAACAGGCACTTTGGAAAAGTTACCATGTTCTGGTGGATAAGCAAGTGTAGTTGTGTGGATGCAATCCATAACGTATCGTTCCATTAGAAACATAGGTGGTGAGTCCCTACTGGGGGTRTACAGCTTCTGGTGCCTAGCACAAAAGTTGTACCTTCCTGCACTCTGTGGTTCTACTTCTGATATTGCTTTCTGTAGTTCCACTGTTGAGACTACAGAAACTACAGTAGTCCCACTGTTGGGTAGACCCAGGCTGATATTTCTAAATTCTTGTATTTGTCAGGCAGTAGCTCTGTCTCCCTGTCTCAGTTTCTTACTCACAAATTGTGCACTATAACCATTGCATTCTCTCACCCTTAATTTATCATGTCCATTTACAATGTAGGTTGGTTTTAGACTGAAATTACCTACTGAAGAAAAAAAGGCTCGTATAATTTGGTTTTAGAATCTGGAAGCATACACAGGACACACAGTGGTAGATGGGTCCTTAGTTCACCGAGGACATCTCAAAGCAATCACAGACAAGTATTTGTTTATTTGCTTTCATAAGTTTATCAAGCTGACAACTAATATTAAATCAGTTTGTATTCTCTCTGCTGCAAGAGGAAGACTGACTCAGAACTTCCCTTTCTGGTTCATTAAAACATTCAGATGCAAAGATAGAATTTCACTTTGTTATTTGCTCACATGCCTGCAGTATTTGTTAGCTCATACAGTTCCCCATTCCCCACTTGGTATTTACTGCCTGCTATAATTTTAAAGCCCATTTCCACAGGGTCTTATATTTTGTTGCCTAAGCAGATTGAACTGTATGTTCACCTGGGCCCTGTGTTAACAAAGGAGAAGAATTTCCTCAGTTACTGGTTTCATTTTTTATTTTCTGTTTCAGATTTATTCACCACCAGCTTGCCCCTCTTTAGACTTGCACAGAATCTGCCTTTCAACTTACTCTTGGTCCTTCTTGACCTATGTCCTCAGTGTATGTAGTCATGCTGTGGAAGCACCTGAAAGCTCAAGATGTGTCTTGAAGGAAATTTCAYAGTGCTTTTGGTAAAAGAGATCATAGTGTTAACAAAGAATTATTTCTTGTCATCTGGTGTACAGAACAATACAATTCAGATCACTACTAAGTTGAAATTCTAGAAAAGAATGGGTATAGKAAAGTAGATGTTATACCTGGACTACAAGATATAATATGACATTGATAATGCTTAAACAAATTTGCCGGTAGTTGTTTACATTTCTTGTATCATCTTTAGACTGTAAGCAGTTGAATTGGCTCATCTGATTTTATCTTCTAAATTGTAGCTTAATTTCCCACAAAAAGATTTCATTTCTCTATTCAGTAATGCACAGCAGAACTGGCTATTTGTTTTTGTTCCCCAACAAATTTTAGAATAGTGCCAAGACATCTGATGTTTTCTCAGGCAAAAAGACTAGATGATCTTACATTTAGGGTTCATTAAAGATTCCRTTATTTTTTATATGAAAATTATAACTGATCTCATAGTCCTTCTTTTGGAAATACAGTGCATACATATGCAATACATATGCAAAATAAAGGCAGAATATTTTCTTATTTGCTGTTGCTGCTCTGCAAACAATTTTAGAAATACCCATTTTCCCAATGTAGTCTTCTTTAGAAATGATACTTTCATGTCGGTCAGTAAAGGCTTAGGATAACATCTTCTCTTTAATAACAGAGATTCAACCCAGCAAAAGTATAGTCGCAAATACAGCAGAAGACACAGTTAGTGATGGTAAGTGACCYTTCTTTTTTTAAGTGTTAGACAGAATGCTGCAGCTTACTCCCATGTTGGGTGTGCCTACATATATTYTGCAGAGTACTAGGACTTGAGAGATTCTTTCTTTCTTTTTGTGATAAAAGAAATGAGAATAACTTACTAAAACTTCATGTGGGAAAATACTTTCTGGTTAGCCAACTACTAACAAATTAGGTGTTAGCTGGTGGTCCTAACTAATAGCTAAAGGATAAGGGATGACAATCATTTTCCGTCTCATATGTGCTGTCTTGCAAATAGGGAAGTCAGTTTCTTGCTCTTTCATGGTCATTTAAAAAAAAAATCACATTTACGGTACATCTACAAGGATTATTGTACACAATCATCACAAATTTGCTTTGCTCATTTGCCAAAACAGCAGGATATTASCATGCTTCTATCAAGAGAGGTGTAGCTTTAATTAGAAATTAGTGTCCTACTGAGTCAAAGACAATACACCCACACCTGGCATTGCATATTGGCATCTATCTGCATTTTGTTGTTTGATGTGTAGGCAGAACATACTTGTGCTACTGTATGGACCCTACTTTCTCTATCAAGTCCTGTTTTGGACAGACTGTATTATTATGTGACAGTGAATATTGTTGGAAGAGTATTACAGGCAGGTAACTGAAAAGAAATTGCTGTTGAAACATGAATTAGTTTACCAAAAATTGTCACTATATAAATATATGTATACAAATAGATTCTAGACAAACAATGCCAAAATACAATGAGATGTTGAAACTGTCCATTTCACCAGATGATTCCAGAAATTGTCCATAATGTTGTCCCAAGACAAAGAGTGACCTTCAAAGATGACATGGAAACCACTTTCGAACATTTAGCAAATCCGGAATTTAATTATTGTTTGATGTGACAAATAGGTGAATAAATGACGGTTGTCCTTATAAAGAAAGAGATGATAATATTTATCTAGTATCATAGACTACTTTTCATCTGTGGGTCTCAAAGAATTTGCAAAAGGAGGTCATGAAAACTTCAAAGGTGTCTGGAATTTATTCAAATATGACAGAATGGAAGATTTGTCATATTTATATTCTACAAAGTAGTTTCTGAAGTGCTGTAGAGGATAACACACCTAAGACTTGCCAGTGAAAAAAGTATTACAGCAGACAATACTCACAAAATATAGTGGAGAAAAAGCATCTATTTCAGTGTTGTTTTTCACAGCAGTTTTTGTGGACAGGTTTTTTAAATTTAATAGGATATACCTATTCTATATTTGTCTATCTGCTAAGAGACATTACACTCCTTTTAAAATATAAGTTAAAATAAATATTCTTTACAAATCAGGGTTAGATGCCAAAGAGTATTGAATATATACTTAATTGATTATTGTATTCTGAAATAAGACATAGACTAGTGAGTTGTGAATTCATTTTTGTTCCCCCTGCTGCTTGCTGATTGCGTTAGCAGTGGGGTCCATTATCAGAAGTGACTAGATTGGGGGTTTCCTTCCTGTCAAAAATCTCGCTTTTCAAAAACTTTGCTCTGGCCCAAATAATTGTAAAATAACACCGCTGATCCCACTGATTCTTACTCAGGTAAATTATCATTATTGATAGATGTGAGCTTCCCTGCTGAGTGTTCCCACAGGCAACTTCTCAGGTGGGGTATCCTCAGGATTCCAGCTGCTTGGCATTACTCTTCTGTAAATCCTGACCAAAGTTTCCAGGGTAACTAGAAGTAGAGAGATTACATGAGATTATGTGTCACAAGATAGATGTTGCGGTCTGACTACGCATGTCCATGTCTTCCTGTAGATGAAAGAACAAACATTCTAACACAGGTATATAAGGTGCAGAAGATCAAATTCCGCAGCTGTTCTTATTTCTCTGTTTGCTGGATAGACTCGTTCAGGCTCACATACTCTTATTAATAAATGAATACAAGCAACATTACCCCTCTACTGTTTTTTTTTCTTTAGTCTGTGCAATTGTCTTGGCCAAGGAGACTTGGCACATTCTCTGGTCTTGACCATTCCTACAGTTGCACTTGCCCCAGTCACAGGCTACATTTTATTAGGACTGGAGACCACATGCTACACTGAGCATATCACCATGCCACAAGAGCGGATTTGATAAACTGCACTAGGGCAGTGAATCCTGAGGCCATTTGGATGGGATCCAGACCAGACTCTCTTGTAGTCTTTTGTTAGATTTGTTGGGGATTTGTTAAACTGAGAGTGTTTTAGTCAAAGCAGTTCCTCTAGCTACAGTGAATGACATATATACACACAGAAAGGGACTAAAAGAGTTTCATGACTTCTGAAATCTTCCAGATTTTCAGCCGTCTTGTCAGTTTTCCCCCACTACAGTATATAGAGTAGAAGTGCCAAAAAATCTCTACGCTTTTCAGCAGAAGTCAGTGCAGAAACAAAGTGCAGAATTTTAAGGCCTTAGGATGTAATAAAAATTGTTGACAGTAATGAGGATGCAAGAGTAAATAGAATTGTTATCAATGAAATAATTGGTAAATACCTCAGCTTCCTACATATCAGCTTCTCCCTATTACTTGCAAATATGCTTGACAGCCAACTAACTGTTGGTTTAGTGCAGTGAAAACCCATACTAGAAATACCAAACTGGTTCAAGGACCAAGATGCATACTTTTGAATTATAGCTGTGAGTTATTCTCTATCTTCTTACTCTGGTGATGGATGAACTAAGATATGTAAACATTCTGCTTCAGAACAGCATGCAAAACCTGGTGCATTTTTGTAAGGGACTAAAGGTTATTTCAAACCTATCACATGAGGCATGCTGTCAGTTTGTATTTAACATGKGTTTCTGGATTCTTAGTTCATTTTTATGCTTGTCAAATAATTTGCTCTACATGCAAAGCCTTCCTACAGACACATGCACTAAGAAGGGCAAAACCAATTTGAATCCTTGGGTAGTTACTTCCCCCTGTAGTTTTCTTTTTATTTATTTATTTATTAATTTTTTATTTTATTTTTTTTTTAATACAAGCCTTCTGATACTATTTTCTGATTGCCAAATTCCTATTCTTTCCTGCCTATGCACCTTGTAGGAATAAAACATAAAGCCAAAGTGATCTCAGCTGGGGTTGCACTTCATTTCTCTTGGTCAGCTCAAGTAAGTCCCCTTATTGCATGAGGCAAGATCTCCTCTGCTTCAAAGCAGGTCTCCTTGTACTGATTCTCTGTGAAATCTCAGTATGCTTTTACTTATTTATTTAGCTGGCATTAGTCATCATGTTGGCTGTATTCAAAACATGAAAAAATATTTTGTACTCCATTCCATTCCATTCTTTGCTATGAATCAGACTAGGACTGAAATAACTGTACAAGGATTAACAGTGGGTTGCAGTGCTGTTAAATATGTTGCTTAATTTTCAGTGAAGAACTGCTGTCAGATCTTGCTTGGATGACCAGTACAGATAATCTCCCCTTCACTGAAAGCATAGGGAATTTAGGAATTTACAATATAGAGACTGCCTCACAAAGCACCTACAAATTAGGGAAAACATATTTCTCTGATAGTGCTGAAGCATTTTTAAGATCTCAGCTTTAGTATCTCAGTCTCATGCTAACATAGCAGTCTGTCTCCTGTTGTTTTGTTGAAGTCCTGGATCTTAAAAAAAAATAAAGGTGAATTTTTTCTTACATTTACCCTGGAAAATAATTAAAATATATTTTAACACTTAAGACAGCAAGTCCTAGATTTGTGAGGTCAAAAAACTTCTGGACAGCAACTCATACCTTCACTCTCCAAAAGTTCTTTGTTTGGAGATGCTTAGGTTATCATGTCTTTGGTCTTACTTAAGCTGAGATTTATTGCACTTTTTATTTAATTTTRAAAGTTATGTTCACTGGTATAAGACACATAGTAACACTGAAATAGTGTTTGGGTTATGCATAAAGAATATCTTTGGATATTAAAATATTTGATATACAATTTAGTAGCATAGGACACTGTACCCCTACAGCAGTTGCCATGGGAAAAATGTGAATGTTGAAAAGTGTGAATATAGAATATGAATATAAAAACGGCATTATGCATTAGTCAGTCTGCTATACAATAGCGCTATTCATACAAATGGACCTTTTAGATTAAATACTTTATGTAAAAAAATTGAGCAAAAGAGAAAAAAGACCAGAAAAGATAACCTGTCTTTGAGTTTCTCTGATAGTACATAGATATTCACACAGTTTCTCAGTTGACTAATTCGAACTCATTGAATTAACAGGAGCCAGGACAATGGTCTCATTAATTTTTGGTAACAGTCATGAACATGGAGTGTGCCCAGAATTTGAACACAATCGAGGAAAAAATGCAGAATTTCTTGCACCAAACCTTTTGTGTGTATTTAAGCATGTGCTTAGGTCCTTTCCTAAGCAGAGAAAGTCTTAGATTTTTCTCTGTTGAGTCTTATGACCCTTTGGTACTGATATCTGTCTTTTGAAAATTTTAATGTTTAGGAGTTGATTGAAAGTTTAAATTTAAATGTTTCTTATTAACTGGCAAATTTTACAGTCAGGATGGGATGAACCTATTGCTGTCTTCTGACTTCCTTGACAAAGTTAAGCATAAATGCTTTAATTCAGGTTTCTAACTTGGGTGAAATCTCCAGGGGTCAAGCTGAGAAAATGTCCACAATAATTAAATCTTTCTGTAACAACACCATTTTTATGAGTTCCTTACTAATGTGGAGAAATGAAAAATCACTTTCATATAGAATTTTACAGCCAAGAATCTGCATTCTTAARCTTTACACATTGGCAGGTATCATTCATATTTAACATTGACTGGCCTGGCATAAACTTGCAAACAACTGCAATCTGGTTAAGACTGTTTCCCTTTAGAAACCTTCAGGGATTTTTTTGCAACTTCYGGTGTATTAAAATGTATGCCCAACCCTATTGCACTTGCAAAACGTTTGTTTTTCACAGCTGCAGTGGGATGTGCCCTGGCTGACAGGCCCTGCCATGCTGCCCCTCCATGGGGAGCCCCCATGGCTTCTGGCACCTGACCCAAGGGAGTCCATGGCTCATGCTGAGCCCTCAGACAATGCTCCTTTTCCTGCAAAGCAGCCTAGTTCTTCTCTGAGGCTGTGACCAAATCCCAAATGCTGTCTCAGAATCTTACAGAAAAGAAGTCTACACCTTTTTTAGAATCTGAATTTTAAATCTAATCATTAGCTCTTAATATCTTCAAAGAGAAAAATAAATGACACRAGCGTTTGGTATATCCATAAAAGGATTTCATACTTATCCACATTTATAACAGCATTTTAAATATTCTGACACTTCTTTTTTTAATGAACTATATCAGTAGTTTAGTTTTAAATGCCTCTTTTTGCATAAATGGCTAGAAATATTTTTCCGTCTGCAAATTCATGTTTCTGGAGTAAACCCCCCTACCTCTGTCAGRTAGACAGCACTCAGCAAATTGTTCACCAATTTTTGCTTCAATGTAGCATGTCACTTTGCTGATTTTATTTAGAGATCATTTTTAGCTTTGAGAAAGCCAGTATTTATATGTCATCTCTGTTCTTTAGTTATCTGTCTGGAATTGGTACTAAAAATCTCTCTTCACATTTCTTAGTTTATTTTAAAAAAAACAAAATGCCATCCAGTGATGAATGTTCATTGTTTGGGGGCATAAAAAATTGTTCTGTGTTAGTTTCTGAGCTGAACAGAGAGAACTCAAAACGTAGTGCTGCAGGGGCTAGAAGTTGCGAGACGTCCACGAAACGGATGGAAAGATTGAAAATAATAAGAAAGATTAGAAAGGAAGAAAAACTTCCTATAAGTCTTTGGCAAAAACCATATATACCTTGTTCTCAGCTTTCATGTAGTATTCCTGTAAGAAACAGACTGGATAGGTCAGAAGCCTTCTGAGAAGAGATAGTTGTTCTTTCTTTCAGCAGCTGCTCAAGGAAAGAAGGTCACAGGAATGGCTTGACCTGAGAAAGAGAAGTAATCAGAGAGGCACAGCCAGGAGGTTGGTGGTTGCAGTTATTACAGACACTGACAAGCTACTGGACAGAGAAGGAGGGGACAAAAAGGCTTCAGGAACCATGGAGTGGAAAAAGTACCCCATGGATCAGAGAAGATTGGGCAGACTTTGTTGCATCTCAGAAAATCTGTGTTAGGCAGCTGAAGCCAAGTCAGCAAATAGAGGTTTGTGGAGCAAGCCCATGTTATCCAAGAGCAGCATGGTTTAAAATCACAAGCTATTCATATTTTACCTGATATAATTCCTTAGAATATTTTTCACTTAAGAGTGAACTATGCTAGCTTATATTCTAAAATATAACTGTCTTTTTTGAATTCAAAAGCCATTCTGTTCTTCCAGGATATCACTGTAAGAAAAAAGTCCAGAGTTGTCTCTCAAACATTTGGGTTTCTAGCCTGCCGTCAGAGAGAGGGATAGCTCAAGCCTTTCAGAAAGGGACATCCTGGAGAGCTGAGCTGAATATTGCTTTCAGCTTGGCAAAAGCCAAATCAGTTCTTTCATGAGGACCCACAGATATCCGGCCTGCATTTCAGTGTGTATTGGGTTTATGTGGCAAGTTTTTGATAGTGGAGGGGTGTGGGAGGGGAGAGGGCTGCAAGTGTGACTTCTGTTAAACATGCCAAAAGCCACCCATGTTGGACACAGCCAGTGCCAGTTGGCTCCAAGTGGGCCAGCTGCTGGCCAAAGCTGAGCCAAACAGTGATGTTGGGAGCAAATCTGTGATAACACAATTAAGAAACGGAAAAAACATGCTGCACAGCAGCAGTTGTTAGAGAAGTCAGAGTATGTGAGAGGAAAGTCTGCAAACACCAAGGTCAGTGAAGTATGAGGGGAGAAGATGCTCCAGGTACTGGAGCAGAGATTCTGCTGCAGCCCTTAGCTGGACCTGTGACCCTATCAGATGCTGGAGCAGTCTGTTCTGAAGGACTGTCTCTGATGGAAAGGGCCTATGCTGGAGCATTCATGAAGAACTGCATCCTGTGGGAAGGCTTCACGTTGGAGAAGTTCATGAAAGAGTGTCTTCCTTGGGAGGGACCCCATGCTGGAGCATCGTAGGAGTGTGAGGAGGAATGAGCAGCAGAGGCAATGTGTAATGAACTGACGGAAGCACCTGCTCACCATGCTCCTAGGCCACTCGGTGTGAGGAGGCAGAGAAACTGAGTGCAAAGTTGAACTGGGAAAGAAGGGAAGGGTGGGGGAAAATCGGGAGTTTTTTAGAGATTTTTAACTGGTTCTTATTTCTTGTTATCCTACTCCATTATTAATTAACAATAAATTAATTTCCCCAAGTTGAGTTTGTTTTGCCTGTAATATTATTTCCCTGTCCTTATTTTGACCCTCAAGCTTTTTATATTTTTTTTCCTCCTCTTGCATTGTTAATAGAGGGGAGTGATAGAGCGGCTTGGTGGGCACCTGGCAACTAGCCAAGGTCAGAGCACTACACAGCATGAGAATGTCAATACTTATCCCCTTAAGAGAAAGGAAGAAAGTCATGAAGGCAGTGAAGCAGGCAGCAGCAAGGAGGGTATTGTGGAGAGCTTTATTAACTTACAAGACTACATGTTTTTACGCCTTGTTGCCATTCGAAGAAGATTGAGAAAATTATGCTTAATGTAGGTGGTCTTATGCAACTTCCAGCTGGTACAGATGAGCAAGGAATCTTCCAGATTGCTCAAAACAGGCAATTTTTAAATCATTCTTTATGCTGAGGAAATCAGGACTGTCAAAAACTGGCAACTCAGTTAAATTTTTGAATTACATTTATGACCTGCTGTTGAAACCGTACTTGAAATTGAGTAATCAAAAAAAAAAAGTGAGAAACAAATAGTGGTGGTTGTGATAGGGAGGGGAAAGCTTCAGTGATTGAGGCCTATCAGTTCCACTAAAGAGGCCTGTCTGCTAAAAAATGTAGCCTCAAATAGGGTGTCAGATCAGGGTACCTAACAGAGTACAAGAAGGGGCTCAGTAGAGCAGTATAAAATAAGTTGGATTCCATTAAAGGTTATCATGCTTAAAATAGAGCATCTGCTTGTGTATAAAAACGTTTTATTCAGCAGAGTCAGTACTGGGATTCCTGAAAGTGATTCTGTTGTCCACTGCAGGAACCTAAGAAGTGTCCATTTTTGCTACCTCACTCTAAAATACCTTGTGTTATTGCTATTGAAAATAGCTGGTCTCTCTATGATGACCAGAAATGTGATTTGCATACTGAAATCCCTGCCTATGAACAGAAAATGTCTAGGATCTCATTCTAGATGAAATTGGTAACAGACATTGATTTGCTATTTATCTCAAATTTGCCAACAGAGTAGGTTCTATGAATCTTTCTGATTCTTCCTAATCATGCAGCTTCTGCATAGCAGAATTCTATTAGAGTGTATAAAACTTTGTGCTTTGAATAGGGTACAAAGGACATTTAATTAATGACAGTTATATTTCCCTTATATATTTCCCAAAATTTTTATATTTACTTCACATAGAACTAGTTCAATTTATTCTAATTATAAAAGTAATTAAAAAGAAAAGACTACGTGCATTCAAAACACGAAGCAGATGGTAAAATATTAATTTGTTTATGATGAGATTTTCTTTTAAGATCATCTAATAAGGTGTTCCCTATTATTTTGTAATGTGCTCTTGAATCTGTTTTGAATGGCCTTTGTAAGAGTATATTTTAAATAGAAATAGAAACTAGGCACAAATGTCCACATCTGAGTCTGCAAGCTGAGAAAGTAACAGTTCTGTTCCACTGAAGAAATAAGACTGACACTAATCTTGCACTTATGTAACCCCAATAATGTATCCTTCTAAATATTCAAATAAATTGGTCTGGAATAACCTGGACCTCTAAAATGAAAATGGTTTTATTAATATTTTACTATTTATTTTTTCATGGGTTATACCTATAAGAAAAATTTTCAACTGAGGAGAATAAGTAGAATTAAATGATATTTAATTTACTTTTGGCATTACTTTGTCTGCAGAATGAGCAACTGATTTTTGTGGAAAAAAAGTGGTTTTATTCTATATGATAGACTACTTCAGTTTACCACATGAAATATTGCTTTAGGTGAATTCAGTGCATCTCTGTAGACTATTACAACTTTAAATTAGGTCTTAAAGACTTAATAGTACTTATTACTTTAAATAAGTCTAATAAGATCAGGCCATTCCAGTATAATTTTATTTTAAGTATATTAGTTGGTTATCCACAGCTGACAAGGACAAATGAGTTCTGCTCAAGGCACTCTTTCATCTTCATTGATCCATGCTAAAAAGACTAATAGAAGTTCTACTGAAATATGTTGCAGGCCTAAAAACAAGAARTAAGTATATGATAAGGAGATTAGATAAAAACTGTAACCATTGCTATTGTTTAGACATGTTTTTTTTAAGACGTGAGCACTAGAGACAAACAAATACTAAAATAGCTCATGGCTTATCTAATAGAATGTTTATATTTTCCTCCCCTAAAAGAGATTTTGCGTCACATGGTTCAGCATCTTGAAGCATCAGTAGCCAGTTTAGATGGAGAGATAACAAGCAAAAACCATAAATGAATTTTGCTTCCTTAGGTCTTGCAGGAACATGGAGAAACATTAGGAATAATTGATAGTGATAGGAAGAGAGAGATAAAAAGAGATGGACTGGGAAGTATTTAATGACTCTTTGTGGTATTACATCTGTCACACTTTTTGTGCTACATTAAGGTTTCATTATTTTCATATTTCTTGTGTTCATATTTTCCCATACTCTTCTTTCTGCTAAATTTACCAAGTAATACAATGTGGATAATAGAGAGCTATTGCTGCAAATGTCATTGAATCTGTTACCGGACTGAATAAAGTATCTCAGCCATGCATTCATTTTCATAATGCATTTTCAATTAGTGGTTTTGGAATTCTATACAACGTAGACTCATTCTTTTTTTTAAATTAATTGTGTATTTCTAAAAAWACATAGTGAGACTTCCATTATACAACTATTAATAACATGAATCAATTTCCTTTGGCCAAAGCAAATTATTGCACTAGTCTGTTTATTGAAGAAGTTTATTCCTCTAAGAACTTGTCTTCTACAGGCTCTTCAAACAAATGGTTTACCTTTGCTCATCTGGAATATAACAGACAATCTGAGAGATTCAGGTTTCCCCTGCTTCAGTCTTAYTTCTTCCATCTCTGTTCTTTTACTTTTTCAGCCTACACACACAGTTCAGTGTTTTAGTTGTTTGGGAAAACATAATGTCTTTTGCCTGAAGACGTTTTCCTAAGATTTTCAAATTTTTGAAGAAGATGTCTATAATTTCTAACAGCGTTTCTCTTAGCTTCTTGAGACTCTAATAGACTTCTTTTCATTAGTGAATATATTGTTTATGTTTTAAGCTTGGAAAGCAAAATCTGATTTATTAAGTAAGTAACACTATGTGTGGATTATGGATCCATCAGTATTTGTTGTAGAACTGGAATGCATATTAAGCACATGGAGCTAATAAATGGAATTCTGTGCTTTACTGCCAACAGGACCTAAAGTAACACAGAATTCTTCACTCAACTAAGATRAGTAGAAGGTTCACTGAAGTAATAGCACTGGAGGCAGAAATCCAGCCTGATGCTCTCCTGACAATGCTTTTTTACTTTTTACATAACCAAACTAAAAAGGCCTCTTTTCTTGTTGATACTTATGCAGTATGATTCTTTCAATGATAGGTTGCAGTTTGCTATCATCTCAAATATTTAATCTGGAGATGCTCTGAAATGTTAAAATACACCCCATATTTAAGTGCCCTTTAGAACAGAGAATGGAAAGCAGCACCCAGAATTCATAAGAGCTGTATGAGTCATATTCAGCCATAGGAGCTGTATAATTACCAACACACACTTTATGACTTTTAGATTATAGCTTTCTCCTTGCTCCATTTTCCACAGAATATATAATTTCACTTTTATGCATTTTCAATCATTATATCCCAAATCATTCCTCTGTCAGTACAATAGTGTAATTCACTAAGAAAATCATTAACAGTGGTCTATGGTTTTGAATCATCTCAACCTACACTCACACAAGCACGAATAACGGACAAAGCTGTTTTGAGGACTGCAAGATTGCATCCCTTGATAAAGCTGCAAGCTTTCTAGCTTACAACCTCAGGATCAGGAGAAAACAGGAGGAAAACAAACTCCTTCTGCATGACGGGTTGAAATTTATGTGAAGTACATTAATTCAGTTAAAAGGTGTGGTGAAATACGGAGACTGCTTTTGCAGTTGTTTTTATAGCTATAGTACAGAAGTGTTTCTGCATTATTATTTACAGACATAACTGTTCAAATGTACTAGCATTATCATCTTTGAAAATTATGTTTGAAAATTATGTTTTAGTGAAAAAAAAAAAAGAATCGTGGTCGTTGCAATTTACAGGGGCCTGGTTATCAAAACCCTTCTGTTCGGCAGAGAAATATGTAACAAACTTGTCCATAGAAATGTATCTTTTCTCTTGACATTTGATTTCTCTCCTATTTTACTGTTCTTTCCAACTGCCTTGTGTGACAAACATTGAGGATACTGGCTCCAAAGAAACAGTTTTGTAGCAAATGTGATCCTCTGCACTGCTTATGGAGCTCTTTTGTATGCAGGGTAGGTAAAAGCACTGGTTCCTTACAGTCACATAGAGACATTATGTATAAAAGATTTTCACATTGATTTTTATTTATTTTTTTTCCTCTCAGAATTAACCTTCTATATTCTTCTTACAGCTATTTCCATGKTTCATCCCAGATCAGACTGAGGATAAAAATTTCCTTCTCACCAAGAGTCTAACAGTGCCTCTGATTTTCAGTGATTATAATTTCATTTCTCTCGGTAATMATTTTTTAGTTATTCAGCCTATTTTTAACAACTACAGATGGAAATAAAATGGATCTGAAGAAGAGACATTCATTAGCAAGTAAGTATTCAGGGATCGGAAAAGTCTGTCTGATTCACAAAGCAGAAATGGCATTTAGTATCCAAGTCCCCTCCTAGACAAAATTAGCAAAGGCTGCAGTGAAGTTAAAGCCTGCTGGTTSCAAAATTGGAAATTGGTTTCCTGGGGCTCTCTGTAAACTCTTCATTACTTTACTCAATCATGGTTCATTAGTAAGTTAACAGACACAAGACCAGCATACGTTGGGATAGGTTTAGAGCCAGGACTCCCATCTCCTTGAACATCACTTAAAACTTGAATGTCACAGCAAATTAGATACTGTGTCAAACTGCATCTTCTTCTCAGCTGCAGTACAGACAGTGCACAGATCATGGCCACTTAACCTCTTGAAATTGTCAGGTGCTTTTCACCATGCATTTCGAAGACTACCACGGTTTTAATTCAAAGTGACTCTGATGAAACAAAGAAAAGATCTCAAAAGGTACCCAAAATAGAAATGAGTTAAAAAAACCTAGTTAACATTTTCATGTAAAATGGATTTAATGTCTCTTATTAACCAAAGCCTAATTTGCTAGAAGAAAACATCCATAGGTGATATTATTGCAGTTAAATGGAAAGCTAAAAATAATKATTAGGTTTCTGGGAAATGTTCACATTTTAGTTGCAATATACTTTTGAATGACAGCTGAGTGCCAAGTATCTAGAAYCTGATCTAAGTGCCTGAGTCTCTATCTTCTATTAACCACCATGGCGTCTCTCTATGACGTTGCCTGATTTTTCAGAAAAACATTTACTCTAAATAGTTCAAGCCGGTGAAATGTCGCAGCGTGGCCTCATTCGGCTAGATGGTCAGTGGCCGCAACCTTCCTAGAAGCCTCACGCTTGTCCRGCGGTGCCTCGGTGCGGCGTGTGACAGCCGRTGGGAAAGGCACAGTGCCKTGCCTTCCACCCGCTCATCCCASCAGCGCAGGTGGTTAAGCAGGCAGTTGCACAGTCGACACCTTAAGACRGSAATAAAGAGTCGGAGGTGGACTCTCCTTATGATGTTCCACAGAAGGTGTTCTTGAAGGGTCAGGGAAGGACAGCACTAAGTACAGGGTGACACAGGATTATATACCAAACCGAACAGGGGTGGAGAGAACACTGAGGGCCAATCACATTAGGGTCACGGGGAGGAGAAAAGGCGGGGTAGCAGTACACAAACCAATAAGGGTTGGCGAGGGGAGGAGCAGGGGAACAAAGCCAATGGGGGATTGGGTGAGGGAGAACATTCTGGAACATAACCATATACAGAACATAGATTGACAAGGATAAACCAACTGAATGGGGGAGCATACCACTCCAAGGCCTGGRTGGGAGAGACCTTCCTCCTTACCACAATCCAGGGGGAGATCCTGGACCTCGGAGCCTTTACTTAATACAACACCTGGGCTCCCTGGCCCCACTGGCTCCTCGGTTACTTGTGTGGCTGGCTTATCCTCCACAACATTCCCAGCTGCAGGCCAAGCCACTACCATAGTGAAATGAATTGTAGAGAAATTTTTAAAGAATTTAAATTCTTCTGGGCAGCTGCTGTTTGTATAATCTTTTAGTGCTATAATTTTCATGAGATATTATTAATTTTGAAAAGAAAAGGTGGGCTGGGCAATAATTGAAGCAAACTGCTGGAAATTACCTGTGGTGTTTAGAGTCCCTTTAATACAATCTGTTCATGGTTTGCAGGGATAACGGGTGTAACAAGTGACACTCTTTATTTTCTCCCATTGCTTCAGGTGCAGATAACTGCAATGGCCAGCATGACAGCCACCTTATGATGATGTTTATGATTTGGACTATTGGCTAACCAGAGGTACTAGACTCTCATTCCCTATGCAGTTAAGGAAATAAACTCATTATGGTGTCCAAAATAGGAAGAGTAGCTACCAGAAGTAGCCAATTGGAGGAAGTAGCTCTCTTCCCTGACTCCATAAGGAGCCAGAGTATGGCAGGACTAACACTGTGGTTGCTCATTGCTCTCTTGAATGCTAGTGCTGTTTCAGTCTTAGCACCTAAGTCAGGCACCTGTTTTAGGTCATGATATGGCTACAAAACTGTGCAAGCTGAATTTCTAATTATGTCCCAGAAAAGAGTGATGCAAAATGGTTGACAGTCTCCAGAAAGGGACTGAATACTTCTAAAGTCCCTTTGAGAGTAGCTTCAGTTTTTTGGGACTTTTCTGTGCTAACTCAATGGGATTACTCTWTTTGCTGTTTACAGGTGCTTTGTGTGTTCATTGGGCACTGTGGCTTGTGGTTGGGTGTTCAGTTGGTTCTCTCTGTCTAATACTAAACAAGGTATTTTTAGGAATCTGAGGATCAGACTAGCATGACGTAAATTTTGGATGAGTGCYGAGGTACACCCCAGAAACCTGATCTTTCAGCCATTTGTGTCCTAGCCAGGACACACCACAGCTCCTTTCCAACCAGGGTCTTGGATCCGCTTTGCGTGGGAATCGGACAGATAATTCGTGTGTGCTTGGATGTCTCTCTGGGAGTGCACAAAAGGATGAAGGTGACATAAGACTTGAGGTTTGAAAGCCGATTTCTTCAGCTGCTCCTTGGCTTGCCTTTGCCTTGTCTTGGCAAATGCTGTTATTATCACAGCAAGTGAACATGCTGTGCTTCCACTGTCAGTGGTATGCCACTTACAGATAGTGTTATTTATTATCACAAATTCAGTAAAATATGGGAAACTGCAATTCAGAAAATATGTTTCATACATGGTGCCTAAGGGAAGAACAAAATATTCTCATGCCATCATCTGTATAATTTTCACATAATGAATTTGTCAGTGTACAGATATGATCCCATATTTGTGGGGTTCTGACATCTGTTTGATGGATTATAACCTAATTTACTCTAGAGACAACTGACCTGGTGAGGGTTGGCATTTTGTTATAAATGCTAACAAAAGGATTAATCACTCTCTAATTTATTGCCAGGACTTCAGTTGTTCACAAGTCTGTCACAAAAAAATACATAATATATATAAACTAGAAAAATTTCACAAAATAAACCTTATTGAAAAGAGAGATTACCACAGCACAAGTAGGAATGAAGTGGCTCGTGACTTAGCTGAAAACTTGAAAATCCAAGGTCTGGTAACTATTAGCATTATTTCATGAATATACACTTCAGATAACATGCAGAACCAGATAACCCATATGAAGTCAGGATAAGGGACAAATGAGTGAGAGTCAGAGCAGATATTGTGTCAGACGATCATGCTGTGGGAAGTCCCATTGCTGAGAAGCCCCTGGCTGAGAAGCAGCCACCAGTGAAGCTATCAGATTCACAGAAACAAATGGGAGATATAAGAAAAGGGATGAGATATATTTCCTTTTGTAGCACAGGTATTAGGGCTGAATTAAAGTCTTTCTTTTACAGCTAATCTATACATAATATACCTGAAAACTTATTCTTACGTAAGTTCACTAATGAATTTGCTGTAGAGATCTATGCTTTGGTTAATACTGTTTTACCCGATGCAGTTATCAAGCAGTATTTTGGAAAGTATTTGGTGTGRGGATTATAAATGTACAAACATCAATAAGATTTTAAATAAGCAATTCTGAAAATCACAGATTTGTCTTCTTCTTTCCCCTAGAAATGTGATTTTCTTCCTGTTGCACTGATTTTATTGGTTCAGTAGTACACTACTATTAAAAAATGCATTCTGTTTTAATTATGAATTAACCTTAATTAGAATGAAAACTCAGATGCCAAGAAGTCTACATTAAAAGTTCATTTCTGTATTGGACTAGGTATAAAATTCCCATATTGGTTTCTCCTGAAGTAGTGTGTAAGGACTTATTAATTCTTTATCAATAACGTAAAGAAAGTTAATTCATATTTACACTTAGATGTTTGGATAGGGATCCAGGAACTGCTCCATTCTCTGGAGTATGGGTGACAATGGCCTGAGAAGACTACAGGCATCCTCATTAAGAGCTGAGAATATTACTTCTTCGMTTGGCAATGTAACATGCTTGTTTTCAGAGTCCCATGACCCCCTTCATAAGGCTAAGGCTGTATTAGCAAGTCATTTGACTGAATAGGAGCAGACTGCTGGTTGAATCCATTGCTGCCAGGATCCCCAAATCAGCCCTATTCAGAGGCTTTAGTTTTGATTGAATTCAGTCTAGTAACCTCAACTGGACGTGGTTTAAAATTGCCACATTCTTATCATGGATGTGGTTTAAAATTGCCAAAAGGACAAACACTGTTTAGGACCATTATGTTTTCCACTCCCAGGAGGTGATGAAGCACATTTGTTATGTACCTAAAGTAGAGGCTTCCAAAGCAAACCTTGTCCGTGAGCACCACACCTGCTCTGGGAAGTGAACCGTTCAATCTSTTAAGTGTGGATGGTGAATGATAAGTGCATGCTTCAATTCAAACCCTACAATTGCTCTAAATCAAATGCTAACGGATCTGTAACCTGAGGGGTACAGTAAGCTGATAGGCATGGATAACTCTGCTTTCTGTATCTGTTTCAATGTTTTGAAAACTCCAAATCATGAATATCAGAACTTTTCCTGATAATCCACAGAGTTTTCTACCTGAGCGTCTCCTGGGATTAAACGTACTGGGAACTCCCATGGTTCCCACTTTTGAAAAACAGCATAGTACATCAAAGTTTCACTGCCAGCATGCCAATAATTAGTTTAACACTGAGGAGAAATTACAGTACACTTAAATTTGCAGCCTTTTGTGTCAATATTAAAGTGAAGCCAAATTTTCAAAAACTGTTAGAAATTATGTAGGCCTTAAAATAATATCCCTGATGCTCTGACCTGAGGTCCTCCAGGGCAAGGTTCTCTAATTTACTAATGCTAGCACAGGTTAATCTGTGTTGCTAAAAGTGTTGGATGCAGAGGAGATATTCAGCTGACCAGTGATTACAATCACTGCTTTATGGGTATGGTGTGTAATTTATTCCTGTGGGAAGTACTTCTGCAATAAAGCATAAAAATATTAAAGTTTGCTGAGTAGGTGTTACCCTCACATGGAGAGCAATGACTCTGCAGGCTGGTCACATTTCACACATCAGAGCAGCAAGCCTGGGCTTGGTAGTAGTTGAATTGTTTGCTGAACCTGAAAGAACCTATTTACATAATGAAGTCTTACACTTTGAGTCCAGGTTTTAGAACTCAGTATCAGCCTTATGGTCAATCATTTCTGAAGTTTTTATTTCACAATTCACTAGCTTATGTCTTGAACAACTGAACAATTAAAGTCCTAATGGGAAATTCCATTTCCATCCCTGTGTTACTTAAAGCAATCAGTTTCTTTGCAGCTTGTTGCTTTTGCAAATTAAAATACTGAACATGAAAACAAGTGGCAAAATAAATCTTTTCTTGTTTGGGAAATTTGTATTAGGGAAAACAGAGTAAATTTGTAGCTAAACTTGATGTGTGGAGTGTGAAAGCCAGAGCAGCCCAATATAGGATGAACACTTCTGTAAGGCTGCTCATAAAATTATATTCTGAGCTATGTAATTTTCTTTTCTCTCGGAGACTGACTTAAAAGGACACCAAAAGTACAGTACTTCAAAAAAGAAAAAAGATAAAAACTTTCCTTAAACATGTTACACTTAAGAGAAATCATGCTAACCTACAAACCCAAGATTGCTGATTACAATTATAGCTTTTCTTCTGACAGCTGCCTAATATTTACATCTACAGAAGTACTTGCAGCCATAATTATCACCAGAGCATCATACTGGAAAGCTATTATGTGTTCATTAGGTAACTCATTTTGAGCAAGTTCACTTTGTAGCAGGACCCTGATAGCTAATATAGCAGTTGCCTTTGCCAAAAATTTCTCAGAATAGCATGATAAACTGGAGATATCTGTAACCCCTTTTTCAGTGGAGCTCCTAGGCCACTATATGGGAGTTCATGACAATTTTCTTTGCCAACTTCATTGTCTCTTGTGTGACAAGGGCTGCTCTTTTATATACGACAATTTCATAGAAATTGGCTCAAAGATCCAAACTCAAATAAGAAATGGTATCTCACTGGGTGATGAGGACAGCAACATCACTGTGCCTACCTATCTGCCATTATACAGAGCAAGAGAATATTTTCATGATAATATTTACCTGCGTTCGCATAGCTGTTGTCTCTCCATTAGAGAGAGAGAGAAGAAAAAAAAGTAATTTTTGTATTTTCCCTGCTATTTCACAGTTGCTTCTCTTGTGTACTGTGTTGCTTCAGTTTGAATGGATGGAGTGTGCTGGCAGTCTGATGGACATGCTAACCACTGCGGAAAGGGGACAATTCTCTGATCTGCCACTTGGTCAGAGGCTCCCATTTCTTTCCTGGTAGCACTGCTGCAAATCATATGTCAAGAGTGAGAGGTTTCAGAAAACTTTTCATCGTTTTTGTTGTATTAGTTAAGTGCAGACTCAGATTATTTTTTTCGCTGCACCAAGAGATCAGGGAGAGAGAGGGAGGGGAAAGGAATACAGCTGCTGTAGTGGGAACTCTAAAGAATGACCTTTCCTTCCACCTGGGGTTGTATTCTTCAGCTTGGTTGTGAAAGGAGAGCACCCTGTTCTCAGAGTTTAAAATCTATTTGGTTTAAATCTCTGTGATTTGAAATCTCTGTGTCTTGGAAAACAGAAAGGCAGTACATTAATCAGAAATGTGACCCTGGCCTGGAGCTAATTCACAGCAGAAACAATTGTCTTTATTATTAAATGTGATTTAGTTGTCATGCTAATCTGTATTTTATTAACAATTGGTTACTTGTCATATGCAAGACATTTGCCTATAGTGTATCTTATAACAGTGATGAAAGAAAATATTAGGAGCAATATTAGTTGCAATATTAGTTGCTTTTCATAGCTGAAGTAGTCTTTCGATGCCATTTGCTTTGGTTGAAACATTAAAGAAGAATACTATAAACCCTCCAAAAAGCACTCTCACATCTTAAGTAAGACAATATAATTTCAAACACATAATAAACAATTTGGCCTTTTAGATTAAGTTAAAAATAAATTTTTCTGAAAAGATTCCATCTTAGCAAGAAGATACTTTCTATTCAGTATTTTCAGAAGTGGAATTTCATCTGCCATTTCCTTATGAGTGTGAATGAATACTAAAACTTGAGAGACAAATTTTGAAGGGAGGCTTATTTTGCTCATGTTGAAGGAATTTTGCTATTAGATAAAAAGAAACATGCCATAAATATAAGGAAAAAAAGTGAAGGAAAAAGAACTTTTGTATATGAAAGAAGTACACAGCCAAGCTTTGAAATGTATGATGCAATTGAAAGTAAGGTGTTATGCAATTTTAACTCATGAAGTTTAAACATATAGCTACTATAGTAAAAGTTGCTTGTGTATTACTGCTGTGTGATGTTCTGTTTTCTGAGAGTATCTGAAAGTCAAATTCACTCTTAAGAGGTCTTAAACCATCATCTCTGTTTATATAATTTTCTACTGAAGCTTTCTGAAATGCAGACTGCTTCCCAGASTCTTCTAAATGAACACAGGGGTTAGTTGACAGAACACTGTATTCCCTAATATTTGAAGGGTAGGAATAAAACATGGTTCCTCTTGACACATATGTTCTGTATAATTACACGCTGAATTTGCATTTGATGCATAATAACATTATGTGAAATACTTGTAAGAAAATCTGAAATAACTTGGAAATGAGCAGATTTCAGTTATCAAGATAAGTCTTTTCCCAAAAGTGCAAGATCTGGCAGAATGAGTTTATGCATGGGTTTTTTTCCATGTAATCAGGCAAAACATGATATACGTYAATAGGGCTCAAACAGGTTTGATCAGAGAAAAACATACCAAGAGCTATTCCATGCAAAATGAAATAAAAATTCCTCATTTTTACTTTACCTTTGTACATTTTGATTTTCTGAATGGTGTGTAGAATTTTTATATAGTACAAGTGTGGATATACAGTCAGATAATTCAATAATACRATTGTTAATTTACAAACAAAGGCAAAAAGATATTGTCTCATGTGGAAACATAAATGGATTTGTGTTAAATTCTTAAAAATTTCAGGTAGGATCTGGACTTAAATATCTTCTTTTTTAATGCTTATGACTATCATTTATTAAAATAAAAATAACTGTAACTGTATTTATGAAAATAACATGTAAATACGCATACTCACAGACAGAAATTAACATTATAGGAAAATGTTATAGGCTTCGTTGAATTTGTGGCTGCTCTGCTCTTTGTAAGTGCAACGATACTCTGAGACAAGTAGTGCTTAGTCATAACCATCACTAGATAATAAAAATAWAAAAGATGTAGGAACCAAATTGTTCATGAACTGAATATCTGACGTAGGAATCTGGGAAGGATTTAAGAGCTACAGTAAATATACCTGTCTGACAGTTGACTGCTCAGTGCTCCAGCATGCTTTGCATGAGATAATCTTTATCTTGATTTATCTCCTGTTGATTAGTGTGCCTAGATGTAAACATGAGTATTACAGTAGATGGAGGACTATTAAATAGCATGCATATCCTGTTCAGTCTTGAGGTAATTGGAAGAAAGCTGGTCTTTAGCAGAAGTGGCAAATGTATTCATAAAAGAATAATCATGCAATAAATCCAGAACAATTTCATAACTATGGCTGGAAATATTCTGCCTCACTGCTGAGAAGTCAGAGATGCTTGCTAAAAATCTTTATGCTGAATAACTTTGTATGAGCTCTTTTTTATTCATGCTGGACATGTAGAAGCTCTTAATTTGCAGCAGTTGCATCAAAACTCATCGAAGTCAGCCAAGAGCTTAGCCATTAAGTTCAATGGAGTTTGGACTTAGTCTGTAATTTTAAGTAGTTCAAAGTTAATGTCTCTACTTTTGGCCTGTTGATGTTCTTATTAATTCTAAGCAGAGAAGTCTACATTTTGTATTGAATAAAGTARTGTTTGTTCTTTTCTCTGGGACAGTGGTAATTGGCAGTCTTGCCCATCTCACCCTGGGGAGCCTGCTCTGTAATATTCCCTTTTTTATGACTTTCAGAAGTGTTAATAAGATGTACCTTGGAACTGAGGTACAGTGTTAGTGGAAATTCAAAGTGGGTAGACCTACGTGATAAGAGTACCGGTGATGGGAGAATAAGTCAAGAACTAGCTAACACTGATACTTAAGACATTTTTAAGTACATAATTAGGAAGAGAAACTATTGACTCTGAGAAGAAAAGCTGAAACTCTTAGAGGTGAGAAAGCATGTGAAAACTTGCTTGTGAACACTGGTCAGTGTGGTGGTAGTGGAGTCTCTAAACAGAGAGATTGAAGGCAGTTCTTTCTTTTAAAGAAAAGTGATTTCTAGCACTAACAAGTTTCACAGCTCTCCCTGAAGCAGATCTTACATGCTGACTTCAAAGTAAAAATAAATTGTCATTGGTGTCAGTGATAAATGCAATTAGAGTAGTAGCTTTGCTTTCTTATGAGAATGCTCTTTACAAAATAGCGCTTTTAACTGTAGCAGACTTACAAGCAGCAGCCTTCTGTCAATTACTGAGTCATAGCATCTGGGTTGAAATGAACCAGTTTTGAAATTTGGATCACTGTTCTGATATATGTCAGTAGCAAAGAAATGGAAAAGAGAGAGAGTTTCAAACATAATCTTTAAAAAGTACCRTGTATTCAATGAAATCCTTTTACTGTGTCTCACCCATCAAGTAACAAGAGACACTATAAACAAGAAGTGAGACGCAAGGAGTGCAGACTCAATTATTATTCTGTTACAAAAGTCTCCTCCAGAGTATGAAATATCTCACATCATGGTCACCAGAGTCAGCTGTTCTTCATGCCAATCATAATCAAAGCAACRTCTGCCCTGATTCTTTGCTATTTTTAGTGACATAAATATTAATTTTACTGTGGTCTAAAATTAAAATCCAACCAAAAGAAGAAAAGCTGAAACAGTTTTTTTTTAAAATGCAGTCCCACACCTTGAAGTTGAAAAAGTGGGGAAATACCAATTAATTACTACTTTTGGTACTGTTAGCTGCAGAGAGGAGTAGGTGAAATAGAACCACCTGCTGCTCAGGTTTCAGCAGCTAGTGGAAATAGTTGCTTTGCTATTCTCATTAGTAGCTGAAAGAGAATGGCTTGACAACCAGAGAAAAAT
The DNA here is from genome assembly GCA_018881555.1 of Amblyornis subalaris. NCBI lineage: Eukaryota > Metazoa > Chordata > Aves > Passeriformes > Ptilonorhynchidae > Amblyornis > Amblyornis subalaris. Next base: position 2,445,887 of record JACAXG010000051.1, on the reverse strand, counting down.
AAATTGGAGTTAAAGCCATTTTAAATGACATTTTCTCCACAGTCGTAGTAGTACAAGATGGTGAATACTCTCTAACTAGACAGATGGTGGGAATGAATTCTCCGATTCATTTCTGAATGCAGTTAGAAGGACAGTGAAGTCCTGAACAATGCACAAGGAAAGAAGTTACACTGAATGGTATTCATAGGTGGATGGAGCATTGCTGCCAGCAGAATAAGGAATGATACTTTATAAGGAAAAGGCAACAATAAAACTGTTCCTCCACCCTACTTGATCTGTCTCAGAAAAACAGACTTTCTGCTTTTGCCAGGGAACACGATAAAGCATTCAAATACTCAAATTCTTTCTTCAGTGATGGCCAGCAAATGAACATCAATGTGTGTGGTCAAGCTATTCTGAAGCCAAAGCTGGTGGGCTGGCACACCTGGGAAACAATTAGCACAGAAGAAGGGATTAATTAAGAGAAATTATATGAACATAACTATTCCATATTTCATCCTGTTGATCACTGGGATATTTATATATTTGGTATATTTTCTTGTTATTGAAACTGTAAAATATAAGCAAAGATTTTCTCTGCAGTTTCATGGGAATGTTTTGTCCTTAATAAGTGTGCTTCAAGACATTTCATTAGTGAGTCAGGATCCTTATTTCTCTGTGTCATTCATCAGAGATTTTGATTAAAGCTCTTGCCTTGGAAGACAAAGTAAGGTAGTTGCTTCAGCGTTACTGGTACAAAAATTACAGGACAGCTCTGGCCCAGTGGAAGCTGTGGTAGGAGCTTTCTTATGTCCAGAAATGAGGAAGAAGACAAAGAGGATGGAGAAGGAAGAGAACAATTCTTCTTTACTTCCATCCAAGAATTTATGATGCTTGGGGAATAAAATTGCCCTAAGGTGGACAATTCCCTTTGTTTGGAAAAAAACTTTGACTGACCAAATTTCAGATTGTCAACAACCCTCACAGAGAGGCTCTGGTTCTGAGAGAATAATGTAGGTTCATTCATATTAACTGAGATTGSGACTGGTTTAAATTTGTCATCAAAATCTTACATGGGAAACTCCCAGTAGCACCTACTGGAGAAATAGATACTCATATTAATATAACGTACCTAGTAAATGAAGAGAAGTTTGTGCCTGTGAAAGCTGTCAAGGGAAAACCCATTCTTCTCAACATCAGTTCTTCTAGGACATGTAAAATAGACTCAGGGATTGGTTTCCATTTAAGATACTTGCCATTGAGAATAACTGGAAGTGTTAGCACAGACATGTGGTGAAAGGGTATCTTTGACAGGCAAAGAAAAACCGGACAAAAAAGGTAACACTGACAACAGGGAAGATGAAAGGGTGAAACAAGCAAACAGGGCAGGCGAGTGGGTGGAGAGGAGGAAGGAAAAGTTAAGTGCTCATTATGAGTGCAAGTTTCTGAGGGAACTGTCTAGGAAAAGAACAGAGCTGAGCGTTTAGGAACAGGAAGGAAATTAATTTGAGGAAGAGTGAAGAATTAATAAATGGAGAGAATATCTTGGATAGAAATGGGAAATGAAAGAAAATATATTAATACTCTTGCAGTTACACAGGCAGAATGCTCTCTGATTCACAATGGATAGCTAAAATAYACATCTTATAAGAGATATGGCATTTATAAATTAAAAAGTTAAAAGGGCTGGGGTGTGTTTGCATAGAGAGAGATGTGGCTTAATGCATGGCCTTAGCCATGCAATGTGTCAGTCAACAGACCACTCAAAAAACCAATGTGTTTTTGTAGCTCAGAGTGTCTTTTAAGTTCAGAGACTCTTTTCAGTGCAGTTCCATGAATAACTGTCTAGGTTATTGGTCACATAAAGGTGAGGTGGGTATCGACAGTGCAGCTATGCGGGTTTTTCTTTAAAAAAACCCAACAAACAAGTAGATGAGAAAAATTCGCAAGAGACAAGATGACGTTGAAAGGTCTCTTTTTCTTTTAGAACTAGATTGTAGTTTCTCCAATAAAGAAAATTATATGCTAATACATATTTTTTCCTGCTTTTTAGCTAAGAGCAAGCTATTAGTTTAATATCTCATCTTTCCCCTGGTTAGTAGAAATTATGCTGCTTTTGAAGGCAGATGGACTTGACAATCTAATAAGATCTTCTAGTTACTAGCTAAAACAATTGTCGCAAATAAATATTTCTATAAACCTTTCTAAGCAATTTGAAATAATGAAACATAATGATCTTAGATTTAATGTTAGAAATATGAAGTCATTGACTTAGATGAAATTTCTGTTAGGTTCTTTGTGGGTTTTCTGTTGAGTTACATCAGATTCCCACTTTGATCCTTTTTTAAGGAATGTAAGTAACCTGCTGATCTCAKGTCTATAATTGTCTTATTTTGAGAGATTGCTTACAAGATTCTTACTTCTATAATCTAAAACTAAAACTTATTTGTGGATGTTTAAAGTGTTAATTTTTAAAACAATTCTGGTATCAATCTGAATGTGATGCCAGAGAGATTTTTTGCTTTTATGCTTTCTATATTAGTAGCATTTTAGTTTTATACTTTTATATATTAGTAACCCTATAATCCTATAACCTCTACCCTGCAACCTTGTATCCCTTTCCTATAGACTAAATAGAACCAAGTTATCAGCCTTTAAGCATTCCAGAGTTGGACTTGATATCTGAAAAATGAAGCAGTTGAAGTAAGCAGAAAACTTCCAATAGAAACTTGCCACAAGGAATAGTGTGACAAAATTCTGCTTTTCATTGGAGAATATTTCAAAACTATGTTACCTTATAATAATAGAAGCCTGAATGAGCACGGAACTCTTTTACCCGTTTTACCGTTGTAAAACTTACACTTGCTGGACCCCGCTTGGCAGGATTGGGCCCAAACCCTGTGCAGCAGTGGGTCCCAGGGATACCCCGGGAAAGCTTTGCTTTCTCTGAATCCTTTAATAAATTTTTACTTTTTACCCTCTGTCCTGGGTTAGTTATATATTCTATTACTACCCACAAAAGCTGGATAAATTTCATAAGTACACACCTGGGACTCCTTATCTYAACTGAGATAAGCACTCCGCGTAGACAGCAATCACCACCCACCCTGGTTATGCGATCTCAGGTAATGGCCCATTAGCACCACCCAGCTGATTATCTGATCTCAGCTAATGGCCCATTAGCACCACCCAGCCTGACTAATTAGCCCGAACCCCTCGGGAGCATCTCGGAGGACCCTAGGGCTCATCCAAGCTCATTACCGAAGCAACCAATAGAACATCGGGAAGATCCTCTTCCATTGTGAAAGTCCYCGCCCCTGGGGGAGGTGCCAGCCAAGAAGCACAGCATAAAACAAGGGTTTTGGATAGGAGAAAGGACTCTTGACTCGACGGGACTTCGCTCTCGGGACTCCACTCTCAGTGGGACTCTCGACTCGACTGGACTCCACTCCTCGGAATTGGATTCAGCTAGCTACTCCACTCCACTCCACTCCTCGGAATTGGACTCAGCTACTCCACTCCACTACCAGGACTGGACTACCAGGCCTTCCTGCAGGACCAGTGCCTAACTGGACTGCAGAGCTACCACCAGGTCAACAGGGTATCAGGTTGTACCGTGACTCTGTCGGTTTGTTTAGGCTGATGTTTCTGTATTACTGCATTTATTTTAACCTTTTTTATTAAAATTATAATTTTGACCTAAAATCTCTCGAGGTATTCGGTGTGGGGTTAATTTCCCCTGCTGGTTTACAGCCAAACCAGCACACCCTCTTATTCGGCCTCAGCCTTTATTTTTCAAACATATAAGGCATCAAATGCATATTCTTCATTTATTTCATAGAACACGTCTTTATACTAGCTGTTTTATCTTAGTGGAGATTTGCAAGTAAAACAGTTGAAATAGATAAAAAAATTAAGCATTAGTTCTATTTTCATTAACAAAATATGAAACACCATCTTCCAGGGAGCTATATGTCCCAGATGATCTARAGCCTCTTATAAGTCTTTTGTAAGCTTGAATTCAGACCTGGTTGTTAGAGTTCATAAGCTGTCACCCCTCAGCAATCTACTTGAGATGACTGTAGCAATATCGTCCTTCAAGATGTGACCCATCTGTCCTGCAGTCAGTGGAGCTAATGCAATCCGGAGTAGGATGAGCTGGGTTGGAAACTTTGTGGTCAGATGTCAAGAAATTCCCAAGGGACACTCTRGACTTCAGCAGAAAGCAGCTCCAGCAGCACAGTGGTTGCACTATCCCCTAGCCCCAAAGCTGTGGGAGTTCTGTGGTTCCCTGTGCCCAGGTTCGGCCAGCAGCAAGGCTGAGTTCATTATTATGGATAGTCACGCACACACGTGTGTACACACAGCCAACACGGCAGCACAGATGGAAAACAGTGACCTACCTGCACCTACATGGGTGTGTAAGTCTTGTGTAAACGTGAACAGCTTGGACTGCCCAGTTCTGCTCTTCTCCTCCTGCTGGTCAGGATTGAAGTCTGCTAGTGGTGTATATATACATACACATATATTTACAGACATGTACACACTCTATGCATCACTCCAATTGCTGACCTTAGCCACTCAATCAACCCAGCAGCTGGCCTCAGATCCCTGGTCTTCCAGTTGTTTGCATCTGCCCATTTGAATGCCCTGAGATTTGCAGCCTCACTCCTGTGGCTGGTACTCAGACCTCTACACACATGCAGAGTCAGGTCTTTCCAGTAAATTGCCCTAGTTCYGTAGGAGCAGAAGCAAGGGGGTGTCTTTTCCATTAGGATAGGGCCAAGTGATTAATTTCTTATATAGACAGACATAAGAAGAAGTTGACAAGCCCCAGGATTTACTGTGAATAATTCCCTTGCACTGTGAAATATACCAGAATATGTACTTCTCCACTTTTCCAGAAATGAAATCCTGACAGTGTATTGAAAAAAGTGTCTTCTAACATGGAACCATAAGTTAAAGTGCTGTGAAGCTGTGTATTCTGGAAAGCTGAAAAAAGATTGTAGACATGACCCCATTATTTAAATATTGGTATGTGACATTCAACAGAATGTCTTATAGGTCCTTGTCCAAAACAGGCACACCAACTATACTTCAGAGATTAGAAATGCCTATTCTACTGTTGAACTTGATCACATTTTAAAATATACTTGGCTTGTCTCTTTTTTGCTAGTCTGGATCTTTCCTCTCACAAACAGTGTGAAATAAACTCATCTTGAATTTACGTAGTGTCTCACAGAAAAATGTAAAGTGAATRGTAGTGAGAAAGCAGTGAACTCAAAGTGACAACTTGATTTTTGTAGTATTTTGTGTACTGGGATGTTTTATTTGCTGTCAGTATACATGCCTATATATTCTTTGTCTCCCTGTAAAATGGATTTTACCCCAGCAAATAGGATTATGGAGCATATAATTGGTAAGAAGGACATACCTTGGTTAGCTATAAACTGCCTTCTTACATAATTTCAGGCACAAAATGCAGAAATAGTGTATACTCAGCAGGCCCATTTTATGTTTTCCTTCAGCAAATAGTTTACAAGCTGATAACCTTTCACAGCTCTTTTATTTCTTTCTCCATAAAGCAATTTTAGAGAATCTGCATTAGGTTAAGACTAAGGAACAGCAAATGACAAAAACAAGGCCTTTGAATGAAAAGGGTATTGCCACAGTTCATTCAGACTAAAGTATCAGGATTTCTTCGGTTCAGATCGCAGTCATTAATGCTCCCATGTTGACACAAATTTTACTTCAACTATCAAGGGAGCTGATTTAATTGAAAAAGTGTAAACAAYAGGAACTCAGAGATTGTATCTTCTCTTGACTAATTTTGTTAAAATAACAACATTTTCATGTCATATTGCAGCCAGGTATTAAGGCTTGATATCTTTTGACTGGCAGGATTTTGCAAAATTTAACTAGTTTTACAGAAATAATTAATCAAACAAATGCCTTGGTTTTCATGTTTTCCCATGGAGAAGCTGAATTTATCTAGCTTTCACAAACATGGGATACTAATGTCGTCAGCCTGTATGCTATTGTACTGTACACTAGTTTACTACTCCTTAAACAATTATACTGTGCTTTGCCCTTAAAAATTTGCAAAAACAAGGTTGAATTATGAGTATGATTACTATACACTAGGGATTTAATATAATTTTTTATAGCTTTTATATCAATTGGATTAATTATAATAAATGGGTTTATTGCATCTTCTCATCCTTTTCCATCTGTGTTTCTGTTTTCCATCTCTTTCCCTATTTTCTCCCTCTCCATTTAGCTGATCTCCTCTATTCTTTGTCTAGCCCTCATTCTCCTTGATTTCCTTCTTTTATTTTTATTCCTGAGTTTTCCTTCTTTCTCATTATCCCCTGGTTTGTTTGTTTTTTTCTTTTCCCTCCTTCTTTATTTCTCRCCTTGTTTTGATTATGATTATTAAAGTTTTAGTAATTTTCTTTCAAAGAAATCTGGCAGAAAGAGAGTAGAAAGAGAGGAAGGAGGTTCGGCTCACTGAGGCTAGTTAACAGCTATTGCTAGTGACCCTGATATAGCTTTACCACAATGGCAGTAACATAATACTGAGATGGACTTTGGTGACTTTGCTTACTAACCACATCATTTTCAGAGTAAGATGGGATGAATCCCATCTATGCTATCAATACCGGGTGAGAGTTAGGGCACAATATCAAGGCACAATGACACTCCAAGCTGCCAGTCTTCCTACACAAAGAAGCATTTAAGCCAGTACAGTTACTTCCTGTACTCCGAATTCAGGAAAGGCATGTTTTGTGCCCCATAGTATACTTAATTAAAGACTTCTAGAAATGCAACTTGAAAATACCTAATGTTACTAGATAGGTATCATTGTTTTTCTATAGTGCTTGACCATCTGCCTTTTTATCCAATCTGATAAAAAAGTACTATCCTTCCTGGTTTTACTCCAGATGATCTGTGAAGACTTGTGCATCTCGAAACAGCTGCAAAGACTACATGTGTAATTGTAGATATGGTTGAAGTCTGGGATTTCATCAGAGACATCCAGCAACTGTAGCTGAATCAGGACACACAACCAATCATCACATCTAAAGAAACGTACTTATCTAGATGACAACCAACATTTTAACTTCCTTTCCTTTGCTAGAGGCTTGGAAAGCCTCTTGAATTGGTTAATTTTTACCATGATTGAAACTTGAATTGCCCTCTGAGATATATTTGTAGGATCTGTTCATTTGATTCTAGAAATGTGATCAGATCTACTATTTGGATTTAAGTTAGCTCTATAGCACTTCTTCTTCCTTTAATTTTCCAATTGCTTTTTAATGCAACAAGAACTTGTGGCTAGGGCTGACATTTACCCAAGGTTTTGGATCCCATTTTTGTATGAATCGGCTGTGCATGAAATAATATAATGTCTGCTGTTCTCATGGCTGCTTATATAGTAAAAATTGTGTGATTCTATGTGTTGTGTTGTAGGAAAGAATAAAAAAATACAGAGATTCATTATTTTATGAGTGTGTATGTGTGTACATCTTTGTGTGACAGAAGCTGATGCCTCTGACAATTTCCATTATAAGCTCTGATATTCAGTTTCTTCTGTGTTTCCTGAATTTTATCTATTTAGACTGATTTTCTCCATACTGGAGAGCACAAGCAAGACTTYTCCCTTGCCAGAAAGACAGACTACATCATAAAGGGTTATTTAAATTAACATAGTCTATTTTGAATTGAAGAAAATTAGTTTCACACATTTTATGTGTTGTTGGGAAGAAATTCAGAGACTCAGAGAATGGTTTGGGTTGGGAGAGACCTGAAAGATCATCTAGTTCCAATGTCCTGATGTGGGCAGGGAACCTTTCACTAGATCAAATTGCTCAGAGCCTCATCCTACCTGGTCTTGAAGACCACCAAGGGATAGGGAGTCCACAACCTCTCTGGGCAACCTGTTCCAGTGCCTCACAACCTTCACAGTAAAGAATTTCTTCCTAATAGCTAATCTAAACCTGCCCTCCTTCAGCTTAAGACCATTCTGCCTTGTTGTACTGCTACATGTCCTTGTGAAAAGTCTTTCTCCAGCCTTCTCAGAAGTCCCCTTCAGGTACTGGAAGGCTGCCATAAGGTCTCCCCAGAGCTTCCTCTTCTCCAGGCTGAACAGCCCCAACTCTCTCAACCTGTTTTCATAGCAGAGGATTTCCAGCCCTGTGATCAGTTTAGTGGCCTCCTCTGGACTCATTCCAACAGTCTTTTATGTGGGTCCCCACACACAGTATTCCAGGTAGAGTCTCACAAGAGAAGAGGAGAGGGGGCTAATCACCTCCCTCGACCTTCTGGTCACGCTTCCTTTGATGCAGTCCAGGATGAGGTTGGCTGCCTGGCCTGCGAGGGCACATTATTGCCTCAAGTCCAACTTTTCATCCAGAAGCACCCCTAAGTCCATCTCTGTGGGGCTGCAGGAAATACTCAGGACAAAGAGTGAAATTCATGTTGATCCTTTCTTCTATTTACTTGTTCTTGTCATCAGTATAAACCTTGCTGTGAAGACAGTTTCAAGAACATTTGTCATGGAGAAAATCTTAAAATATATTTTAGAAGATGCCAATTTCTGCAGTAGTAGAGAATTTAATTGCAGGTCAAAATTGAGCTGCACTAGAACAGGTTTTTTTTTTTTGTTGTAGCAATGTAGATTTCTCACTACTAAGGAAAATAATATAGTTAAAGAGGGATTTTTTTTTAAAGACCTAATTAAGATAAAGCAATGCAAATCTCTTAAAGGCCATTGAAATATAATATTTTGGTACTGCACCTTAAAGAAGAAACTCTTTAGCAGTCAAGTAAAGAAATGTTAAAGCTCACAAGAAGGCGAACATAAACATGAACCAGATTACTGCAGATTTGATTAGCCTTTGACAATGACATATGCCTACAAAGTAGATGTCTTGCTATTGTGTATTAAGGAGCAAATTGATCTATCCAATATAAAATCAGATTCAATTAGTGGAGCTAGCATACAGACCAGGGATCTAGGAATAATCCGTTGGAACGTTTTGATGTGAGAGTAAGGTGCAAGAACAGTTAGCAAGCTGATATTTGGAGGCTTCCTAATCTTTTATCTTTTGTTTCTCGCTGGTGGGGATACAGTGCAGATCTGCCTTAATGCCAGCGGTGCCCAGCCCCTGCAAAGAGATGTGATCCCTCCACTTTGGAATCTCTGCATTTTAAGTTTACTCTAGAGTTACTCCAGGTGAAGCTGAAATGACTACAGGGAGGCTGAAATTGCTTGAAGTTCACCTGAGTTATCAGAGTTGGTAGTGAGAACTGAAATCATGCCAAGGACCTTTTCTCGCAGGAAGGGCTTTCCACAAAATGTAACTGAGCCACTCATTTGCGTGTGTGATTTTCAGCCTTTAACACAGACAATCATTTATTTGGGTAGCTGATATTGCCCTCACACAGTTTTTCAGACTATTTTCTTATTTTAGCTATCTTAGAAGAATTTGTTCAGTAGTCTTTTTCTTAACAGATAGGAAACTGGCAGTGTAATCCCAATAACGTTTGTTTCGGTCTAACATTATTGTGACATCTGGGTACATGTACCTCTTAAAGACTGCAGAGATTTTGGAAATAGCTTTCAGTGAACAAGATTGCTTTGATAAGCAAGGCGCAAGCAAACTCATTAGAAGAAATTCACCCACAGAAGCAAGCTCTACTTGCCCTTGCAGAATAAATACTGCAGAGTAGCATAGCATTTACATTGCTTACAGTACCTGAGCTAGCTCACTTAAAATGAGGTCAAGTTGCTCCAACATTACACTGCAATCTAAAATGAGAACATATGTCTTTATCTATATCAACATATAACACCGATTTTGCTGGCTGGATATTGTTTTTCAGTGGGGATATCTCACTGGACTTTCTGATCTTTTTAGCTGCTGAATAGCTCTTCTTCCACCTCTGCAGTCTAAACTGTTTCACAGAGAATGTTGTTGACTCTCAGTAAACTTCCTAGGCAGATTCCAGCTACCTTATTGCATTATTTTGTCCAGTTTTGTTGGTATTTCTTCTGTCAATGGGTTTTGACACAGTCTCCATCACAACATTCTTTGTCCAGGGTTTCATTTCAATAATAAATCTACAAAAAGATTTTAGCCATGCTGAAGCCTATGATTTGTTTACATTTTTTTTCTCTCCTACCTAATCTCCAGTGCTTATCTCATCCTCCTCTTTTTATTCTATCTTGTAGTTCAAACAATTTTTTAATCAACCTTGCAGTCTCTGGAGGTCCTATATTTCTATCTTTTCTTTAATAAACTCAACTTTTTTCTCTTTGTCACTGTCTCTGTGATGTCTACAGCATCACCACATAATTTTTTAGAAATGTATTCAAATATTAATCCTAAAGGTATCAAATACTTAATGGAATGCCTTTGCAATTGCTGTAAAAGACGTTGCAAAACTCCTTCTGTGTCATTCAGTATCTTTTTAATACTTCCAGTAAAAAAAACCCATGTAGCCCTAGCCCTTCCAATCCTCACAACTTTTAGTCCATAGAATGACCTTCTTGCTCTGAAGGAAGAAATCAGTCTCCTGAGCCTTTATCATTCAGAGATGAAAAAAAAAAGAAGCAAGCTGCAATGCAACCAATATTTTTCATTGTAATGAGGAGATATTCTACTAGGCAGTAGGTTTTTCATAACATTTATGTCAGGACAATTTATTTTTATTTGGCAGGCTGGTGTTTGGGGGATTGTCATAGAACTTACATGGTCTGGCTAAGGAGTCCATGGCTCAAGGAGCTTTCATTGTTAGAGTATTGAAGGTGCAAGACTAAAGCTAGTAAATTAGCTTTAGAACTACAGGGTCTTGAAGATGCAGCACAAGGACAAAGTTGCCTGGGGACAGAGACCTGTAAAGAACCACTTCRGGTCTAGCAGTTCCCTGTAATGCAAAGGACTTTACAAACTCGAGGTAGGAGACCTGGCAGAACATATGGATGTATTTATTCTCATCTTGTTCATACATATATTAATGTGTTAGTGTTTTTCAGGTAAAAAAAATCTTGGGCTCTAAAGCAGAGAAGAATAGGCAGCAGTTTTGGCAGTTGCCTGCTCTTTTGGCCAAATTCTCTGTCTGGAGGAGGTACTCTTCATTGCTAGGCAAAGGCTGAACATGCACTGCAAGAGCTGATCCCTGGAGATGCAGGTGCAGTGGACAACGGGGGAGGCAGGTCCCATGGAGCAGAGGAGGGAGCTTCCCTGTACTTGTAGATGGTTATCTCAGGAGTGCACAGAGGTTTCTTCAGATTTTATTGTGGGTTGGGTAAACTCTGAAATTTCCTGTACTAGAAAGCAAGGCTGGAAGAAAGAGTTTATCCTGCAGAACCCTGATGTGTAGAAAAGTGATTCTGTATTTTAGCTTGTCTCACCCAGTAGATTGGTGTTTTTCCTCTACAAGAGTAATCACTTCTGTTTATTGCAGTCTAGTTTTAGCATTGAAAGCTTGAGATATAGGCTTATAGTAAAGGCTGCAAAATGTTTAAAAGAATGTTTTTCACCTATAATATGGAATATATATACATGTGTGCACAGAATATATTTAATTATTATTTTTACYGTTTTGCAGACAGAATCTAGAAATTCAAAAACCTGGAGGACACAAACTAAATTAAAGACAAAGTAAAGAAACAATATTAATATTTCCCAGTTTTAATGTAATTTCTTATGTTTCAAAGACATCTTGTATTGTTATGTGTAACTGACCCTTTTACTTCCACGACTTATATACAGGAAAAAGTTATTAAAGGTTAATTATAGGAGTGCAGGGAAGAAATTACTTTGAATGAGCTAACTACCAAGGCAAATTAAAGAAAGAGGAAAATGTAAAGCTCATCTAAAACAGGGAAGGTCATCTAATGGCCTATGCATTAGAGTTCATATGCAGAGGAGATTCTTTGGCCTCTGGAATATATTCAGTCCAGAGGACAAGCAGAAACCCACCTAGATAGAGGTATTACTGCATGGAAGAGAAAAGGAGACAAGGGCACATATGTGATGTAGAGTGAGGCCAAATCTTTCACAGTTTATTGAGCCAGGTACAATGCCTCATGCATGTAGCTGTTTCAACCTTTGGCACTCATCGAGCAATAAAAATAACCCCTCAACCTGAATAAGATGCCATGTCTGATTGGAAAAACAGATTAAGACCTGGTAACTACTCATAATTCTGACTAGTCACCAACATATGAATGGATTAATATTTGGAGATAAGTGAATTGTCTAAGTTAAAGGTTTTAATCACAATCTGTAAATATTTTAAAGCATTATAGATTATCTCAGATAAATGATCTACATGATTAAAGCATTAAACTAACATTTTTAGTCCAAGGTGTGGGACATTTATTGAACCTAACAGATTAAAAACATATAGTATCTTCATCTCTATATACAATGCAATTTTTTTTAAGAAAACAAGAAAAAGTCTATTAGATGGCCAAAATATAAATGTTTCTGCCACTATTCTCTGTGGGTTGTTAAACTGAAATTCCAGAGTTATAGTGAAATAAATATGTATTTTGAAAAGCTTCCCATTACAAATTGAATAATAACTRTATGAGCTTTGGCCTACAGTGAATCTTGTCAGCAATGATAAGCTAGGCTTCAGTGCATTTAACTTTTCATGAATAGTTATGTATGTAGTTAGTTATTCTGTGTGTTGGATTCAGTTACTGAGCACATCCATTTACACGGTGATAATTGGATGCCATTCCATAACTACTTTATGAAAAAAACACCAGAGCTTTAGAAGGAATGGACCTGCTTGTGCTGACTTCGCATCAGAGAGTATGAGCCTGAGAGCATTTTCCATGCATTTTTGTAGTCTTTTGCATTTTGAAAACTAGCTTTTTTCAAGTTTTACTATTGACAATTGCTTTTTAAATGCATATTTTATGACATTCAAAACAAAATTATTGTTTTGAACAATCATTTAAAAAAAACCAAAACACTAGTATGAGGGTTTAGTTCTAATAGACAAGGAGTGTGAGTCCCCCAAATATTCCTACTGCTTTAATGCATTGGCCATCAGCTGTCTGGTATGAAATGACCCTGCCTGGTTGGGAATCCARAATAGGCCATAATCAAAGTTATTTTCAAGTCTGTAAACCTATTAGTTTTGATCCATAATTTAGAGAATTTCTGAAAGCAAGATTTCTAATGAAGTAAGAAGCGGGCCCAGATAAAAGACTGAATGAAATTGTATTTTTTACTAAATACATTATGGGATTGAGATTTTGGTTAGGTTTTTTGTTGTTGTTTTCCTTTGTTAGAAAATTGATTTGATTGTGCACACAAATTTCTCATCCATAGAGCAGGAAACAATTTTCAGCTGATGTTAACTATGGATGACTTGCCAAGGATCCTTGATGAGCTGAACCAGAAGAGTWTTGTTTGCTGGCTGTCCCTTGGGAGCAATATAAATGTAGACTGAATCACGGCTGCTGTTTTTCAGAAATTCAGACCCTATCTGAAGTCTACGTGCCTGATTAGGGTTCTCAAGGAGGTACCTCTTTCAGATGAGAAACTGCATTTGAGAGTCTGGGTCTGTGTATTGGGTTTGTGTGGCCAGGTTTGGGTAGTGGAGGGKGTTACAGGGGTTGCTTCTGTGGGAAGCTGCCAGAAGCTTCCTCCATGTCTGGCAGAGCCAGTCTCAGTCAGCTACAAGACAGACATCCATAGGCCAAGGCTGGGCTGCTGGAGCAGGTGGATGCCTGAGAGGAGGCTGTGACCCCATGGGAGGCCCGTGCTGGGGCAGGCTCCTGACAGTGGCCTGTGGACCCATGGAGAGAGGAGCCCACACTGGAGAAGGTTTCCCGGTAGGACTTGTGACCCTGTGAGGGAACCATGCTGGAGCAGCCAGTCCTTGAAGGACTGCACCCTGTGGCAGCAGTTTATGGAGAACTGTCTCTTGTGGGATGGACTCATATTGGAGAAGTTCATGGAGAACTTCATGTCTCCCATGGGAGGGTCTCCAGGCTGGAGCAGGGGAAGGACTCCTCTCCCTGAGCATCAGCAGAAACCACCTGTGGTGAACTGACCATWACCCCCATTCCCTGTCTCCCTCCACCGCTGTGGGGGATAAGTTAGAGCTGGGAAGGAGAGAGAGGTGGATGCAAGATGTTTTCAAGGTCTTATTTTATTTCTCATTATCCTGCTCTGATTTTGTTGTTAATAAATCCAATTAATATCTCTAATTTGTGTTTGGTTTGCCTGTGACGGTATTTGGAGAGCAATCTCTCTCTGTCCTTATCTCAATTCATGAATCCTTGCTATATTTTCTCTCCCCTGTCCAGCTGCAGAGAGGAGTGATAGAGCACCTTTGGTGGGTGTCTGGAATCCAGCCASGGTCAACCCACTGCAGTCTACCAGCAGTTTTCCAATCTTTCAGCATGGTTTTCTCAGGAGGGATCTGCTTTCTGCCTTCATATTCTCAGACAATCCAATTGGTGAAAATTTATCTCCAAACCAGACACTGTGTATTTATAGCAATATGATGGTTTGCCTGAGCTTTGGTTGGGAAACTGATATCTGAATTCTCTTCATTTTCCTGGACTTTCAGATCCTTCCCACGTGATAGGATCTTCATTCTCTCTTTTGATTGATTTTTGATTTTTTTTGTACCTGAAATTCTTATTTCAGTTCATCTCAYTTGAACATTTTCAATCCAACTATCAAATATTCATGCTATAATATATTAATGAAAGGAAACATTTAGCTCCTCAGAGCTGGGGGTTGGAAAAGTCTTGCTAGACTTTGCTTCACTGCAGGCACAGGAGTAGAAGGCACAATTTGTACTCCTGAACAGGGCCGCTAAGTAGTCAACACTTTCTTTTGCGTTTTTATCACCCAATTTATAGAAAAGGAAGGTGTCAATTACTTCTGTTCTTATCTTCCTTGTGATGCAACAGGAGCTAAGAGAAACTGTGGTTAATGGAAGATTTGTAACGTTCAGTATTATTGTTGTTTTAACTATCAGTTATTCTTTGCAAGGGAGTAGATTAGTGCATTAGTTTAATTTCTATACATAATTTTTTATTTAACTTATTATAAAAATAATTTCTATTAACTAATAGCTTTATTCCTTCCAAGGAAAATCTAGGGTTTTAATTGAAAGTTTGGAAGCCTGCAGTCTCTGCTATCTTGTGTGAGAACATCTATTAACTGCAAAGCTTTCAGGTCTGATATCTGACCACTTTAATTGTCACTGTAATTGATTTTACCTTTGTCTTGGCGTTGTGATTGCTTTGTAATTTGTTGATGATTAATGGCTGTCCTTTGGTTACCCTGCTTGTCTAGGCCTAGAGATGTAAACCAGGTTTGCTTTGACTCTGACTTGTCCTAAAAAAAGTCAAAAACTATTTAGTTCAAATTTGTCATATGGGGAAAAAGGAGACTCAGCACATTCATGTCATCAGCCTCTCAGCTCAGCAGATGGAGAGCTACAACTTGCTTTGCAGAATGCCTCCTTTCTTTTTCGAAGAGAGATGCATGGGGACTTAGCTTTCCCTGCTAAGTGGCCTGCATCTAGGGTGGCCTACATCATTTGTCTTGCAACATCATTTGGCATGGAGGTAAACAAAATTTTTATGGACAAGCCATAGGCAAAAAATTTTTGCCCTTAGATATTTACCTAACGTTCATTTTTTTGGCCTAAAATTGAGATGTCAAAGTGTAAGAACTGAGACTAATCTTGAGTTTAAACTAAGATTTAGCTGAGATTATGATTTTGTTTTGGTTTTAGTTTTGTTTTGGTTTTTGTTGGTTTGTTTGTTTTAACTGCAAGTGAAAAGGTGAGCTTGTGTTTACAAAGCAATGAGGCTGCAGCAGATGAATGTACTTCTGGATGTTTCAGCAGTATCTGCTATCAGATTCTGGGTTTCAGACTGATATCCCCGGGCCCTAAATATAAGGTTTGTGGAGTTCTGAATGGGGTGCTATCTTTTTTTTTCTTTCCAAGTCACTGAAATAGCTTATAATTTCCTTTGTGTTAGGAAAAAATCATGTTTCTTACCAGGTTTCCCAACTTTAAACTTTCCTTTTCTTCCACTTCTTATTTCCATGTAGACATTGAGAAAAATGCAATATCAGTATTCTCCAGTGTGTGCCCTATTTTCCATCATAAACTGTAAGTTTAGAACCAAGTAATAATCTTCAGTGGTAACTTTTCAGCTGTAGCCATCAAAGAAGTGGCTGACCCCCAAAATGGACTATAATTCTGGAATAATTACTGAAATATCTGCTCAAGCCAATCAAGACACTTGTCAGTTTGTTAAGATAGAAAAGGAAAAGATGCCAACATTCTTTTGAAGGGGTTCCAAGATTTCACCACATTGACATGCAGTTGGATTTAGCACTTTGCAGCTCGGTTTGTTGAGTTCCTTCTCATCTCCATCTCTTCTCTCTGAACACACTGCTAATGAAGGCAAGTGTAGTACAAGTGAACATGCTTTTACCAGTTGTTTTGTTACCTTGGCATCAAAACACACAGTGAAGCCTGAAAAATAAAACCCCACTAGAGAGCCAAGCATTGCAAAACCAAGAAATTACAGAAAAAAACCTCCCAAATTCTTCTTATCCTGTTAAATCTATTGATTTTGTTTATACTAAGAGAGACCCAAATGTAATGTCTAAAGCACCAACTAAATGCAAATCAGAATATAGATGGATTGTTGTTTCTAAATTATTTTGAAAAATGAAACAATGCTACTGCACAGATATTTGCATCCAATATAATAAATGTTGAGAGTTCAGTTATAGGAACTGTAATAAGCCAAACAACTAAAGTTGCTGAAACTTTGCTGTGATTCTCAAATGTAAAGTTTCTTCCAGGTGTAAAGTCTTCCCTTAACAGCCCGTACCAAAACTGGAGATGAAGTTTGTGAGCAGAGACATGAAAAACAGAGAGAGACACGCAGAGTGATCTATTCCTGCTCAGGTTTATGTGAAGTTTTGTTCATACCCAGAAGTCTGTCTGCAGCAGAGAGAAGGTGCCATGGGGCTGCCTTTTGAGCTAAGGAGCACCCAGGAAGTTCTGAATAGCCAGGACTCCTGAGCCAAGGCTGTAAGGGGCCTGGCAGTGTCTAAGTAAAGCTGTGGGATGTAAAATCTGAAGGCAATGTCTGTCAACTTCAATTTCCTCCTTCTGCAAGACAATGATTTGCCTGGAGACACCCACAAGTAAGACCTGCACCCTGCAGGCTCCCACCTCCCATGAGTGATCCAGAGCCCTTCTCCCATGTCTGTTTGCAGGGGATGTGGAAGTTGTGTTACACCGCTGTTTTTTCCCTGCTTCAGAGACTGTCCACTCTCTGGACCCTTTCACAGCTCTGTACCTTCCTCCTGCACAGAAAATCACTTGGGCTTTCTGTTGCCATTTGAGCATCCTGCTTCTGTAATTGGTGGGGTAGGGAGAAGAGGAGGTTGTGTTGTTAATCACACATGGCCAAGCAAATGTGGAAAAGCAGGTATAGGTATTTGGACCTAGTTCTGTGCTAGGTCATTTCAAAATACACAGGAGCAACTCCCACAAAGCAATTGAGAAAAGCTAGTATAAAATATCTGAAAATGGTGAATCACAGTATTCAGTGATTTTAGAAAATAGTTATAAAGGGGAAAATCAAATTTCCCCTTATAAAATAAGAAAATCGATGCACTTCATAAAACCTGGAATTTTCTTCTAAACCTGCACTTTAATGATGTTGAAATCTTTAATGCCAAATGTCATATCTGTAAAAGTGGTAAATTTCAAGACTGTATTAAAAGCTTAGGGGACATTTACTTTGGAAATGATGTATGACATGACCTTCAACTCTTCATAATTTAGTAAGAATGCAAGGCTAACTAATTAGACTTCAAAATGACAGATAAGTGCTAATTATAATTCTTTTTGAATAGACAATAGAAGGTTTTAAAAATAAATGTTTTAGACAGGTGGCAGGATTTTGCTACTACTTGCAGAAATACAGACAATGTCTGCTAAAAATAAAGTATTTTTCTCCTGGTCCCACCTACAAATCATCCTCAAGATTACTTTCTTTCAAAAGAAGATATAGATGCAGCTCAGACTGAGTCCAAGACTCAGTTCTAAAAAATACTACAATGGGAAAAAATTAGTTTTCATGATTTCTCATTTCCCAGTTAAAATCATACACAAAACTTTGGTTTTATATTGTTATTAAACTTAAGTTAAAAGAGTTGGATTCCAAATATGAGGAATTTGATTTTTCAAAGCATTTTTTTTCAGAACAAAACTTCCTTAAGAACGATTAGATTACTCTGCAATTCATGTTTCTACAGATAAACTTACAAAGTGATAATTCAGCTATTTCCTGTGATAAGTGAACTTCTTAGTTTTATCATATAGCAAGATCTTATGTTCAGAAATGTACTTGTTAAATTTGGATAAGTGCACTTTTGGATTAAATTAAGCAAAACATAAGCTTGAAAAAAGAGGCTATCAAAAAACCCCCGCCAAAACCCAAACCTAACTACCCGATTACAACATCTCACATTTATGGAGGCATGTGAAGCAAGGAGAAAACTAATGAAAGGTGTAATATTCTGCAATCCTGCCCTTTTGTAAAATATTCTAGTGCAGTATTGGGTTTGCATAGTGGGGGAGATGCAGGGGTGGCTTCTGTGAGAAGCTGCCTGAAGCTTTCTCCATGTCTGACAGAGCCAATCCCAGCTGGCTCCAAGAGGGACCTGCTGCTGGTCAAGGCTGAGCCCATCAGCAACGGTGGTGGGATAAAAGGAAGGGGGAAAAGCTACTGTGCATGAGGAATTGCAACCAAAGGAGAGCAGGGTGAGAACTTGTGAGAGGACCAGCTCTGCAGACACCAAGGTCATTGAAGAAGGAGGGGAGGAGGTGCTCCAGGCGCCGGAGCTGAGATTCCCCTGCAGCCCATGGAGGTCCACGGGGGATTCAGAGATTCACCTGCAGCCACAGAGAACTCCACACCAGAGCAGGTGGATGCCCAGAGGAGGCTGTGATCCCATGGGAGCAGGCTCCTGCCAGGACCTGTGGATCCACGGAGAGAGAGGAGCCTATGCTGGAGCAGGTTTTCTGGTAGAACTAGTGACCTCATGGGGACCAAGCTTGAGCAGGCTGATCCTGAAGGACTGCACCCAATAGAAGGGACCACCCTGGAGCAGTTTGTGAAGAACTGCAGCCTGTGGGAAGGATTCAACATTGGAGCAGTTTCTGGAGGACTGTCTCCTGTGGGAGGGATCTCATACTGGAGTAACGGAAGAGTGTGAGGAGTCCACCTGGGAAGTAAGGAGTGGCAAAGACAATGTGTGATGAACTGACCGCAATGTCCATTCCCTGTCCCACTGTGCCACTTGGGGAAGGTAGAGAATTTGAGAGTGAAGCTGAGCCCAGGAAGAAGGGAGGACTGCATGGAACATGTTTTTAAGATTTTGGGTTTTTTTAATCTTCTCATTACCCTACTCTGATTTGATTGGCAGTAAATTAAATTAATTTTTCCCCTAATCAAGCCTGTTTTGCTGTGACAGTAACTGGTGAGGGATCTCTCCTTGCCCTTGTCTTGATCCACAAGTGTTTTGTTATATTTTCTCTCACCTTTTCCAGCTGAGGAGGGGAGTGATAGAACAGTTTTGGGGAGCACCTGGAATCCAGCCAGTGTCAGCCCACCACAGGGACAAACAGTTGTCCTGAAATTTTTAGACTGCTTTGTCAAGTGAACAAAATATTATACTCCTTTCTTGGTTTACTCCCCTGAAATCCCTTGATGATGAATAATGCGTGTCTAAGCTCTTTATGAACAGAACAAAGGTTTGTCAAAGAGCAGAGACCAGCAATTTTAGGGGGGTTTTTGTGTGTTTTTTTTAGGAGTTTTATTTGTTGTTGTTGTTTTTGAGCTTTTGGTTTGTTTGAAAGAGCAATTTGTATTTACCTTTTATTTTGTCTTTCATTCTTCTAACGGATAATTACTGAATCTTTCCTGTGTCTTGTTCCATACAGGAATTTGTCAGACTGGACTATTTTCATATATTCTATAGTAACATGAACCCACAAACTCATAACCCACTGATGTCATATCTGATTTAGTTTTCTCTTGTAAACAAACTCAATTGGAAGAGGTCACTATAGGTTTCTGTAAATGTATTCAGAATTCTTGTATTCCCCTCCGACTCTGCTCATGCAAACTTTATTTCATTTACCTTCACATTTGCTACTATCCTCTTCCTCTTGTCCAAATCTGTGCCACAGTGTATACTGGCCACTACTTGCATGTTGTTCTCGGGTTCGAATAAACACACGGACACAGCTGTCAGGGTTCTCCAACAGGCAGAGGCCAAAAGGGAGGAAGAAAAGAGGAGGAAGAGAGAGCCGGCCTCTGCCCTCATTTTATTTATATATTTTCAAAACCCACCGTGGATTGGAGGATGGGAATACCACCTCCTGCTGCCCACTGGTTAGTAATAATGTCTATCACATAGGTTAGGAATTCATAACAATCTTTGCCGTTAGGTCAACAATTCATGTTTACACAAAAGTGCGTGAGAAACTATTTCGCTGAACCAAAAACGCTGCACATCTGAAGAACTGCAAAATGCAGGGCCACACTTGCATCTTCTAATTTATTCCCATAGTACCAAGTTTTTGCATGAAGGGCCCTCTTTGGGAATCCCTGAGTCTACTTGAGAACTCACCGAGTATACATACACTGTCAAAGAATTTACTTCCTTGTTTTGCCCCTAATTATCCCAATCTCATACACACTGTGTTCATTCCTGAACCCCTTTGGTGTAAACTGTAGAATCACAGAGTATTCTGAGTTTGAAGGGACCCGTGAGGATCATCAAGTCCAACTCTTAACTGAATGGCTCATATGGGGATTGAACCCTCAACCTTGGTGTTATTAGCACTGTGCTCTCACCAGCTGAGTGTGTTTCTGGAGGTAGTTCCCAGAACTGTGTCCTGTAGAGATGTTTTCTGACACAGAGACCATGAATACCCCATACTCCTCCATCTGTAGCCTAATAGTAGAAGAACTCTGGTTTAGAGCCCTGAAATGTAAACCTCAGGTGATCTCAAATTATTTCAACTTCAAAAGCTCACAGAAAATAATTATTAAAAGCTTTGCGTGACTACCTTGGGAAAGGAGACTTAAGCCAAGTACTAGACTGTGTGGAAGTGGTCAGTCTTGTGGTGGTGCATCTCCTTACCCTTCCTCTCGCCATCCTTGGGCCTGATCTCAGAAGCTCCTGATAAGCCTTGACTGAACTTTTGGAGCAGTGAAGCGTCCCTAGACCATACCATGAGCCATGAACCTTGGCATCAAACTCTGTAAAGTCCCATTTTCACAAATTCCTATTAATCCCTGCTTTTGCCAATACCTTTGGCAGTGTTTCTTTAAGTGGCCAAAACACTCATTTGGTGACAAATCTCTCCAGAAAGGGTCTGACCCTCAGTCTGTACGTGATTAACTCTGTACAAGTTGGCCAAAAATGCAGGTAACATAACAGAGCAAGTGTTTCTACCTGTGTAAATAAAGGCATTGCTTCCAGCAGAAATTAATAAAGAATATTTAATGTGAACTAATAACAACTCATGCAAAGTTAATTACCGCCCTCTCCCAATTTTTCATAACTTCGTTTGTGTGACTTACCATTCTCTGGACCATTTCTTCATGTCACCATCATCATACTATACACATCCAATTCTTGTCACTCGTTATTTACTTTTTTCCTCCGTATTTTGCCATAAACTTTTGTCTGCAGCATAATACCTAGTTACAATTAACTAAATTCTTCTACATACATAAAATTTTGCAAAAAGGGTGTGCTAATTTGTAAGCTTTAATAACACATATCTTCAATATCTTCACTGAAGAAGATATTTAAAACAGTGTTTGCTATTAAATAACTTTCACTTTACTACTATCCCAAACAATCAGAAGTAAAAGGAAAAACCCATAAAAACAATCTCTAAAACCATCCAAAGATGTTATAAATATTTATATTTAATTGACCTGTGAAAATAAAACAGCACTCGGTGTCTTTAAGGGACATTTCTACAATAAATTCAATAATACTCTATGTATAGAGTCCCACTGGAAACATACAAAAATACTTAATGCTAAGAATGAGAGAAACGTTCCTCATTTGTTTATTAAAAAGAAAAATTCTGGTGTTTTCACATAGGTTATTGCAAGAGTTTTATGCTGCAAGTCACTTATGGACTAAAGAACAAAAGAAGGAAGATTTAAGATGAGTGAGCAAAATGAGATCACCATGACAGAATGCATAACAAAACAATACCTCTGAAATTTGCATGAAATGGACAGAAAGTAATGAAATATTGGAAGAGTGATGAGCTAGATATGAGGGGAATGAACAACCCATAAGCCATCTCAAATACCATCAGGAAAACCTAGAATGAGAACTGCAGGTAGACGACTTCTGTAAAATATAGTAAATTGTGCAGAGAAATGAAAACAAACCCAAACCATTTATTTCTGGTCTTCTCAGTTTATGAGTTATTAGGTAAAATTGTATTCTGGTTTATAACCTAAATTTCTAAATATAGAAACTATATCAAGCTTAGAAAACCTCCCCAGTGAGAGGGGACACCACTCAGGGGAATACTGTATGCTCTTGTTCCAGTCTTACACTTCTCCATCCAGATCTGCTAACAGCTGGTGCTGGAGATGGGGTACTAGGATGGATGGGCCTTTAAAAAACACAGTATGCTCATTCTCATGTATTCAAGGGGAGCAATTTTATGAGAATGTGCATTTTGTTATACTGCTCTGAAGGTAGCTTACACTGGAAGAGGGAGAGAGGTATATAAGCATAAAGGTGTGTTTTTACACCAGTAAAACTGCATCATGTGGAAAGGAAAGGGGTGAGAGCATGGCTTTACAGTGTATTTAAACTACCAGCAATAGATCTTTTTTCTGTTTGCAATCTGGGTTTAGACAAATGGCAATTGTTTCTGCAAACAATAATTTAAGCAGGAAATGTAATGTGTGATGTGTCACGAACAATAGCTTTCACAGGTCACTAAGCCCACCCGCCTCAGTTCCTCCTCTTGCATGTCAATTAAATCATCTGTGCTCTTTTGGGACGTAGTATTTATCACCTCTGATGGGCATCTACAATCACTAGAGAAGTGGTAGAGAGCACTTACAGCAAGAATGATAATAAGAGACTTTTGGAGGCTAACAAAAGCCAGTAACATGCAATTTACTCCAATCTCATACTGTTCTTGGCTTTTGATGTCTGTAAGTCACAGCAGATCCTGCCTTTAATCTCTACACATGTAGCTTTAGCAGCACTTCTCAGGGGAGTATAAATTGAAAGCACAGAAATGCAATACAGGTAGGGGAAAGAATCTGTGATTTATAGGCTCTCGGGATCCCAGGAGTACTAAACAGGTTGTTTTACATGAAGAAACAGTGCATGGAAGCAGGTAGACCACTAAAAGGAGACCCAGATAAGAATTACAACATGGGTGCTGCGTGAGCTGGCACGGGCAGGACGCAGGAACACCCACAAAACTGCAGATGAAATGGAAAGAATAAATTTATTTTTGTTCCCCTATACACTGTGGGATGCAAATRTGTGAAGCAGGAAGTGGACAGAGGCACACAAGCAGGGATGCAGGCACCATGGTCCATGCTAGAGATCACCCAACCTGCTGGTTTTGCCTGTACATCAGGGATCATACAGGTGTAATGTACCACCGTACTTTGATCCTTCCCACAGCAGGGCAGGAACCTCAAGCATGTTTGAAAGAGTACCTCTATGTCTATCACTGGCTTATGTTATCTAAACACAGAGGTTCTACTTGTCAAACATGCAAGACTAAACAACAATTMGTATGATGTATGTGTTTTTGTACACCCCAGATGCAAGTTGCTAGAGTGTGTTTACAATCCTCCTTGTCAATCTTCTGTTATTTTCCCACAGGTCAGAACCTGTTTTACCTGCTTGGTGAAGTGGCATTGTTAAGGCACTACAAAGCAAGCAGGTGTTGAACTCAATTTTTATTGCCTCTGTCAGCTACTCTGTCAGCAGGACCCAATGCTACTCCAGAACTGAGGAAGCAAGCCACAAACACCCTGGATATTCAGCCATTTGCAAGCTTCACCATGAATGCTGTCATCCAGAGGCAGTGCAATAGTTTAGGGTTAAACCCATATTTGCTTGGCAGATGGTTTCTTRATAGCACCAATGCAATCTGTTGCAGTAGTGGCTGTAAAAGATGAGGGTCAAATGGAATTGCTGTCCTGTAAAAATAGCAGTGTGATGTACCAATTTGTTAAGATGCTTTACTAGTGTATGCATGTAAAACTAAGACTTTTTTTCCCTACAGAGCCATATGGGACTATCTGGTGAAATAAAAAAATGATATTTTGGGCCAAGTCAGGAACAAAAACATCAACATTTCAATTTCAGAATAATATAATATTCCATATTGAATGAAGAAATAGTAAGTTCACTGTTTGTGCATCAATTCCCTTGGCATAATGTGCCAGGTTCAAAAATGGCATCCATAACTTTGGTTCAAGATGAATCTTAAAAAAATTCTTTTACTTAGGAAAAAAAAGAAGATAAATGGCCCAGTTCTGCCAACTACACAGTTTCATCCTTTCTGGTGCTGGAGGATTGGCTGCACCATATTGTGCTGGTACAGGGGGTCAGCGGCAGTTTAGTGGGATCACCATGTACCCTGGCTCAGTGGTATTTCTTGGGCTCATAAATCTCATCTATCCAATTGACCGAAACTTTACCAATACAAGTGTTCTTTCTCAGAAATAAGAAATCTGGTTTTAGTAAGAGAGGTTTCTGATTTTCACCAAATGTGTCTTCAATAGAGCTGCGATGATAAAATTTAGTCACTGTGGGCCTAATTTCTAATTTGGTTGGTTTGATTCTGTGATCTCTCTTCATAAATATTTCTAAGAACGTTGTATACAACTTTTTTTTTGTTGGAAATATTTGCCATATTTCAGTGTTCATGGCTTTGGTCTGTGATGTGGTGACAAAATTTGTCTGCATTCTCCAGCTGATGTTGATTGAAAAAATAGTTATGTGCAGTGGCTTTTACAAAGTTAATGTTATATTACAAAGTACTTAATTAAAAAAAAATTGTTTCTGTTTAATTGCATTTTATAATTTATTCAGATGACATTGATGAAGTATTTACATTAGGAAATGCTTGTAGGGTACCTTCCAATCATATTTATAGGTAGTTTGTCCTTCCTAAACAACCTTAAAGGGTGGATGTTAGTTTGCAAAGATGTTTTGATTGCATTATTATACTGTCAACAATATAAGCTTGAATGCCAAATTTGTTATTTTTATGTTTTTTAGTGGGTGCAAGAATCAATGTATATATCTTATTGCAGCTGAAGTGTCAGTCACTAGTCTCATGTTTTAAAGCTTTCCTTTATGGATGATTCAAATGCTCCTAATTTGGGGAATAAGCAGTGTTTGCTTCTGCAGCTCCTCTCTGCCCTGCTGAAAGATTCAGTGATATTAATGTTTTCTGTTAGGAAAGGACAAGTAGAAATTGCACTCAAAGTATGCAAATTATATTCATAATAAAATGAAATCCATAGTGCTATCTCAAAGAGCTACAAGAGACTCTATTTCTTCAAATAGTAACTATTTGATTACTTAATAGCCGAATTACAAAATATATCTAATAGCAAGGCTATTAGTGAGAATGGCAAGTGGTCAACTGTTCTTAGCATGAGATTATAAACTTTCATATTAGGTTAAAAGAACCTTTCTCTTAAAACTGTTTTTAAATACTTGAACCAAATTCCCCAGAGCGCTGAGTATCCTGACAGGTGTAGCTTGTAGTATTCAGCCGAGACTTGTAGCTTTTCAGACCCTTGACTTTCATCAATTTACAGGGGAATATCATCCATATTTTAAAAAAGTATTTAACTCATTATATTCTTCTGTGGAGGCATTCTCTCTGTCATAATCATGACCTGAAAATAGAACAGTGTAAGACCTTGCTGTGTGATCTGCTTCTCCTCCTTTTCTAAATAATGAATATTCCCAAAACTAGTCTCATTTGTATTGACTAAAACAGGTGGCTGAACAGACGAAAATAGACTGATGGTAATATTCTAGTTTAATCTTTGAAGCTGCTGCTAGCTGGACTTCCATTTTCCTTTTAGAGACAAATAATTTCTGGAATAAATGTACACACATTGAAGGAAACGGAGAAGTAAAAGCCAACAGTGCCTTCGCTTTACAACCTTGGAAGCAGTTAGGGTTAGCTTAATTAACAGTGATTTATGGCTTTAAGCAGAGAGTTACAGTTCTGTGTTTTCGTAGTGATAAGCAAGAAGTACGTTTTGGGTGTTTTTGGTGAAGGGTTTTAACTTTAAGTTAAGTTAAGTTATAGTTTAAGTTAAGAATTTAGATGTTACAATAGAGGTATCTATGAGTACATGACATGATGAGTGATTCGTGGAAATACTACCACATTGCAGGTAGCAAGTCCAGCTAAGATAGGTCAAAAAGTCAAAACAGTAGTTGTCTCAGTAACCTATTGGTCTAAAACACTATAAATTCTTGTTCAACACTGAGTCCTGTGACATTCGCCATTTTACAATGTATTGTTGAAATCTCACGCCGCACTGAGACTGAAGTCTGTTTGTTATTTTAGCAATAAATTGTCAAAGTTGCGTCTGTTCCTCCTCTCTGATTAAGAACCTCCGACGCAATGCCTGAAGTGTCGGAGAAGCACTCCTGTAGTAAGATTTAAGAGGATTAGTGGAACCTACACGCATAAGTAAGTGTTATACAGGGGTACCCCAGTACCGAGGAGTGATTGCAACAACTCCTCTGGCATTCCTGGGTTGTGTGGTTGTGCCTGTTGCATCACATCACCGTGTACATGCACTCAGGTCTGCAGCACGGATGAGCAGAGAAACGTCTGTGAGCCTCCTGTTTTTCACCATAAGCCTCCACCTCTGTTTCCCAAGATACTGGTATCGGGGAGGAGTTACTGCAGGTTTTTTTTCCCTCATCACCATGGAAACTCATGAAGATATGATGAAATTGAATTGCAACTTCTCCTCTGTCCTGACTGCTGTGACAGCATGGAAATGTCCTACACAAACCTTCAAGTCTGAGGGTGTTGGCAGGCACTGGTGTTCATGTTGACCTCCACCTTCTGGCACTGGGAGCACTGATCCTGGTTTTTGATGAAAGAGGATGCTATTTCTAGACCAAGCTGCTGTCTGGCCTGCTTAGTGATCCAGCTGACATTTACATTCAGAGGGAGCACATAAAGAAGGTGGTTGTTCTAAGAACAACTCAAGGGAAGCTTCTGCAGCTAATTTGTATTCAAATGCTGGCAGGTAGAAGGTAGGGGGAAAACCATGAAGGTTTACACATATTTAATATCTCGAGAAAGTGTGACCATAACACAATCATGCCACTAAATATTGAAACAGTGTTGACATTCAAGTGGCACTGAAGTTATTAACCTCTGTCCTAATTGTTCATAAAGCTATCCAGTAACCAAGCCTCTACGCATCACTTCCTGTTGATGCCGATTCACATGCACTGAGATTTTACTGTGGAAATTAGTGAAAAGTCTAATTTTGCTATATTTTTAGCCTCGGAACTCGAATACCAACTAGAATCAGTGATTCGAGGAAATCAAGCATGAATGCCTAATGTGTTCAGAACTTGTTCGCTCCTGAATGAGGTAACTGAAGTTATCTTTTCTAACACTGCATTAAACTCATGTGGGACCAGGAGAAAAAACAGTGAAAATGGGTCCCTTGAAGTGTCTGCTTTTTTATTAGTTTATATGAACCTGTTAAACTCTAATAGTATTTTTGCTTTTTAAGCTGTTCTTAATGGATATGTTATTTCTGCTAAGATCCTTTGAAACAAAGGATCAAACACTATAGAAATGAAGCTTTACCCTCAGCAAATAGGGATCTAATAGATTTTGTTAGGTTCTCAATAATATATTCCAAATCAATTAAAAAATGTTGGGAAAATTATGCCTATTTTCTTTCTCGTACTGCTGAAGCGTCCCTATTCCTTGTTTTGTCTTTGATCCACTCAGGATGAGTACATCCAAACAGTACCTGATCTGAAACTATACTTTTCCTCTACGGCTTTCTTTATAACTTGTCTGAATCTATTAAAAGTCTTATTCTTCATGGTTTGAGTTTTTTTCCTCCTAGAAACTGACAATGAGTTTCATATCTGTCATTGCCTGAATTAGGTAGGTAGCCTTATAGATTGACACAGCTGCTGTGCTTTGCCAGTCACTATCACCTCTGCTCAAAAGCTTAAAGGAGTGTACTTCTGATGCTTTGTTTATACTTGTCCTTCTAGCTATTTACAGCTCAGCAGTTATGCTGTCTGCACCATCAACTCTCCTCTTCTGATCTACATCAACGCTCCTTCTGCCTCCTTTTTCTGCTGGCACCATAGTGCTCTCCTCCCTTCTGCCTTGAAAGCTGCCCTGTCCTTCCAGCATGCCTGGACTGCTTGGATCTGTGTGGTCAGCAGGGATTAGCACTTTGTCAAAATGTTCCTTCTATCCTGCTGGCTTTTCCTTGGCACTTGTTGTTGCTTTATAGTTAGCCTTTTTTTACTGATTGTACCCTTGGTTTGACCGTGTTTCCAAATAGCTTAATCTTATGCATGTCTTTTATGTAGGGTTTTTTTCCTGCCATATTTTTAATTGAGCCTTTTATTTTCCGAAAACATTCTGCCTTTTTTTTCAATGATTTCTTTCATGCTTTGTGCTGTCCCATTTTTCCCCAGTAAAATGCTTCTTTCATTATTTGCCCTGTTTCTGTCTTCTAAGAACAAGTTGTTTGCAACTTGACTCTGTTTCTTCCTCAAATATTGCTACTTATCTCTACAGAGGTTTCCGTGAAGAGATTGGTCTGAGGCATCTTGCAAGACACTGTTGGAACTGTTGGAACAGTTCTTATACTGCTTGTCAGAATGAAATGAACTTCTTGTTACATCTATTTTTTCTGTTGCAGTTTAGTATGAAATTCATGTTTTTCCATATGTAGCACACAATCTTAGCTATAATAAGTAATTCTACAGACAATGCCATCTAACAGCTAATGTCTGTGACTCTGCCTTGCCTGGGTTTGGTTAGGTTGTCTGGTGAGTTTTTCATAATAACCAGTAATCTCACCATGGTTTCTCTATTTCCCCAGTTATTATTTACATGACCAGCTGTAATGTCACATGTGAGGTTCATATTTTCACTCATTTTCACACTCAGACAGACAGGCAATCAGGCAATTTCCAGGTTTTGGAGGCAATCCTGGATTTCAAGGCACCTTGATGATGATTTGAACATCTAAACAGATAAGAGAGTGATGTGACTGAAATTCCAATAAGTAATATTTCATGAGGGTGGGAAAGACACTAGAGAGAGCTAAAATGGATGCAGTTCAAAAACAGAGAATATTTCTGAATGTAGCAGTCTTTTAGAAAACAGGAAGTGATGTGCTATGAGACAAGATGAAAAGTTGTTTTTGTGAAGTAATGCTGCACAGGCTATATTCATAATTAGCAGTAAATGGAACAAAAAATGACCCCTTAAACATAGCCTTCTGTTTCTTCTCACCAGAGAAGAGGGACAGGTTTAACATACTTCATGTCAAATACTTTAAAGCAAGAGGAGAATTCTGTAACTGACAGAAGCAAGGTCTTGTGGGCATTCATATGTGCAGGCTGCATGCAATGAGACATAGGAGCATATTCCAGGAAATGGAACAACAGGGGAGCAAAACTGAATTTGTCTCCTTTCATCAGGTTTGGAACCAGGGCCTTGCTCATTATCAAGCCATTATTTATATCCACAGGAGACATGCTGTGAACAGAGAGGTCTCTTAGAAATATCTCTTTCACTTTAGTTGTCTTCACTTCTTGCCAGTTGTCTCTGTCTCCCTGTCCTGTTTCATAAAGGATTTCTTGCAGTTCCCTGACATCTTACTCTCCTTACAGCTTACTGTAATCTATAAAAGACAAATTTGTTCTAAGGAGAGGGAAATGTTGAAAGCCAGCTGTATTTGCAATGTTTCCTTTTTTATCCCTTAATTTGATAAATGACCTTAATGTTTACCTTCTGTTTACAGAGCCACTCTTCCCTATGTGCTACTGCTTCCACATACCTAAGAGCATTTTGAAGTACAGTACTTGCTTGCCAGCATTTTTGAGTATATTCAATTAAATACCAAGAGGGAATTTCAGCATTCGCTCTTCTGTTGTACTTTAGATGGTTCTACGGCCAGCTGCTACAGGAGTGAAAGGGTTTCTCAGGAAGAATCCTATTTTCACAGAACAATGAAGATAACACACTGTGGTCTTGCAGTAATGAATGGAAATAATATCATCAATATGAGAAAATTACAGTTATTATTTTTGTGCATAAAACTATGTATAAGAACAGTTAGGAATATGCATGAAGTATGTAACATTCATCAGTGATTATGTTAAAAAATAAAAATATACACAAAGTTCTTTAAATTAGGAAACATTTCTGTGCAGAGTATTTCATTCTCACCTGAAAACAGAATGACAGCTTTAAAAAACAACGAGGCTGTCTGGAAAATCAGCCTACAGTCTTTTAGCTTCAAGATGCTTTTCCTTTTAATCTGGGCAACTATTTACTTCACAAGTATTTCCAGGAACATACACAAAACTTCAAATACTTCGTGTTAAGCTGATAAAAAACACCTCTGTAGAGAGTGCTATATTTGGGAGAAAGTTGTAGTTTAGTTTGTCTGGATTGGCCTCCTTGAAGCAGTCCAAAAAGTCATGCGCATATGTAAGTAAAAGCAAGGACAGACAGACACTAGTTTCACTATTTTCATGTGCTCTACTTCAAAAAAGATTGTCTATTTTTTTCCTTTATTGTTACTTTAGGGTACTCTGTTGATGGAGATTTATCTAGAAACCGTTTTCAGAGTCATTCTGTGATGTTGCTTCTTACATGCCTGTATTCACCTTTTGGGAAATGTATTTCTTTCCCTGTCTTCCTCCATTCTTTTCTTCCTGCCTTTCCTCTTTCCTGCCTTTCATGTTTTCCTATAAATCCACCTATAATCATTTAGGTCATTATTTTTGAGTGAAGTAATACTACTGTAGGGAATAGACAGAAACTTCTCCTGAGGGCAATGACGCTTCCATAGAAGGGGTTTATGCAAAGTATTAATTTCCAGCTAAAGTTATATAATATTGTAAATATTCTGCTTTGAAATACTAATTTAAACTTTGATTCTTCTAGCAGTAAATCATCAGAGTTAAATACACCATCAGCAGTTTTCTTCAAGTTAGAGGAAGACTCCAGTGGATTGGGGAAGGGCAGATATGGTAGTACCTATCTGTAGAGAAGTAGATTCCAGAGAATTATACAGCAGGGACCCTAAATTCAATACTGGAAAGTTATTGCAACAATTTATTAAGCAATCAGTTTGAAGGTACCTGGAGAACAACAAGGTGGTGAGACACAGCTAATATGGATTTGCTAAGAGCAAATAATAACAAACCAGACTAATTTCCTTCTTTGACAGGATAACTGGTTTAGGGGACAAAAGGAGAAGCAGAAGATGTGATAATTCTTGACTTGAGTAAGGCTTTGGATGATATCCCCAGTGACACTTTCAGGGAAATATTATGAAATTGTGCATGATGATATTACAGTAAAGTTGCTGCACAAGTGGTTGAAAAGCTGCAGTGGGATAGTAGTTATCAATTGCTGCCTGTCAAACTGGAAAGGTTTATCACATACAATATGACAAAATCCTAATCTTAGTTCAGTGTGAGTCAATATTTTCAACAATATTTTGGAGTGCTGGAATAAAGAAACATTTTCAGCATCCTGGAGGGCCCTAAAAATGTCTTCAGAGGCATGAGTAGAAGTTAGCTGAGCTGAGTAGTATGAATGATGCCATCTCCTCCTCCAACTTTCCTCCACATCCTCTGCTATTCAGCGCTTGTGATGGAAATGTATATCGAAAATGAAGTTCTTCATTTAGTGATATTTTCCATCTTTCACACTCTCTTTCTCAATAAATAGTCTTCGTTAGTTCTGTACATTTAAGTCCATTCACACCTCTATTTAAAAGAGAACCCAGAGCAAGCTCTTCTTCCCCTTTTCCAATGCTTTTCTTTACCTTTGGATTTGAGAGGTGAATTGACATCAGCAAGATGAAATCCAACTGGAAAAAAAAATTAAGGTGGAAATTGAATTAATGGAGAAGGTCCTGCTATGCAGGAGATCCAGTTCGGTATGTTATGATGAAAACCAGTCAAGAAACATGGCAAGTACTTTTCCAAATAGCAGGAAGATGATATTCTGAAGTATTAATAAGACTATCTTATGCAGGAAGATAATTATTCTGTAGTAGCAGTAAAAGACCCCTTGCAAGCTGGATAAATAATTTCTAATATCTGTAAAATAGACCGTCTTTATGTATCATATCAGAAATAAATCTATCACTGCTATTGTTTCATGTACATTGACAGTCACATTGTAGTCTCAACGAAAGTTCCGTTTTATGGACCATATTTTAAGATGAATGTATGCAAGCTGGAAAGAGTTGAGACAGCAGCTAAATTTAAAAAAATTGACTACCAAGGAAAGATGGAAAACATTTGGTTTGATGAGTCTGTACAAAAGAAGACTTTACAGAGAAGATAGATGGGATCATGTGTAAAACATTTCTTATAAAAAGACAGTATCTATTGGTCTCCACATCTTTTGAGAGCAGGAACAAGAAGTAATTTGGTTTAATTGACAGTAAGGAGAATTTACATTAGAATCTTTTCTCAAACAAAAATCATTACTCTTTTAAAAACCACGCATAGGAAATTTGGGAAATCCACAGAGATATATATCTTTAAGTGTGCACAGTGGGAACCTGCACCAGGGTGATCAGGATGGACTCTCTCAACTTCAGTGAGTGAATAAAAATTATTGTTTGGGTTACAGCCTGCCAAGGTAGTCTTTACCAAACATGAACTAGAACTAGGAACTCTAAGTGAGGAATGCTTAGACCTGCTAGGTAAAATGAAAGAATTTTCAAATTTCTCTCCAGTTCCCTCTACCGTCACTGGGTAGCAGCTTTCCTCTGGTCTTGTTCCTAGGCTAGAAACTTTCAGTAGATACCTGCTTAGCAACATGTTTTCTGTAGTCTCTTCTGGCTCTCCTGAAAAGTATCCTATTTACTTCTCTTTCTAAGGCCCAGCTGTGGACTTTTTAATCAGATATTGTCTGGAGTCTCCTGTACCGAGCTCATGCTGAAGCCTCTCTAATGGCTATGCCTTTCAATCCCTATGTGCTCCATGCTACACTCCAGAGAGTTCTCCTATCTCTCAAAGCTCATCTCAGAATGGATTGGTTGATCTCCTGCTGTGATCTGCAGAGAATCCATGGCCTCAAAGTCTGAGGGAACAATGATCTTCAGGGTTCTTTTTTCTTTTGTGCAGTAATTGCTAAACATGACCTGTTAAAGTTATATTTAAATGTTTGACTATGCTTTTATTAAGTATTTATGATATTTAGCAATTATGAAGAACACACTTTCAACTGGCCAAGTCCATTTAAAGAAAAATTTCTTAAATGATTTTGCATAACTGCTGAATCCTTTTTACAAAGGAAAAATTGAATCTTGAACATTTTCTAGGGGAAATTCTCATTTTACAGTTGTGTTAGACAATTGCATTTTTAACCTGCCAATGGGAAATTGGTTTGAAATCAATGTATTCATGCTTTAGTTTACAGATAGGTGCGCAGTGGGCAGAATATTTGTGCGTTGATATAGCTATCATTCATCAAAACCTCATGGTAGTATAATGTAACCATTGCTTTGTAAAACAACATTCTTTGTAGGAGATATCTACTGTAAGTGATTTGGATAAACTGTGTGACTTTATATTTTTCTCTCTATGGCAACCTAAGCATGAAAGACTCTGAATTCTCTTTCATGGTCCCTACCTTATAGTACAGGTCTGCTTAACTGTGTGACTGCCTATCTGGTTATTTATCTTAACATTTAAGTTGGGAGGAACACTTTTGTTAAAAAGATGTTTTTTACAGGTGTTTTCCAAAGTTA
The DNA here is from genome assembly GCA_018881555.1 of Amblyornis subalaris. Classification (NCBI taxonomy): domain Eukaryota; kingdom Metazoa; phylum Chordata; class Aves; order Passeriformes; family Ptilonorhynchidae; genus Amblyornis; species Amblyornis subalaris. Next base: position 2,411,749 of record JACAXG010000051.1, on the reverse strand, counting down.
CTCATTCTCTGTTAACAGCACTATGGGAATCTATGGTGGTGGTGGGTGTTTCCTCATGCCTGCTATGGCACTCCTTTACTGGGGCATGAACTTTTGTACAACAGTGCTTTTGCCTAAGGCAAGATAGACAGAGACAGGAGATTTCTGAAGTCCTGTAACCTCATTCTATGTCTTCATATCATAAAAAATGTTTTCTCTGCTTTATTGGCTACCAAATTCTGCAAACCTGATTTCATACTGGATAGGGACTGCTGACTTGCAGGTATCAGGTGAAAGTCCCAGCAGCTGTGGTGGTTCCCAGAACAGAAACCCTAAGACTAACAGAATAAATACACCAAAAAGCATACAACTAGTCTGACCTCTGCCACATACAGTCTGCAGCTTAGACAATTTCTACTGTTTTAAGAAATACCAAATAATGAATTGCCTCCTCTCACCTTTCACCTTCTGGAAATCTCCTTTAAAAGAATTTTTGTGTGTGTTTATATGAAAAAATGTGTGTATACATTTTATATTGTATGAAAGTAGTTGTACTTACAATAGACACTTGAAAGTCACCATTTCCTTTGTAGTGCACAATTTTCATAGTGGCAGCTCAGAGTGACTATTGTGCATCTCCAGTTGTGTCCTTCAAGAGTAAAATTGTTGAAGGTCTGGATGTCTGATAGCTTTATAATCATCCTTTCTGCTGAAATGAATAGAGAAATCTGTGCTTTTACATGACCTTGGTTGTTACATACTGTGATAAAGTAAGTTTTATGTAGAAAATTATAATTGTGAGCAAATGATAAGGTTGTATTCAGTCTCTTCTCAGAAAAGTTTAATAGTGATTAAAAATGTCACCTGATTTTCCAGAAAATGATATTGATTGCCTAGAATAAGAAGGCACTTTCTTTATTGTTCCAGTTTCAGTGCATTTTTAGAAGGCAATCATGCAAGGTTTCCTTGGTGGTTGTGGTGCCAGTGTGTGGTATTAACTCTGTATTATAGACAGTATCGGATTCATCGTCACTTTCTGCTATAAGAAATCCTTTCTTTAGGGTATTTTCAAGACTAAATAAATGAAGTGACAAAATATTTTGGACACATTGGTGTATTTAACTGCTTATATGAAGATAATTTAAAGCACTTCAATACTGAGATATTCAGAGTTCTAAGACAGGTGGTTACAGAACACTCAGATTAGTTACTATTCATCCATAAACCAAGAGTAGTTCTAGTTGTAGGCCATTTTGAAAGTGTGATATCTATAATAAGTAACTTAGAAGTGCAATGCATTGTGTAGCCATTCTTTGAACCTTGCCTGTTAACCATAGAAGTGCATCACCCAGTTCAATGTTATACATGCCTCACTACATATTTATCAACTTTTTGAGTGATTTAATGTTTTATGCCTTTGGGTAAATGATTCTTTGTGAAACTTTTTGCCCTATAAGTTTAACTGAGATCAATGTCTGAACATTATTATAATCCCCCCACTTGAGATAAAATTATTTGCAGGAAATATTTCAAATATCAAGCTATAACTCAAGCTAGGTTAGAAGTGGGGGAGGATGAGTGGCAGAAAGGATTAGTTCCATGTCAAATATGCAAGAGCTGAAAAACAAGCACAAATCATTGCAGACAAAATCACAGCACACTACACACATAAATAAAACACCAGACACGATCTGAAGAAATACAACAGGGAGTTTAGTTGAGCTCAGAGTTAACATATTTTTCCAATTAGATGCCAGGTTTTAGCAAAACACTATTCTGACCTTTACCTTTTAATTTGATCATTTATACAGCATAGATTTCCAAAACCACAGCATCTTAAGTGGTGGTCTTGGTTTTCTATTTTTTACTGTTTAGATATACTGAGAATCAAAAACAACTTAAAAAAAGATGGAACAGCTTTGAAGCATCCTGGGAAAGAGAAAGATGAGCTCAGGATTGGATTTTTTTTTATTGAGGCTTCTTTGATTTGATAACTTTATTTGGAGTATCAAGTAAGGTCACCAGATGATGGATGTATCACTTCTTAGTTAAATTTCCATATTTATCCTATGTAACTACTTTATAGGTGTCTGTTTGGACTGATTTCTCAGAAATATCTCAGATCTTTGTGTGTATTTGAATACACTGGCTGACCAAGGAGATTCTCTCTGCTCCAAGAGGAGTTTAATCTGCCCCCTGTCTGCATCATTTGTCCTTGTACTGCTGCCAAGCCTGATGCATGAGCAATGAAGAATTAAACCTTCAACACTTTAGTCCTAAGGAAAAGATAAATTCATAATATTTCTGAAAGTTCTGCTCCTTCTACCACTGTCACTTCTCAGGTTTCAAGCCTCTTCCAGCTGCTCACACCACGATTTTCTGCTGCCAACACGAGGGTGTTTTTGCAAACTGCTCTCTCACTCATGGTCCTGCAGTGTCCCTCAGCAGCAGAGGATGCCGTCAAGGGTGGGAAGGAACTGGTTTCAGCCCATTATTGAATAGAATGAGGTAGCAGTGATGACAGCTCTCAGCTTGTTGCCCTGAGAACAGCAGTGCAAAGTGATTACCATCAGTCACTGTCCCCAGGAGGTCTTACTGCTACCATCTTGGTGCATACTGGTCTTACATCAGTCCATCTTAATCCTTTTATTTTGTGACATGCAGATGATACCTAGAATACAAAACTGGTGCTTCCAAACTCCTCATGTATCATGACTATTGGACAGCATCTTTTTGGTCCTCTTTTATTTGGAATAAGACTTTTTTTTTTGTTTTCCGTAAAAATTTCAGTGATGGTGTGTTTCACAGGGACCTATTTGCTGACCAGGGGCTTCAAGTTCTTCTGTCATTGAAACTATTTTGAGAACCATAGCTAGGGAATGAAGAGACCTGCACATGGAATAATCTTTGCTGGTTATCTACAAGAAAGCAGAAATTGATAGGTGCCATCACTATAAAATAAATACATCATAAAATACATGACTACTGCTTGAAAATTTTTCAAGACTGCATAATTTTTTTTCTGTTGTGTTTTCTCACAATTAAAATGCAAGCATGTATCAATCTGTGTGTATGTGTGTGAATATTTCTCCTCTCTCACAAACACCTTCTTTAAACAGGTTCTTTAAGCAGGTTTCGACCATGTGAATATGTGGCTGCCTCTGTGTAAGGCTGAAACTTCCCCAGAAGTCTGTCCATTCAATTACTTAACCTTGATAAAGAGAAAAGGTTGATATAGTCATGGTTAATGAGCCAATTATTTAAAAATACCAGCCATCAAAGTGTTTTATTCTAGTTAACTACGTACATTCATTAAAGTCATCCCAGCCTTCTATTTTATTGCTGTTCTTATCAATGAGCCATTGTCAATAGGAGTCCTAATTGTTCAAGAATCCAGATATCCCAGACCACCTAAAATATCTAGGTTATGAAGCAGTTCAAACTATGTGTCCTTTTGCCATCCAACTACCTAGTCAGCTAACTAATTTTGAATTCCTCAAGCAGATGGTTCCTCAAGCAGAGAAGAAACAAAGACACTAAAATAGGAAGGTGCTCAGTTTCTCAGGTCCCGGGAGCAGTTTTTTGTCTCATATGCCCCTGGCTCCTATCGCCATGTCATAGCTCTCCCCTCATTCTCCCTCTTCACTGCTTCTTCCTGACTCTTACATCGACACACAGATCCCTCCTGCCTCTTTTGCTTAGGCTAGCAATGGCTAGCCGTGCTAGCCATGTGACATGTCATGGATAGTTTGCATGGTGAGTGCATGCTGGCAGGACAGCTGGTCAGTGGGAAATTCTCAGACAGCTCCTCTCTCTGGGCCATGGTGCGGGCCAAAGGAAAAAAGGTAAAGAGAGGTGTTCCAGCCTTTTCTGTTTCCTGGTTTTCACTCGGTTGCTAATTTTCATGTGACTTTTAGGAACCTCACATACTTTGAAATTCCTATGGCTCTGTCATCTTAACTTGAAATTGGCTACACGTTGAAAGTTACTGACAGACACAGAAACCAACAAAAGATGTGTCTGTACACATGTACATAAGTTCACACATACTAGATCATATACAAATGTGATTGCATAAGCCTCGAAAGAAAAGAAAAGCAACTGGTGAAGCCTTTGGGTTTCTGGAAAGCAAACATAGCCTAGGAAGATTATATTGTCACTTTCCGAGTCTTAGATGTGAAAAGCCAACAAATCTCTCTGTCCTTACACAATTCCAGCATCTGTGCATGAAGCACCCCTATAAAGCCTAAAATGAGACATGAGTAACCTATGATAGGCAGAGATAATTGAGCAGAAAGTAATGACTAGAATGAGATGGAGGTATCATATGGATGCTGTCTAGTTGCTGGCTTTTGTCACTGGAATACAAAACACTTCAGAGGAGGCAGGAAGAAGGAATATGATGGTGGACCTTGTATCAGTGCTGATTTATAAAGTGGATGTATCCTTGAATAGTCAGAAAATCCATTTTACAGCAGAAGTGTTTCTCAGACATATTGTGAGCTAAAAAGCGAAGAGGTAGGTGCCAATTTTTCAAACTCAAGTTTACTCTAGTCTTAGAAATTAATCACAAAACATGAAGTACAGAAAGTCTGCAGAGACTTGCTGACTGCCAAATGAAAATTGGTTTCAGGTATTAAATTCTGTTAAATATCAGTAGTTATATTAATATTTTTTTACAAGCTACAAACCTTTTAGTTTGTTCAGTAAAGGTTACTAGGTTTTGCTGTCCAAGATTTTTTTAAAAAATGAAAGTGACCCCATGCATGTTTTGAACTTCTGAATTGTGAAAGTATTAGTCCCAGGTGATCCAAGGCACAAACAGAATAGCTAAAATAAAAATTCCTATTTATCCCATGTTTGTTTACTTCACAGAAATGAAAATACCAGACTAGACAAATTCAAAGGGACTTTTGTACAAATAGCTTTATTGATTGCCAAAAAGCAAATAAACTGGAGAGTAGAATTCCCTTCACCAAATGACAAATGCATTATAAATCTCAAAGACGTTTTTCATCTTGAAAGACTGCAATGTAGCTCCTGGAAAATATCAGAGAACATTGATCGAAGTGTTTTATGCAGTAGCATGTTATTTTGCAACAAGTAAATTCTAATCTGTAATATTTGTATAGCAAAATAAAAAAATTCTTTATTTTGGTTACACTAATATTCCTTGCTTTTCCTCTTTTTCCCATGATTGCAATTATTATTCTTTCACAAGGATTACTGCATTACTGTTTTGCAGTTTGATTACTCCAGATTTCAACCATTCGTTATGTTGTTAATTTTTCAACTACAAAGTCAAATGGTATTATTACACTGCAAATTGGTAAATTGTTTAGTATACTTGTAGTAAGTGTATTACTGCAGAAACAATTGTATTTTAATTAAAAAATGCAACCCTCCCAAAAAACCCAGCCCAAACAAACAAAAACAAACTAAAGATTTTTTGGCTTTGTTTCACAAGATTTTCCTTAACAGTATTTACTYCACCTCCTTTTCAAGGACAGCTTCCATATCCTTTAGGTCTCTTTCAAAGAGGAACTCAATTATACATCCCTGTCACCTTTTGTGATGACTGAGTTGCACAAAACAGTTTAGTTTAGTAATTTTCAGGCTTTCTTTTTCTGTAATATCCTCCATCTAGATGAAACATAGCTAAGAACAGACTTGACAGAAAACATAAATAGGGAAGGAATTTAAAAACAAAATTCGAATTTCTGCATATAAATATTGTATTTCAAATTTCTACATATAAATATTGTATTTTACAGGCAAAATTTTTATTGCACTCAAAAAGCCTCAGCTTCCAATAGCAGATTAATATGAGCCCAATCATTGTACTGCCTATGCACAGCAGGTATCTTACTCTGTCTCTCCACTGGAACCATTGCAGTTTTCAATGGAACTGATTTAAAGTGTAATATTATGTAGGATTTCTTAAACCTAGTTTTGAGAAGACTTCAAAAGCAGAGGCAAGAGGTAAAGGATCTCACAATAGTGACCTTTTCCTTGCTGTGGTTACTGTCTTAATGTTTTTCACAGAGGAAATCAGGCCAGCCAGTCATGCTTTTTTTGGCCTCTAATATTCCTCCAGAACCATACAYATGGACATGAAAATGCATTTACTGGTTTCATGTTTTTCCTCCCTCTGTCTGATTGTATGAATCTCAGCTGCTTGTGGAACCGTGCCTACCATGCATTGAAATTAAACTTCTTTGCCTTTGGCTCACATATTTTTTCTGCAGATGACAAATAGAACCAGTTCACAAGTTCCAGTCTGATGTATTTTTTAAAGGGTTTGAAGTGCAGCTTTTTGATTCAATACAGTGTACAAGAGCATCGTCAGGGAAGCAGTTTTTTCAAAGAAAGTTCTAATCTTGCAGTTGACAGTTGAAAGAAATGTATCGACGGAATGATTCACCTTTTTATGCACACCTTCAATTTCTCTTGCAGTAAGCAAGAAAGGATTCAGTGTTTCTCTTGAACACTGAGATCCCAAATGCAGCAATACATTTTACATGCAACTAATAAGATTTTACTTATAATTGATCTGGGAATCATTAGGAAATGCAATTGAATTTGAAACTGATGACTGACAGGGAAAATAGAAATGTGCCCTAAAACTCTATAACAAAATAGCCAGACTTCTCATTCATGCTAGTTGCAGTCTACTTACTGAGTTATCTTCCTGAATATGCCATCATTTCAGTGAAATACAACAAGTGGGAAAGGTACTTCTCCAGACAAATGCAGACATTTAAAATCATGTTCTACCAATCTCCCCTAATTACTAGCTAGAAGGTGTGTATGTTTACCGCTTTATTATGAAAGCTGCACATCATAATCACTGATACACCTCAATATCAGCAATTGTTAATTTTGAAGTATTTAACAACTCTTTGTTATTTGCCAATTTAATTCAAAAGGAGATGTGACATTACTGAAAATCTATAAAGACATTTTCCTTTTCTTTCAACAGTACTTATCCCATGATCAACAACCCACAGAGCCAGGTTTATTTTTGCTTGTAAGGAGGACTTTTTCTCTAGGATTTTCACCAGGTTGGATGAATTAGAAATGTTTTTGGATACAACAAAAATCTGTTAGATTTTTAAAAATGGAAAGAAGAATACATCATCTCATGTAGAGCATATGTTTCTCATACAAATACAGGATTCTAAGAGGTTTAATGACATCATTCCTCTGTATTTTACTCCTGTGTTGTGTATCCAATACTGGTTACATTGATGTTGCTCCAACTCCTTTCACAGAAGCAACAAAAGGGTAAGAAAGTGGTAAATAGATGCTAATCTGATAAAAAGATTCCCATAAGGAAATAAAAAAAAGTTGGAAAAAAATTACGGAAAATCAGTAGTCTCCACTGAAGATGTGAGATCAATTTCTTCTTCAGTAAAATCCAAGTGAGGAGGATGAAGTACATTCTGTTCCCCTATAACCTGTTGTTATTTTTATGTGAGGCACGTCAGCCAGGAGAAACAAGTCTCAAATACCAGATGTTCAATGGGATGATCACAGGATGTTGCCTCAGATTTGCCTCGGAAGGTTATTACTTGTTAAACAACTTAAAACAACTATTTTCTATGCACTTTTCTGATGGACAATTATTATTCCTGGAAGTTTTACTTTTCTCATCCCTTAGTTTTAAAGACTTGTCTTGTTCTCCAGACTGGTTGCTCTAGGAAGAAGAAAGAACAGTCTTGCATTGACCTTAATGGCCTACCTTCCTTCTCTTTGATGCCTGAATGATGGATTGCTCTCAGTGATTCCCAGACTGTTCTCACTTTTCCCAGTACAACATCTCAGGCAAACGTCTGAGAAAAATACCTACATGGCAGGACTGCCTAGTAAAGCAGAGGACTTTTGTTCTGTTTTGTTTTGTTTTGTCTGGTTCAAAGCCTCTAATACCATATGAGCCATACATAAATTCTCCTGCTCTCTAGGGCTGAGAGAGAACAAATTATCCTTAGGCTTGGTTAATGTGAATGGAAATGTCCTCATGTCCACCTAACAGGCAGATGTTGTTTTCTCATCCTACAAGGCTGACCAAAGTGTTACTACCCACACAGGTTGACAGTCCCAGTCTTGCAGCTCACTTTTTTTGGTACAAAGTGTGATGGTTTCCACTACTTTCACCAAGAGTTTGCCTTCCTATTTACTTAAGACATGGCCAAATCTAAATGTGAATCTACTTAAAGTAATTTTCAGTATGGATGAATTTCTCTAAACAAGAAGTAGTCCTTGCTCTTCCAGCTCAAGCTCATGCCATCTAAAATACCTGTCACATGACACAGTGAAGGTAAGAGGCAGATGTTACATGTAACACCTCTATGTAGAAATGATGTCTTTAAGCACCAAACCCCCAATATTTGATGAGTGTACCAGTTTCGTCCTTAGAGAAAGATTGGTGATTTTACAAGGTGAGCTAATTAGGAGCTATTTCTTGGCTGTAGGTTTATAAAGAACTTTGGAATTTGAGCTAGGTTTTCAGTTTTCTGAAGAAGTAGAGGAGAAGGTAAAAGTCACAGCAATTTCCTACCAGCAACTTCCCAGTCACATCACATACAGACAGGTTATAAGGTGCCAAGGTAGAGTTCCCTCTGCCTGTTAATGGCTGCTAAGAACATGTCTGTGAAATGACCTTATACAGCTCTGTTCACACAACTGTAAAACCTTTACAGCAGATATGATGTCAAAAAAATTCAGGCCCTTTCCCCTTAAGTAAGTCATGGGCTGGACTTGCCTGCCTAACTATCTAGTGCTATTTTAGATGCTCTACAAGACTGGGATATGCCTGGACTCCAGGTTCTACTTTTAAAATTGAACAAATTTCTTGTAGACCCTCTGTCATGTCTCCAACCCCATGTCAGTGTCCTGAATGCTCTATGGTGTCCTGCATCTAATCTTCTGTATACACTTTATCTGGAGTCACTAGTAATCAATGGGCACATGGAAAATCACTGGAGGAAGAAAGAGAAGTCCTTCAGCAGTATGAATTATATTCTTTTAGATATTCACAAGTATATGTATTGAGCTGTATTCCTTTCCCTATCCCCCATCATAGATTCATAGTATCATAGAATGCTTTGCGTTGGAAAGGACCTTATAGATGATCTAGTTTCAACACGCCTGCCATGGGCAGGGACACCTTCCACTAGGCCACGTTGCGCAGAACTCCATCCAGCCTGGCCTTGAACATTTCCAGGGATGGTGCATCCACAACTTCTCTGGGCAACCTGTTCCAGTGCCTCATCATCCTCACAGTAAAGAATTTCTTCCTAACATCTAATCTAAACCTTCTCTCAATTTGAAGCCATTCCCCCTTATCCTGTCACTATATGCTCTTGCAAAAAGTCCCTCTCCATCTTTCTTGTAGGCCCCCTCTCAGTACTGGAAGGATGCAATTAGGTCACCACTAAGCCTTCTCTTCTCCAGGCTGAACAAATCCAATTCTTTTAGCCTTTTCTCAGAGAGATACTCCATTCCTCTAATTATCTTGGTGACCCTCCTCTGGGCTCGCTCCAAAAGTTCGATGTCCTTCCTGTGCTGGGGACCTTAGAGCTGGATGAAGCACTTCAGGTGGGGTCTCATGAGAGTGAAGTAGAGGGACAGAATCACCTTCCTTGACCACTGTCTTTCTCATTTCCAAAAGTCCCGTTTTTTATGACATTGGTGCAAAGCTTTTCACCTCATTTTTTGCCCATCGTTTCCTAAAATATTTCATTTTTTGTACAGTTGCTCCTGTGTCATATTCACATAAATCTCTCTGTCTAGAGAAGGGCATGTCCAATCTACCCTGAGTTCTCGGTTCAGTCCTTCCTTCTTCCCTTTTAGCATTGAACTATCTTTATTTATATTTGCATCACATTAGCTCTTTTTTCTGTGCACTAGTTTGTTAGCTTTACTCTCTTTTGTCATACGTCTTCCTGTTTTTCTCACTGTTACACCTATCCCTTTCATTTAATGTCTTTGTTTTAACATATCACACCAACCAACCTTCATTTCTCCTTTTTGCAGCCTAGGTTTTTTCCTTAGCACATTGTCCTATTTTTCTTGTTTCTCCTTTACTTCCCCCGAGCATTTTTACAGTGTCCTTTGTCTGCCTTTTTCTGTCACATTATCCTGCTTCTGCTCTCTATTTTCTCTAGAGTGTCATTTTGGTATAAAATGTATTGCATGTTATTTATTCTCTACAATTTGGGGTGAATGGACCTGCCTGTATATAGAGACACATTTACACATAGTATCCTTCAATTACTTCCAAATTGTCACTATAATTTCAAGAGTACACTATATTTATAGTGGTTGAATTCTCCAATGTTTAATGTACTATAAATCTTTCATTCTTATTTATTTATACCCTGTCATAAAGAGGCAATATCTGAATTTTCTGTTCCTCATGTGCATTCTTTTAATGGTCCAGACTGCAGCTAGGTGAGGATGTGCAGGTGTGTAAATTGGGGGCAATTGAGTTCTTAGTCACTGAGYTCCCACAGTGCCTGGAGAGGAGGAGTGTTTGGCTAGTGCAGTCAGCAGCACCAATGCATGGGAGGTGCAACTGGGGTCATCACTATTCTCCACGAGCTAGCAAGCTGCAGCTGGCACCAGAAAAGAATGTGCAGTGCAGGCTTTTCCATTCTAATCCTGCTTCAGTTGCCATTGCTTCCACAAAACCACAGGGAAGGTTAGAAAGTCCTTAAGTATCCCTCAAAGCCTTTGGTTGGTGCTATGCTGTGCAGGGAGGAAGTCCCTGGGTTCTGGGAGTGCCATTTTTCAGGCATGACAGTGACTCAGAAAGGCACAAAAGTTGCATATCTGGTGTAAAAATAGACAGTAATGTTGCTACTTTGTTGAATGGCTTTGAAATACAGAGAAAACTACTATATTCTGATGCTGTAAGAAAAGTTAAGTTTTGTTGCCTGCTTCATTACTGAAGAAGACGTGTAAGAGGAAAGTGGTTGCTGCAGAGTTAAAGTTTCCTTGAAAATATATGAGATGAAAGCATGTAGGAGACAGGTGGCAGAATGGGCACAGGGTTTAGTGTATACACAAAAGAGCACAATTTAAAATTTTACTATACCTGGAAAAGTTCATTGGAAAGAGACCTAAGGAACTCACCTAATCAACTACCTTACCCTAAGGTAACCTATTTTTTTCATTTCTGGTTTTCTAAGATCTGCTCAACTTTCTACTAAAGACCTCAAACAATGAAGATGCCATAGATTCAAGGTGATCTATTAATGTGTTTCACTTCTAGTCCTAAAATATTTTACTAATGTCTTACCTCTATTATTGTTCTTTGTAACTTCAGGTATTGTCTTCTCATATCAACTATGCACGTCGAATAGAGATTAATTTCTTCTTGTTCCTGCAGCCTTTAGGGAACTGGAGACTATTTTCAGAATTCTTTTCTCAAACATTCCTTCTTTATGCTAAATAACATCAGGTTTAAGGTTTGTTTTTGTTTGCGTTTTTTTATTTGGTTCGTTTTGGTTTGGGTTTTTTTTAGCAGATTGTTCTTTATGCATCTGATGCTTTGAAGTTTTTCTAATTGTTCTGTTTCCTAAAACTGAGCTCATGCTCTTGCTGAACAAAGCAGGTATGATACAGCAAAGAAAGTGTTTCCGAAGAACCAATAAGTTGTTCTGCAGCTTATGGTTAGCTATTTCCATTTTCACATGCTAGATTATTTTCTGGACTTTATATCTATTCTGTCAAGACCATTTCGAATTGAACCCTAGTCTCCAAAATACACACATTTCCACCAGCCTCCTGCAGGCAGCAGAGTTTAAAAAAACTCCACTCTTCTCTGTCATTTTTGGTCACAAATGGAATTGTTGAATGAAGCTGGATGCAGAGCAGAAGTCTGAGGATCTCCTCTTTATGTGACATTCTGACAGCAGACCTATTCCAGAATGATTTAATCTTGCGCATGTTTTCTTACCTTGCTTAAAAAACTCTTGTGTGAGAGTCATGATGTACAGGATAAGCTACTTCTGTTGAATCCACAAGATATGACTATGATTTACAATAATATTTGGTCATTTTGATTTTTTTTTAATAAATTGTAGGCTTAGATTTCAGTTGTTTTGGGTATTTTTCACATGAGAATTCACATTATGCTAACTGGCCAAAAGCCCCCTGCTCTCTATTTCATCCTTTTCTATCTTCTATGCTTCACCTCCCATACATAAATGCTTAAAGGTAAATGCTGTAAGTCTGAGATTACTTTTGCTGCATCTTTATCCTTGGATGAAGTCCAGTTAGATTTTTTTTTTTTTTAAGTTAGCACTACTTTAAAGATCTAAATTATTACAATAGTTTGTGGGAGATGTGGGTTTGCAAAAGAAGCGGAGCCAGCCCCTGCAGAGAAGTCATCATCCATTGTGAATCTATCACCTGCAATAAGACCTTGGAGACACCCCCTATTGTGAAGACATCTTCTGCTGTTATCAGGGGTGCTTATCACACAAAGGCCTGAGGGCAAGAAAAACATTGTGCTAATCTGGCTCTGATAAAAAAGCTAACAGCAGAATATACAAGGTTTCTGGGAACTGGCTTTTGAAGTTCTACTGAACATAGCAAGTTTTACTGTATATAAGCTGACTCCATTTTACAAAATACAGATTCACTTGCACCAGCCTGTGTCTCGCATTTCATACACTACAATAGTTTGTAAAATCTTAGTTTTATGTTCTAGGGTCATTAGCATATTCTTTTGTCAACAGTGTGATGAGGACTTTTTTCACTGGACTCAGTTGTGAATTCCCCCATGTTATGAGAATGAGTAACTGCTGGCGATCTTTTGCTGCCTACATTACTCTTGTTTGCAGTTGGAAAGAGCATTGTACTTTATTTGCACCTACCACATTCACCTGATGATCTGAGGTGGCTTGAAACAGACTTCGGGTAAATTTGAGAACCTCAGGGCTTCTGTTTCACAGGACAATTGCTAACTACTGGCTATTTTTCTGTGACATGGAAAACTTGATTTCCTTTTGCTACTACCGTTAACTTAGATGCAACACTGATGTCAGGAATTGCCACAGCAATAGCTAAGCCATCAGACAAGTCAAAGTACATTCCCCTGGTTTAAAAATGTTCATGGGTGACTTTATTATCTAAAGTCCTAAGCATCTTGCAGGCATCTTCTTTTGCTGTGCAGTATGTCCATAAAGTGTGACAAGATCAACTAAAAGATTATTTCGAGATGATGTGCATGGTGAAGTTTGAGTCAAAATCTACCAAATTCAAAAGAAATAGTGTTTATTGCTTTGGGGTTTATCTCAAGCATTTTGTTTTCTTAAATTTCATGGACAGAAGGATATTGTATTATCTCACTTCCTTAAGGATATAGACTTCAGAGATATTAGCTTCTATTTGTTTATTTATCTACCTAAAACTTTACATAACCCATTAGGATTACAAGTATTTTTATGTTTAAAAATTGAAATATATTAAAAGCAAGCATGTGATTTCTATCACTAGGAATACTTACAAAAGCTAGAAGATGGAGGTCATGGTTTAAATCCTGTCAGCAATTAAGTGTCACGCAGCCATGTGCTCACTCCTCCCTCCCCTCCATGGGATAGAGAGAATTGGAAAAAGACAAAACTGACAGGTGGCGATAAGGACAGTTTAAAAATGGAAACAAAGTAAATAATAATGATAAAAGTAAAAAGAGAAAGAGGAAGAAAACTCAAGACAGGTGATGCACAATACAATTGCTCACCACCCGCTGACCAATGCCATTCCCAAGCAGTGACCGGCCGCTCCTAGCCATCTCCCCCGGTTTATGTGCTACACATGATATTGCCTGGTAGGGAATATCCCTTTGGCCAGTTCAGATCAGCCCTCCCAGTTGTGCTCCCTCACAGCTTCTTGTGCACCTGTTCACTGGCAGAGCATGGGAAACTGAAAAGYTCTTGAATTAGAGTAAGCTCTGCTCAGAAACAATTAAAACATCAGTGTGTTTTTAATACTATTTTCCTAAATCCAAAATCCTAAATCCAAAACACAGTACTATACCAGCCACTAGGGAGAAAGTCAACTCTATCCCAGCTGAAAACAGGACAATGGAGCAGCACATCTTATGACCTTATCGTCAGTAGAAGTAAGTTTTGGTGGTATTAATATCTGATATTGAATGCTTTTGTTTTGTTTTTTTAAGCAGCTGCAATCTAGAATATAGAATTGCAGTGATACAGAGAAATGAGATGAAGTAGTGATTATTGGATTTTGTTTTGCTCACTAAAATGTGATATTTCTATGCTCTTGTGTAAATTAGTATCTCTTATCTGCAGCCTGAAAATTTAAAAAATAAGTGTTATTTCATTTAACACAAAGTGCTTCATTTAACTTGAGAAAAATTTCCAGGGAAGAAATCAAAGTCTATGACATATAAATCTTTGCATTCAAGATACTTCTCTCCTACTGCAACCACTATGAAACAGAGTCCTTTGTGCCAAGCTGTGATTGCGTTTACAGTGTAAAGTGATATGGGAGAATTTTTAATGGAGAGAAGAAGGAAGTTAAAACAGGAAATCATTCAGTCCAGCTTTGTTTATTTCATCTTCCTGTGTCTGTTTCTTTAGGAAAGGGGAAAGGAAGGCTTTACGGAGACTTGCAGACATTTAAGTCGAATCAGATGTGTACTAAAGGGGTACAGTTCAAAGGCTCATATAAGAAGAGCGAGCATACCACATAAGCCTCTTAATAGATTTCAGCTCCTTTATGTGCTGCTAGTCTTCTCACACACTGGTTTATGTATGTTTGTTTCTTTAATGTACTTCTGTATRCCATTGGACTGACAAAAACTTCTAGCTTCTCACTTCTATCTTAGACCAATATTTTTTTTGGCTACATAAAGTAGATATTACAGACATCTGGTTTGTAATGAGGCTAAAAGCTGAGAAAAATGTGACCATTTACAGTATCCAGAGACCAAAAGAATCAGTTTTTGAGCATATATGACAGTCAAAGGGTTGTTTACCTCATTTACTGCACAATTAACTCTTGTACCAACTTTTATAGTGACGAGCCGTGTAATTCTCACAAGATGTTTGCTCAAGGGTTCAGGGCCTCCACAAGACAGCTTTTAAGTAAGTGGAAAAAGACCCTGATATCATTCATTACGGCACAGGACATGTCATCATCGTGTCATGGGTTTATAATTATAATATTGTCACCTTAACTATTCCAAAGACACAGTTCAATAAGAAACAGTTTCATAAGGTTAATAATGAGTAATGCATTACATCATAGAAAAGAACCCACAGAATCCACAAAGTGTTAACAGAAATGAGCTAGATGAACACTATTTAACTAAACATGGAAGTTTTCACTAAGTAACTATGAATTTATTGCATCAGTTGTTTATTTAAGGTCATCCAGAAGTAATGGTAACATTTCAGCAATCTGAATAATTTTTTTTCAGTCAAAAAAGTGAGCAATGAGTTGAACTTAAGCCCTCTAAATCAAGACTTTGATGAGGTTGAATTGCTTGTACATGTACAGCAGCAACAAGAACTGCGAGACCATAATCTTAAATCTGTCTGGAGGAAGAATGATTTGCAAGATGTTTTTGTTTGCTTGTTTTAGCAATTCCCAATTTAATCATCAGACTGCATATGTTCTGAGCCTTTTCTGTCCTAACATGAAGATCTTTCTATGCAAATATATTATATTCGTGATGTTGTCTGCCTTTACTACACGACTCTGCCCTTTTATCATAATAAGGAGATTGACAATATTCATTAAGAATATATAAGATATTAAATAGTGGTGATAACCTATTGTGATAAACATCACATAAAGATCAGGAAATGACAGTTAATCCAGGCCTGAGGAAATCTTAAAGCTGCAGGGTGAGCGAATCTCTCGTCTCCCTTCCCTCAAACTATTCATCTCTTCTCTTGTCAGTGAATGCAATGACAGTAAGAACAGTACAAAAATAACAAATTCCTCTGGCATATTTAGAAGTGTGATTTCAAGGACCTTTTCAGAAAGCCTTATTGCCCTATTCAGGTCCTATTCATGTTCATGCTTTCAAATATTTTTTTAAGGACTGGGGATTTTACATATCCAAATGCAAGCTTTATTTCAGTACATATCCTAAAAGCTGGATCCAAAAAATAAGAACACCTCACTGTAATTGTTCCAGGTTTCACCAGCTTTGCTTCTCTAGGTAAAGATATCCAGCTTGTTTAAAAGTAGTTTTGGGAATGCTAAAGACTTGTTGCCTGCAAGTCTTCATGTCTTCTTTGTAAAGTGCACTGGAAAGAGTTTTTTCTTGTTCATGGCTTCTTGCTTTGGTAAGTGATTGTTCTAAAATCAATCATCTGTATTGCCCTATACTATTCCCATAAGGTGACTATCATGATGGCATCTCCTTTAGCTCCAAATGCAATCTCAATGCTGTTATCTAGTTTGCTTGTTAGACACAAGACTTCAATGGGTATTTATCAGGAAGGGAAACCAAGTCCAGGCTTCTATCAGCAGGAGGAAAATATCCAGAACCTGACTGGCCTTGTGCCTCTTGCAATTATAAGGCTAGTGCTTTCAGCTCTCTATTGCCACAGTGTTTGTTTTTTACAGAGAACAACAAGCTCTCAACTGAAGTTGAATATTGCAAGTGCTAACAAATGCAAATAATAATTGCATGGGTTTTTTTCCAAAAAGGAACCCTTCCATGATAATGTGACTCTGTGTTAAATGGGCATAGATTGATGGGGCTGTAACCTATTCGTTATTATTACTGCCAAAGAACAATGCATGCTGCCTAACATATCACAAGACAAAAGCTGTGCTATGTGGACAGCCTCTCCCTCCCAAATACACACTCTTTCCCAGTCACAGTATTAAAGCAGAATCAGCCCTTGTGTTAGGTGCTACATGAATGCTTGAAAAAAGTCAGGATTGATTTTTCCAGAGCTTCCCACACAAAACTGATGGTTCAGCTGATGCATAGAGTACATTGTTCTAATTAGCTCTTTGACAGTATTTCTGGCTTTAAACTGTACAGACTTTAAAGATGCAACTGAGGAATACTCTTCAATGCTTCAGGACACTGTCTAATTTAAATTAATTTTGATTTATGGAATTTCTTTCTCAGTACATGTGAATCCTCAATAGCTGCTAAAAAGGATACACCCCCCTGCCCTGATATACAAGCTAATGAAGAGAAAAGTAGTTTAAGATATTTATATATCTTACAAGTAAATTATATAAAGTAATTTTGGAATATACTTCAACAGAAGTATATTCAATAGGTTATGTTTGCAGTTGACATAAAGGTTGATGCAATATCACACTTCACCTGCAAATGATAAGTGGTTCCTGCCAAAAAAAACATGACTACTTTTTTAAACAAGAAAACCTGTCCTAAATTGAAGTTTCTTTTTCCCAAGTCTCTGTAATTGCAAGCAGCTCCCTTACTGACAATTGAGAGGCATTTTCTCTTCAATGGAAAAAGAGGTTATGTTTTTCGAATAATATTTAATTTCCTTATCTAATTTCTTTGGCATAAACAAGATACAAAACCTTTTGCTGCCTAAAAACTCCTAACAATTTCTCTTTTACATCAAATTATAGTAGCTTTGAAAGGAAATAATGCATCTGCAGATGGTGCTGAATTGCATGAAATTAATTACTACATGTGCGAGTTCTCAGTAATTAATTCCATTGAGGCCTGTAAAATCCATTGTGAGCTGAATTACATGCTTTTTAGCCTTTCCTTTTCTACCTGAAAGTTGCTGTATCATCTTTTAAGTCAAGTCTAAAAGTGATAAGGAAAATATATTAAGGTCATCCAATAAAATGCATTCAATTTTCTTTGTCACGCTCGCAGTGTAAAGAAACCAAGCTGTTATAGATATTTTGTTAGTACAGTGACCAAACATTTCTAAATGTCTTTCTGGGAAGTAACTACTACTGAGGTACATTCTGATGTGGTGGACATTCAAAGTTCCTGGCATCAGTGTTCAGACCCCAGTCCTTACATAGGTTTTAATATAATAAACACAAAGATTGTAGACTTCAGCACTTATGACCACTTGTAATAGGCTTTTCATGGTTTTTATTTGAAGAAGTTGGGAAGAAAGAAGGTGTTTTCAAAACATATACACTCCAGATCTGATGCTACAGGTAAGGCAGACACAACAGTCCTTAGACTGTGGATCCTGGCAGTGCCCAGATGTAAGCCAAGTGCTTGACTGATCAAATCAGCAACAGACCTTACACAGACAGAGGAGACATTAGGGAGCTATATAGAAATACCAATGTGGTTTGGAACAAATTCAGAGGATTGAAACGGATTTTTAAGGGTGAAAATTTTAGGATGATAAGACTAACCTCACTGTTAGACCTCAACCTGGCTTAGGAAGGAAGCTGTAGCCTACATGCAGAAATTCTTACAGTGATGGACTTTGCACAGGAAGGGGGCTGCAAAATAGCAAAAAAGGGTTGAGAACTCCACAAGTTAATTATGATCTGTCTCCTAGTCTGATGAAGTCTGAGTAGTCTGGACTCAGTAAGGACAAATCTCACAATGAATACTGTGCTACGGAAAACTCCTGAAGCCAATGTCATCCTACTATTTCCAACCAGCCATTTTTTCTGGATTCAGTTCTGTGAAAAACTTCAGTGTCATGTCAGACTGTTGTCATATTCACTTGTTGCTCTTGTGGGGTCTGTACAAGTGGGGATTCTGCTGGCCTAATCTGGCTTCACTGTTTGAGACATCTGAGCTAATTTGCCTGGGATATGCTGAATGCAACTGCAAGAGGTTACACTGTGTTGAGCAGACATACATTGATGTACATTGTTTTTTGGCACTAGTTTGAGCCAAAGGAGTAGCTTGATCATTTAGACTTATGGAATTTTGTATCTCGCTAAAATTGAAGGTGCTGGGACTGTGATCTATTTTTTTTTAAGGACACTCTAGGAGAACCCTGTTACAAACTGAGCAATAACATTTTCAGCACATTTGTTTCCTGATTGTTTGTCATGTTATTTAATCAGGGAGATTCCTGTAAATCAGAATATTTCTGATTGATATATGACTAGAGAATAGATGCTCTTATTGAAAAAGCCATTAATCCAAACAATTAACTTTATCAGTTTGAATTGAATTCTAGCTCTTGTCTCAAGCTTTAATATTTTTTACATTTTATGAAAATCTAATAGAAAGGCGGGGCTAAGTGTCAAGGTGGACATTCTGGTATGCATAGTAGGTGAGAAGTAATCTCATATACTGTCTGCTACATTGCACTGAAGAGTCTGACAAAGACAATGAATGAAACCGTCGGTCTCCAAAGTTGCTAATACAGGTTGATACCTTATGTCTGACACCCCCTCAGAAGACTGAAGGTGGAAAGAAGCTCTGAGAAGGGAACAGTATTTTCTCTGCCTCAGGCCCTGAGTATATGTGACTTGCTGGCCTTTCTAATTTTTGCAGAGCCATGGTATGTGTGCTTCTGTAACCTTTCAGTCCAGACAGCAACCAGGTAAATGCCAAGGAAAGCATGATCTGCTTTCTAATCAGCAAACTGGCTACTGCAGGAACAAGGACAGTGAAAAACAGAAGGCTTTTTTTCTTCTATAACCCCAGTATGGTGGTTATAGTAACAGACAGCATATTGATTCAAGTTTGGGATTTTTCTGTGTTTATCAGATACAAGGCCCACATAAATAATTTCATTTTTGTTGGCTGAATTAAAGAGTAATGATGGGATTGACACAGATTAAGAAGCACATCATAAAACTGTTTTAATAACCATCATTAAATACAGTTTGGATATTAGGATTTTGCAGAGACTTCTAGCAGTGGATTTAATTTTTAAATTTTTAATTACCATGTACCTGATAAAGAAAGTATCCTTGCTAAATGGGAAGCATTGGGTTTAATGGATATTTATATTAATGTCTGTCTGTATTATTAAAGGCACCTATATGTCACTGTTAAGTTATGTGAGAAGGATAAACTGGGATGTGGGGGGTGGGATTGCCCAAATACCAGTATGTAGTCCTATTTGAGATGGTCTGGAATACCTAAAATAGTTATACAAGGCTGGCAAACATGGCAGTAGACCAAAGGGACAATTCTGCTCTGTTGGAGTTGTAGCTGGAGGCCAAACATTCTTTCTCTCTCTCTCTTTTTTTTTTGTGTTTCTTTTATGAGTGTGCTCTGAGCTTCCCTTGAGACCTCAGGCCTTGCCATGTAGCAAACACCAAATACCTAATTTAAAAACCTCCCACTCCTGTTTGAAGTATAGCTCCTAGTTTTGTGTACTGATATTGATGTTAGAGTTGCTTCATCTCTGTCTACCAGTAGGTACATAAATATTTGCAGCACACAGATTGCATACGCTAGTGATGATGATGTCGGACATAAATCATGGTGTTAGCTTCTTAGTCTCCTTATAGGATGTGTCCTAAGGACACATGCTTGAACAGGGCTTTTAAAAAGGTCATTTTGTACCTTGATATACTTTCATTTCTTCCCCCAAAAATATTTAATGGGTTAAATAATAATTTATTAGTGGTTTCCTTATTTAATTAAAATATCAAAATATTTATAACAATACAAATAATTTTTCTAGCTTATAACTTGGAACTGAAAATGATCTAGCAGTTCTAACAATATAACTTTTTCCCCCCCTTAATCTTTTTTGCCTCCAATATGACCTTGGGCAAGTARTCTAAGCTTCCTATACTTTGATTTCCCTTACTCACAAATTATTGATAGTCATACTTGTCTGGTGACTAATTTGTCTTAATTAACAGTTATCTTTGTTAATATTGGAAAAGTGCTTTGAGATGCATGGATGGAAACTAGGATATATTTCTATATTTTCTGCTGCTAAGAAATCTATTTTACCAGAATGACAAAGATGCAAAAGAGAGATGAAAGCAGATATATGTCTGCATAACAGCTATTCTTGCCTCCTGGGAGCAAGTTAACATTTTTTCCTGAGAGAACTGATCTGCTTATTGATTAGATAATCAAACACAGACACGTTATACTGGCAAGGTGTTTTAAAGGAGAACCTTGACTAAAAATAAAGATGCTCCTCGGCTATTCTGTAAACATCAGCATGACATGTGAAAGGCTTTGATAAAGCTGAGGATTAAAAAAAAGGCACTGAAAAAAGATTGGGATGACTGTAATGAATCATATTTTGCTCTCAGTAACACTCATATAAAGTCAGAAGAACTACATATTAAATAAAAAGCCTGAGAAGAACCTTCACATTGATTAAAATACATGTCCTAGATGAAGTGTCTGTGGGTTTACACCCCATGAACTTGAAAATAGAATCTGGGCCAGATAGAGAACCTCTTAAATACTCTAAGTTCTTTTCTTAGGTATCATAGAATCACAGAACTGCTTAAGTTGGAAAAGATCTTTTAAGATCATTGGGTCCAGCTGGAAACTAAGCACTGTCAAGTCCACCACTAAACCATGTCCTTAAGTGTCACATCTACATGTGTTTTAAATACCTCCAGGGATGGTGACTCAGCCACTTCCTTAAGCAGCCTCTTCCAATGCTTCACAACCTTCCAGAGAAGAAATTCTTCCTAATAGCCAAACTAAACCTCTCCTAGCACAACTTGAGGCCATTTCCTGTTGTCCTGTTTTGGGTTACGTGGGAGAAGAGACCATGAACATGGAAAGGCCACAGCTATTTTTTCTCAACAGGTGATATTTTTCTGAAAGTGAAATCTAGCCACTTAATGAATCTTCAAACAAAGCATTTTAAGACATGACCGTAAAAACACATTCACATTTCTTAATTTCCCCTTTTCCGCATTGTTGCTAACTAAGTCCCCTGCTGCTCTTCTATATGGTCACCAGCAATCTGGCCAGGGGGCAATCTGGCCTGAGGACACTGGGAGGGGCTGCAGGGTCCTGGGGTAAGCCCATGGGCAATGGAAGCCCTGGTGGCGCTTCCCTGATCTAAGGGAAGGGTTTGGAGGGCAGGGGAGTTATGCCAGTCCTGTAGGTCCATACATTGTGCAGAAGCTGTGTTTTAGATGGGGTATTGGTTTTTACAAACACAAGAACCTCTAAGGCCTGAGAATGAGAACAATGGGATCCATCTGACAAAACGTGATAAGTGCCTTTTTGCCAACAGAAAGGCAAAGGAGAACTGAGACATGCTGGGACAGCTTGCAGCTGGATACTCACAATGGACAGGTACAAGCTCTTCAAGAAAGATTGTCAGGGAAGATAGCAGCAGGAGGGCTGGAGGAAGTGTTCTCTGCATGAAATAGCAGCTCACTTATAGGGAGCTCTTTTATAGGATGGACAACAGGCTGAGGGAGAGCTTATGGGTCAAGACCAGAGGAGAGGTAAGTGATGGGGGCATTGTGGTAGGAGTCTGTGGTGGGAGACCCCATGTTCTTGGTGGGTAAGCAGACAAATCCTTCTTTAAACAACTCAGAGAAGTTTCTGGATTGCACTCAATGACAGAGCTGTCATTCAGGGAGTAGTAGACAGGATGGAGCAATGGGCCCCAAGAACCTCATGTGATTAAAGGAAAAATGGAAAGCGCTTCACCTGAGAAGGAGGAACCTTCTGCAATGGTGCAGGCTGGGTCTGCTTGGGGAGCAGCTCTGCTTAAACAGAGCACTGTTGAGCTCTTGAACAGTGGCACGTGAACCAGCAGTATGCCCTGGCAGCAAAGATGGCCACCAGTGTCACAGCCTACATTAAGAGAATCTTGGCCAGAGACAGAGGGAAGAGACTATCCTCCTCTTCTTGGCATTTGTTAGACCTTGTTCCACTCTGCACTGGTGTGGCCACACCTTGAGTACTGTGTGCAATTTTGGTCACCACAACATAAGAAAGACATTAAGCTATTAGAGAGTGTCCAAAGGAGGGCCATGAGGATGGTGAAGGTCTGGAGGCAAAGCCTCGTGAGGAGAAGCTGAGATCACTTGCTTTGTTCAGCCTGGTAAAGAGGAGACTGAAGGGAGAACTCACTGTGGTCTTTAACATCCTCATGTGGAGAAGTGGAGGTGCAGGTATCTACCTGTTCACTCTCATGACCCATGACAGGACTCAACGAAATGGCAGGAAGATGAGTCAGAGGAGGTTTAGTTTGGATATCAGGGAAAGGTTTTTCATCCAGAGAGTGGTTGGGCACTGGAACAGGCTCGCCAGGGAAGTGGTCACAGCACCAAGCCTGACAGAGTTCAAGAAGCATTTGGACAATGCTCTAAGGCACATGGTGTGATTCTTGGTGTGTCCTGTGCAGGGCCAGGAGTTGGAGTTGATGATCCTGATGGCTACCTTCCAACTCAACATGTTCTATGATTTTATAATAGAGCATCCAATTTTAGGCCTTCGGTGTGAGAAAGACCTCAATAAACTAAGATGAGTCAGCTGAGGCTGCCAAAATGTTTGGGGTCTGAGCACTTACCTGTGAGGAAAGGCTGAGGAAGCTGGGATTGCTCAGCCTAGAGAAAAGATGGCTTCAGGGGAACCAAAGGGCAGACCCTAGTGCTTACATGGAGACTGTTGAGGAGACAGACCCAGGCTCTCCACAGTGCTGCCTGGTGAGAGAATGAGAGGTAAAACTGTAAGCTGAAGGATAGGTTTAAATTGTTTATAAGGAGAATCTTTTTCCCCGTGAGGACAGGCCAGCAGTGGAGCAAGTTGCCCAGAGATGTTACGTAACTTCTTTCCTTGGTGGTTTCAAGACCAGACAAGGTAAATCCCTTAACAACCTGGTCTGATTCCATGTCTGGCCCTGCTTTGAGTGGAAAGTTAAACTGGAGACCTACTCAGGTCCTTTCCTACCTGAATTACACTATGAGTCTATGATTCTAATAGAGAAATAGGGAGAATGCCACTTTTTGAAGATTTAATTCTCATTCTGGAAAGCCTAACAGTGACTTCAACTAAGGCTGGGCAGGCATCATCTCCAGTGATTCAAGTGCCTAATTTTCACCGATTTCTAAGTGAGACAGGCACTTTGATAGGTTTGAGGAATTTGGACTAAGGATGCTCCTTTAAAAAAAAAATTAATTGTACCTATGGCAGTTCTCCTTTACTCATCTTTTCTAAGAAAAGGTGCAGCTAGTAAGAGGGAAATCAGCTTCCTGATCCTACAAAACTCTTGAAACAGAAAAAAAGAGATAAATCTCAATAGCCCTCCTCAGCACTGTATCTTCACTGTACC
This sequence comes from Amblyornis subalaris, assembly GCA_018881555.1. Lineage (NCBI taxonomy): Eukaryota > Metazoa > Chordata > Aves > Passeriformes > Ptilonorhynchidae > Amblyornis > Amblyornis subalaris. The sequence goes on along the minus strand of JACAXG010000051.1, from coordinate 2,387,561 downwards.
TCTACTCTCAACCAAGCATTCAGAAAAACTGGTTACCTGTAAGAAACTTTCTATTGACTTTGTATCACAGCATCACGTGTAGAAAGAAGACCCATTCACAAATATGGGTATCTGAAAAAATCCACTCCATGCATTTGCTGGTCTTTCTTCTACAGGCAAAGCAAACCAGCAATTTACTAGGTAAAATAGTTTTCTTCTTGTCATCAATATTAGCAGGAACACATTAAACTGTATCTGCCACTTTGTGGGAGATCAATGTAAGGAAAATAAGATCGGCAGCAAAATTGGAAGACAGCAGTAGGAAAGCAGAATTTGTTTTCTAATTGCTACCATGCAATTACCTTAGATACATTTTACTCAGAGTCCAGGAAGTAACTCTGTTGGGCGCAGAGGTTGTCATAGGTAAAAGGGTATAAGGAATATTTTTTGACCTCTGAGCAAGGAAATTGACACTTTAAAAATAGTGCCATTTTGCCTAAAACTTTCAGTTTCTTGCTATTATCCATGGATTAAATACACTTAAAAGTGGGGAGATGGCATGGGGAAAGGTGAACATATGGGTTTAAGCATGTCAAAGTTGTAGAAGACTGATTTTCTAGAAGATGGTGTAAGGTTCCACATCAAAATGTAGGTATATATCATGGCTGAACATGAAGGTGAATACAGACAGTTGTAGAAGGTGGATTCTGCTTTTTCTGCTTTGGGCAGGGAAAATAGGAGTAGTTTAAATTGCCCCTTTGGGTTTGAAGTTGCCAATGAATTTTTCTCCCATCTAGCAGGGAGACCAGTGTGGGGGGAGACGGTTTGCCCGGTAACTAATAGGCGATACTTAAGAGACAAAGGAGGTTGCCCGCACTCCCACATGCCACAACAATCACCCAGATAGAGAAACAAGAGTTTAGCCAGGGGCTTGCTCCCTGGCAACCCGACCTCGTGAGAGGAGAAAAGACTTCGAGATTTGGCTGGAGGGGGTGGGGGCCAGGCTTGGCTTTTTTTGGCTCTGCGTTTGGCTTGGACAGTCATGTGTGCAGCGAGTGCCGGTTTATTCCGAGAGCACGGATACACTCTGACCTCTCTGCGTCTCTGCGGGGGCCCCACCGCGGCACAGGGAGCAGTGTTACACTGTAACTGTCGCTGCCCAGAGCTGCTCGCCTCTGCAGTCTCTGCCGCCAGCCCGGATTTCTGCTTCATGTGGGTCGGTGCCGGGGTCTGCTCGTCTCTGCTGTTCCTGCCTTCCTCTGGCCACTCGGTGGATGATACCGAGGTCCATTGCTCCCCAGTCAACCCTGCCTGCCTGTGCTGCTTGCTGCCTGCTGCTGAGGTTGATGCTGAGCCGGGCTGCTGCCCCGTGGGTTCGCACCGGGAGCGACCTCCCCTCTCCCTCTCCCTCTCCCTCTCCCTCTCCCTCTCCCTCTCCCTCTCCCTCTCCCTTTCGCCCGAGCCGCCATTGCCACGTGGAGAGGTCGCCGTGCTAGTGCCACAGCGCCCCCTACAGCCGCGTGGGAGTCACCGCAGCTTCTCTGCCCCAACAGAGAATTGCCCAACGACAAAGGACTGTGACTGGGTTTGTCTGTTCTCTTATTGTTGCCGTTTGTMTGTCTTGTTATATATAGATATATAATCTTAGTAAGGAACTGTTAACGTTTTTCCCCACATCTTTGCCTGAAAGCCTCGTAATTTCAAAGGTATAATAATGTGGGGGGAGGCAGATCATCCTTTCTATCCCAGGAAGGTTTCCCACCTTCCTTGACAGACACCTGTCTTTCAAACCGGGACACCCCCCGTAAAATTTAAAAAATCTTTAAGAGAGAGGTTGAAGGACACATCCTGTTTTAAGGCTACAACATGGCACTAAGAAAAAGCACAAAAAGTAAGGTGGCTGCACTGAGTGAAAACTTTGGAATGTCAGGTTTATTTTTCTCTGGAAGCTGACTTCTGCATCTAGGGACTTTGAAAATTCTCTGTAGAAGCAGCAGAATGCATCAAATAAATCAAAATGAATCAGCCACTAACTTTTGCTTCTAATTGCCTTGCGGTGAGCATGCTGGTCAAAAAGGTTAATTAACGTTACAAACCGGCCCATGACTTTGGTGAAATTATTTAGATGTGGGAARTTATGTTACCTGTACTCAGGTGTGGGCAGGGACTGTTAAGCTCTATTCAGTCAGTGAATGAACTTGCTCCTGACACACCTGAGAAAAAAACTCTGGCTTGTTTAAACTGTCTTGAAGGTTAGAGCATTGGAGAAGATTAGGCAAGAAACATTAGTGTCTTGAATGACTCTGCAACATACCAAACTGGAACACAGGGAAGAATCTGGAGTAATTCACTTAGATAATACACACCTCTACCTGCAACAACGTTTGTACTTATATTTTGGGGCTGCCCTATTAGTTTGTCCTAGATGTAACAAGGTTCTCAGTCCTTTCTATGCTGCGATTTAGAGCCTCAAGCACCTAGTAAGAATGATCACTACTGAAACCACATAAGCATGCTGGAGACTGCAGTATCAATAGGCTAGTCTGGCTCCATATGTTTTATGTGAAGAAAATTACCACCTATAACTGACAAGGACTAAGACTGTTGTTGCTATGTTGTCTTTGATCATATAATTATTGAATTATAGCTTTTGTTACCTGCAATTTAAAATACTTGGACAAGTGATGTAACAAACTGTAATAACAGCTGACCAGGAAGGTTCCCAGCACCAGATATATCCTAGTAACATAAAAACCTGAAGAAGTAATGTTTTCTCTATTTGTGTATATAGAAAACCTATCCCTAAAGGGAAGAAAATAAGCTATTCATGTGCCTTGTGATCCTATCAAGTTAATCTAACTATGTTGTTCTCCTATAGGTTTATTACGAGTATGCCATCACATATTTGTGTTCACGACCAAAACCCAACATAATAGAACTGCAGCACTCCTATCCAGGACATCTGACTTGGAGATCAATAAGCCCATTTTCTGCTAATATGAATCTCCGTGATAATGCTAATGGAAAGTGGTGCAGTTCAACGAACCCTGGAAACAAACCAATAAAGATGGCCTCTTTCAAGCATGGGTACTTTCTGCTTCCTTTTAAAGTCACTTTTTGCATTTGCTGAATTTTCACAAATACATCAAAGACGGTCATAATCTGATATGAATAAGTCATAAAGAGAGTGGTTACTTTGTGCAGGAAAGGCTGAACAAATACTTTTTTCAGTAACAGTGGTCTGCACTATTCTGCAACAGTAGAAGTTCAGGAAAGGTCACAATCTTCTAAAGCATTTATAGTGAAAGATCAAATTCCCCCCTCTCTTTAAGGAATGGTTTGCTTTCTCCCTAATATTCCTTCTTCAGCTTGTCATGATCACACATCGGATCTGGCTGGGTTTTAAAGCCCTATTCTTTCATCTAACCCAGGATCATCTGTGTTAKATAAAAATATGTCAGCAGGTTGAATTTCTTCTACTTGTTTTTGGCATTGAACTTTAGAGTGTCCAGCTATCTCAGTGCTACTTAGCCATCTCTTCTCAGCATTCTCCCTAATTAAGACTATTGCAGAACACTTGAGGCACATGGTAAAATACTGAAAACCTTTAATGAGTTTTTCTCCTTCTTTTCTGGATTTATCCTGTTCAGTAGGGCTGTGATATTTAATATCTGAAAAGCAGAATTACATTTGTCCTTCTCTGGGAGAAGATTAAGACAGGTCAGATCAACTGCTGCCTTGGCCAGCAGTCCGGCTTAGAGAGAGTAATGAGGGAGACACTATAGAATTGGAGCCTCCTGTGATGGTTTCCTGAGCTAACAGGTGATTGCTTGAAGAAAGGATGAGGGGTGTAGTGATTTCCACCAGCAAACACCGCTGAATAGTTTATATTAGCCAGGGGGGACATTTATCCACCTTCTAGGCCATATGTTCAGTCAGTGCATGCTATTATACAGAAATGAAAAAAAAATATGAAAGACAGTGATGTGACAGATGGCTGCTTATGGCAGAGAATGGCTTGAATGTTCTGCCACAGCTTAAAGAAAACAAATATATGAAGTGACTTTACTAAAGGAATACCATAAAATACTGCCATCTTATATCATATTCTCAATAAGCCTTTTAACCTTGTTTGTTTCTTTATTTCGGGTTTTCTGAAGTTATTACATAAAACCACTTTGAACTCAACCATTTTAGAATTCAGAGTGGTAAAATAATCACTGTCAACAGAATATTCCTTGCAGGATTTGTTTAGAAATACCTTTTTCTTTCAGAAGCACTGGTCTGAAATAGTCCTAGTTTCAACTTAACAAAGCAACTATTTTAGAATCCAGTTAGGTAGAAGAAAATTATTTCCATACCTAAATTAATTCCATGAGTGTTGTGGGAGTTTCAGGAATATCTGAAAGAGGAATGAGATTTTTTGCAGCATTTTATAGTTGGATTTGCAAGATACAAATCTGTGTCCAAAAGATCAGTGGTCTCTGCAGTGATTTTTCTTGTGCACTTGTTCTAGTATGTTTCAAACTGATTGGCTTTATTTATGCTCATAATTGTTCTTCCTCAACTGATACAGCACATGTAAGCACATGTGACTAAAGGCCTGCTCTTGAGGTTCAGGAGGAATAGAAAAGATCATAATAGCAATCTTAAAAGAGAAAGGGTAAAAATGATGCAGAGGTTAAGTTTACAATTACTGTGCATTTTCTGGATGCCTCTTTGCCTTTGGTATGCTTGCTCTCATGTCTCCAAATAGAATGTATTTTTGCTGTCCTCATCTTTTCACGGAGGTGATATCCAACAGGTCATTTTCCAAAGGGATGGCAATTTTTAAAAATACTACTATTTGAAAAATGACCTGGTGGATCTCTGTTTATGGACGATAGTGGAATTGCACATTTACTATTGAGACTCTACTTGTATGTTTTTTCCTTCTATGTTTTACGCATAGAAGACAAGGGCCCACCCTAACTGCACTGTAATTTGATTTATTTAGAATTCAGCCTTTCTGGCAATAACTGATATTCAGTTACTAAACTACCATGCCCTGTTGGATTAATTATATCAGAGTGCTCATGAAATTTGCTTGCTTAACCCACAGAAAATGTAAGCACTATTGTAAGCACATGAAGCAGCAGTATGGGTTATTTTGAACTCAAAGAAATTCATAGACTTTTTTTCTAAATTAAAACATGATCAAGTTTCAATGAATCACTGACAGTGACTAAAAACTTAAAATGGAAAAAGAATTACAGTACTGTATGGAAAAACTGCACAATTCAGAGAACATATGTGAACTGTGACATTGACAGATGTATTCCCCCAGTCTATTATAATGATAACTTAATTGAGAAGTAAGGATACAATGTTTATTTCCCCGATGACTTACCAGATTTCTATAATGTAAGAAATATTTTTAATTCAATAACAATACTAATAATTGCAAGACTAATACAAAAAAGTTACTTGTTCTGTATTTACAGTTCTTAGACCCTGTTCTTAAGACTTGGAATGGAGTTTCTGGAGACATTCTTCATGTTTTTCTCTGCAGTTTGTTAGTTTATGCCGTACATCCTCTGATGGTTTTGTTCATCAGATTGACTACAAGCATGTCTGCCAGAAGTGTAGTCTGAACACTATTTGCTTCTAAGCACAACCAGTGAAGACCTCACCTAAGTACAGATTTGTATCTCATCTAGTTATCTGAACTTAGAACCCATTATGTATGACCATTGGTCATTAAATATGACAAATGCAAAAATAAAAACAAATCGCCTGTGTTTTAGAGTTACTACTGTGCCTGGGGGCTCTAGGGCTTCTACATAATGTTTTGCTTTCATTACTTACCTTTTCCCATGAATCAATATTGGCACAGTCATTTTGACTTTCAAAGGTATAATTGAAGGTCCATGGTAAGGAGTGTCACTGGTGTCAACCTTTCTAAAGTTGGGGTACAATAGAGGAAAAGGACAGATAAATGTTACTGTGTAATTCTAGCATGTTTGAAGTGTCTCCTAATAATTCATTCTTGTTTGGAAATAGTATTCCCAATATGCTTTCATATTTCTTTGTGGACCTATCACAATTGATGATGCTGGCTGGGGGAGTCCTCGTAGGAGGATGCCCAGCGTCCTTCCTGCAATCCTTGCCTGATTCAGCACAGTGTCCTTCCTGACACTGTCTCTGCAGGGTAGCGGCAGATGCTAGCTTGTGCTGGCCTCTCTGAGGAGGGTGCACACCCCAACCTGCCGGATGTTGGTGCACGTCTAGGAGGTAAAGGATTGAGAGGGGTCTTCTGCGTGGGTTCCAGATGGTTCAATATCTGAAGGGTCCAGGGGCAGAAGACAAGGGCAATGAGAGGGTCCAGGGGTTTTAGACAGGAGGGAAAAGGGGAGAAAAGGGGAGCAACCAATAGGGTAAAACCAAGGGGGTGGAAATATACAAAACACAACCCATGAGATTAACAGGAATCACCATCCCTAGATGTGTTTAAAAAGAGATTGGATGTGGCACTCGGTGACATGGTTTAGTTTAGTTGGGATGTTGGGGCATGGGTTGGACTCGATGATCTTGTAGGTCTCTTCCAACCTGGTGATTCTGTGATTCTGTGATTCTGTGGAGGTGGGAGTTGGAACAGGGAGCCAACGGGGCATTGAGTATAACAGAACATTCTAGACRGGGGGATGTGGTCTCAGACCTCGGTGCCGCCCTCGGATCTGCCCGCGGATCCGCCCTCATTGGTCCACTGGAGGGTGAGCACCTGATGGGCATTGATCTGCCACAGCCCACGAGTGGGCTGGGCCACCACAACAAATTGAGATTTGTTTTACAAAGGAAATTTGGAGGTATTTCCTCTTAGATATGAGACAAGCATTGCACACAGATTTTTGAAACAAAATGGCAGGAGCTGATCAGGTAAAGGATGAAACCTATCACAACTGGAAGATGCTTTGTGGGAGTGCATGCACTCCCAGAACCCTACTAAACTGTCCCTTAGCCTTCAGCGTGTTTTAGGAGATCCTATACTGAAGTTAGCCTTACGTATTGTTAAATTACTCACTCATAATTTAACTGAAATTTGATTTTTTTTTTGGTTTACGTTATGCTGCTGATGTAGTTGTGATTGGGAGTTTAAGGATGTGAATAAAGCAAGACTTGTCAGAAAAATCTTGTACTAGAGAAACAGGTATAGCTGGAATAAAACAGACTTCCCTATCATCTTCAAAATATGAGTCATGGAGGAAAAATTAATAGTTTTACTTTTCATAATAATTATTTTTCGTTTCTAATGGATGTTACACATTATGAACTCAATAGAAATTGTAATTTGTTAGCTCATGACAACTTTTATCACATTAAGGCTAATTTTACAGTGTCTCATAAGCAATAGTTTCACTTTCTGTGTCATGATAGAGTTAATAGCACTCTTCTCCTCATCCCCTTCCTCCCTCTTGTTCCCAAGTTCCGATTACCTCTTTTTCTCAAGCTGTCTAATTATTTAAGATAATCAAGCTAAGCTCAGACCAGCTTAACTGTAAGGCTTCTGCTTTTTTCCAAACCCAGGGAAGCACTTGTCTGCTTAATAGCTCTCCTTTTTCCCAAATATGCAAGATTTTTTTTTTCCTTTGGTAAAGGCAATACTTTCCCAGAAAAACTTGTATCTCATGTTTTTACTACTACACTGAAAATTCAAACAAAAATAATTTCTGGTTTCTTTTCATGTTGTATTAGATGCTTCTTGACCAAAAATTTCTTTCCTTTCAAAATGAGATAGTCTGTATCCTTTCAAATCAAAGTTTTGCATCAGTTTCACTCCACTCCAAGTTTTTAAATTTCCTTTGTTTTTGTACGTTTGTTTGATTGTTTTTTGAGAACAGAGTATTTTGTGAGAAAACCTCAAAATGGTATCTCAATCTAGAGGAAAATTAATCTTTACAAAGGCCACAGACACACCTTAATACTAACTTTCTCTAGCGCTGCACAAAGTGTGTATAGTCATCCTTGAAAATTCCACCGTTCTAACTGGTGTTTCTCCTGTGAGAAGGTGGGGGGAAATGGGAAAAGCAGATTGTTTTGGTATGGTTTTTGTTAACCCACTTACTGTAATAACAGAAAACACTACAAAGAACAACTATTTTAAAATAATCTATGATAAATTGCTAATAAATCTGCTTTCAATAATCTTTACTACTCAGTATACAGCAGTGTTACTTTGGCAATTAATAGGAAATATAAAATATTCCTTCCTCGTTGACAAGACTGTTTTTAGAATTGTAAACACCTTCTTTACTCTTTCAAAAGATGCAACATTTGCCTTTCAAAAGAAAGTGTAACTTGGCCATAAGAATTATGGCACTATGGGTGTGATGAAAACCTTTAATTCCTTGCCATTCACCTTTGAAAATAAATTACATTACCAAGCTATTTACACCACAGAATGCATGCTTTCAGAAGATAACTCCACTGTAGGATTTAGGATAATTTGGATAGAGTAGAGAGGGTCTTGGCTTGGATCTTGTGCCACTGAAGCCAACGGTGATTATTGATTTTCATGATGAGAGCATTGTTTCCTATGAGTGAATTACTTTTACCACTTTCCATTTAAGAAGCAAATACTTGGAATTGCTTTACTTATCTCTCTTCAGCCCCTCCACCTAAATGAGTATGTCACACATATTGTCATTTTATACTTATTTTAAAGCCTGATTCTTGAATGACGATCTAGCTGTGGATCATTTGGTAAGCATTACAAATTAATCTTCCCTGAATTTTTTGTAATATAGTCATCTCAGTGATGCTACTGGGCATTTAGTAGGTACCATCTGTCTGGAAGAATGATAAAGCAATGAGGTTTCTTGTTTTTTTAAATGGATCCTATGAAATAATTGGATGAAATTGCAGCTTCCAAAAGCAAGACAATTAAATACTGACAGCAAAAATTTTGCCAAGAAATGTACTGCGATGAAGCATAAGAAGCAGTAAAGTTCAACGTATGGAGAATTGCTAAAAGATATTAGAAAGGCATTCACTCTCATAAAGTTATTTAGTTAACATGGTTCCATTTTTTTTGTTTAAACACTGTGGGCTCTCTCCAAATTACCTGAAGCAGTCAATTAATTCCTCCTTTTACATCCTGATATTAATTTTTAATTATCCAGTTTTGTTAACTGTCTGTGTTTTGAGGTTAGGGGATGAAAATATCCAGTGGTACAATCACCTGGCTGATGATGCACAATAATGGTGATGTTATGGGATTTGTCTTTACCTGTTTTGTTAACACTGTTACATAAATGGGCTTCTTTTAAATTACAGCCATCAAAGTTTCTTAAAGAAAAAAACCAAATGATTACACTGTATTAGTCCTGTAACTTTATCTAAAGATGATTTTGCTGAGCACACAAAATGTTAAGTAATAGGAGACTGTAACCTTTTGCTGGACAATAAACAATATTAAAAAAGTAATTAAGCCTTGCTTTTGAACTTAGAGTGCTTCTTTCATGGTAATATGATATTCCATTAATAACAACAGAGCAGATAGATAAATAGAATCTTTTCACATTGCTAAAATATCAGTTCTTATCAAAGTGCAGTCTGAGCTAGTGAAAAATTTGCAATAAAGACGAAATTCACATATATTAAAAAAAAAACCTTTAATGAGAATTTTTTTACCGCTGGGCAAGGAAATGCTGATTATAATGTTTTTCCTAACTAGATAAATTCTTCTTATTTTATTGCAGATAATACATATTAGAGCATAGTTTAAGATTTGTAGGAGGATAAACTTAGTAGTACCTACATTGAAAAGAAGGGAACAGAGAAAGTCTGAAGATAGAGGAATGAAACTAGGATGCTGCTTCTTTCATTGTATGCTCCTGAAGGTCAATATGGGAGAAAAGTATCCCACAGTTTTCAGTTAAGCTCCTGGTTTCCCTCTCATACCCATAACACTTAGGCAATTTAATTTGTCATAGAAGTGATCCTTGAAAATGTAGCATGCTAGTTTGTTCCTAATGAGCTTGTTTCAGCATATTTGAAAAAAAATTTCCATCTCCTTAAGTGCCAAGAAGGGTCAATTTTAGTTCAGTGGATAATTTAAGGTTCACTGGGAGCAGTTTGAAGATATGCATCTTTTAGTTATGCAAGAGTCTATGTGTGCTTGTCAGGGAAAGTAAAATTAAGGAAGCAAGCAATGGTATTAACTGTCTCAATTGTTGTGGCAGGACTAATTCTGGATGTTAAGTTATATTATTGCTCAACTGGGAGAAAACTTTCTGTCAATCACTAAGGTTAAATCTGGGTGCTGAAAGAACTTCTGGATAGACAGAAATAAAAAGGAAAGTGACTGAGATACATTATGAGTAAATCAACTAATATGAACAAGCTATTTGGAAATTACATAGTTTTCAATGGTAGTTTACAACAACTTGAAAAAATGAGTTTTCAGTGACTTGAACTAATTATTTTTAATAGTGAGATTATAATTGCTGTGATTGTTCAACCCTGCCACATTAGCTTAATGTTTACTTTTTTATTTCTTATTTCATACAAATACTGTACTTAAGAACTCTATATCTGCTGAAGTAATTCGTCCTTGTACTTACATATGATGCACAAATAAAAGCACAAACTCTAAAATTAAGTATTAATGAGGATTTATGCTTTTGGCAATGAAAATATGATCCTTTTGCATGGACTGAATACTTATGCCTCCTAAGTAAATTTAAATTGACCACACCAGTATTTTCTTTTTTTTTTACGTATAGCATTTGGCTTTGTAGAGCAATAGAAGGTCATCGGATGCTGAAATTGGGAAAATTTTAGCTAAACCACTTTAAAAATACTTAAGTACATATATCAGCTCTTTCACAAAAAAAAAAAAAAATCAATCCAAACCAAAACTGAACCAACCAACCAAAAAAACCCAAACAAACAAACAACCCCCCCCATAACCACACCACTATTTCATTCAAAAGAAATGAGAAATTCTTAGGAACTCAGGTGCTATTATGTACATTTTTTTCTTGTGGAATTGTAAAAATGCGTGCAGAAATAGAATCTGACAATTCTTTTGTTTAGAAAGTTAATACTGGCTGTGTTCTACTTTTGATAATACAGTGACTTAAGTGTTAATTAACCCTGTTTTATCTTGCTGTGTCATATAAGCATGTGTATATTCTTGTTCGCATGTGTATATACGCTTCTGTTTATTCTTCAAACTCTCTTTAGTCATCTAGTAATTTCATTCAGTTCTTTACAATGCTCACTGAAGTTTCGTTATCAGAAGTTTTCATGGAAATATCCTTAGAACCTGAAAAATTCATGGTCACCAGGAATCCAGAGAGACCAGAAGTGGGTCTTTTTAAAAGCATAGCCAGATATCTGAAACACAACCCTGCCGCTATATATTTCTGACTATTTTTAATCTCCCATGTGCACTACTAGCTTGTAAACAGTTCATAATCTCATTATAAAACAGGGTTAGCAGGAGACCAGGAAGATCTGACAGGTTAAATCGGAATTCCCATTCACATGCTGATCCACATGCATTGTTTTGCAGAGGAGATTTCTTTGCTGCTGCAAAACAAGTTCTCTGGCTGCCTTTTAGGACACTTTCCCTTGTTGAGTATGCAGGCAACATTTTCCTGTTCGTCAGAAGAATGAAGCAAACCCGATTAGATTTGTTCTCAGTCTGGGAGCAGGAAATTAACTTTGAAAATGATTTAAATGTCTTGCCTGTGGAGGGCCTTTTGCCACTCTGAGTTCAATAGTTCAATTTGACAGAGCTCTCTGCCAGATTTCTATTGTATAATAGGTAGGTGTAAGGGATGAAAATAAGGTGGAATTTTTAGATTTATATTAGCTGAACTCTTATATTTAGTTTGTTATGTGTTTTTGTTCTACTGTTATCAGAAAAACCTGCACTGAAGGGGAATTCTGGTAAAGAGGGTTATGGCTACATTAGTGTGCAGTCACGCAGATTTGAAGGACACCCGACTGAAGACCTGATGCTCCACAGGTGTTTTGGGGCTTTTCACTTTTGACTAGCTTTAGACTGCTTGTATGGACTGAATGCTTTTCTCCATGTTTCTGTATTTCCATTATAGGCAGAGGCAGACAGCTTAGCATTCAGATCTGCTTCATTTGTGTTTAGGCACAGAAATTTTTTGTTTATCTCCATTCACTATATTCCCATGCAATGTGCCAGTTGTGATAAACAAGCAATACCTAAAGAACAAGAAAGTATAATCATAGAATCATAGAATAGTTTGGGTTGGAAGGGACCTTTAAAGGTCATCTAGTCCAACACTTATGTATATTCAGGTTCTTCAGGTGGTCACAAACCTGATCTTCTTTTACAGTGGGAAGCACTTTGATCCCCCAGTCCCCATCCTGCTGTCCTTCCACTTGAGAGGTGTGGAAAAAGGTTGCCATTGAAGACTGAAGCAAAAAAGCTTACCTCAGCCTTCTTCCTTGTCTGCAGTTTGCCAGTCTTTCTGATCAGAGGGGCTATACTTACTTTGATCTTCCTTTTCTATCTGACATACCTGTGTTACTCTTTGCACCCCTTGTCAAGTTCAGTTCCATCCATATCTTGGCCATCCTGACCCCATCCCTACATAACTGGGCAGTGTTCTAATACTATTCCCAGAATAATTATCTTAGCTTCCACTGTCTGTGTATTTCCTTCTTGCCCTTTGATTTGACCAACAAGTCTGAACTCAGCCAAGCCAATCTCTTGCCTTTCTTGTCTGATTTCTTATAGCTGAGGATCCAGGGCTTTCTCACTCCATGGAAAGCATCCTTAAAGATCTACCAGCTCTGTTCTGCTCCCTTGTCCTGAGGGCAGTTTTCTGTTARTGCCTATTCATGAGCTCCTTGAACATCTGGAGGTTTACTTTTCTAAAATTCGGGGTCATGACTTTGCTGTTCGCATGGCCCATATCCCTCAGGACGGCAAACTCCACCAATGCATGATCACTACAGCCCAGGCTGCCTCCAATCTTATGACTGAGCCCCAGTTAGCTCACTTACATTTGTGACCATCAGTCCCGTACTGCATTTTCCTGGCAGAGCTGTCTATTACCTGGGTCAGGAAGTTATTCTCCATGCGTTCCAGGGTCTTCTGGATTGCCTACAGCTTAGTGTGCTACTTTCCCAGCAGATGTCAAGGTGGTTGAAGCCCCCTGGGAGGACAAGAGCCTGTGAGCATGATGCCTCCTGCAGCTGGAGCGAGAAGGCTTCATCAGTAGGGTTCCCTTGACAGAGATCAACCACAAGGTTCCCATTGTTGCCTCAGTTTCAGATTCCTACCCACAAGCTTTCAGCGTGCTCACAGCTGTTCCTTAGGGACAGCTCTTCACACCTTACCTATTTCTTGATGCAGAGAGCCTACCCCTGCTTCCTTCCTTCCCTTCCCTGTCTTTTCTGAACAGTCTGTAGCTGTTGATAGCTGCATTCCTGTCATGGAATTCACCCACCAAGTTTCAGTAGAGGAAACTAGGTCGTAGGTAGTACAAGGACAGGTAACATGTTGTTGGGAATTAAGAAATTAGATAAAATTAGGTTTTGTGTGGCAAATGCCCTGATAGTTTTGGTCAAGTTAAGCTTACATCTTCTTTACCTTCTGACTGAATGCTGTGATTCTCTGGAAGAAAAGCTGGGAGTGATATTTGGCATAACTGTATTTGCTATCATATAGGCTGGAAAAGATCTTTAATATCATCATGTCCAACCATCTGCCCCCTTTCACATCCTGAAACTCCCTGCAGTTTCAAAGAAAGAAGAATTTTACTGTGGACTTTGTGTCGGTTTTGTTGGGTTTTGGTTTTGGGGTTTTTTTGTTTGTTTATTTGTTAGTTGTTTGCTTGGTTTGGGGATTTTTGAGAACAAATTTCTGTATTCTCTTCTAAAATATGAAGATATGAGAATTCAAGAAATTGACTAAGAATGTATCCTGAGGTGATGGAAATGAGTCCTCCACTTGTGGTGCAGTTTGCATAAAAACTCCAGCGAGGAATGAGATGTAAGTAGCACAGCTTCTCAGTATTTCTACTTTTAATGGAGACGGTTTCAGACTTTTTTGGAACTGCCACTTTTTAAAATGTCTGTTTCTCTGGGTGGAGGATTGTATCGAACAGTAAGTGAAATTTCACTGGGCTCCTAATATCTGAGCCTGAAGCCTTCCATTACAATAGTCATGTTTCATCATGAATGTAGCTGTGAATTCCAGAATGTATTGAAAGCATCAGATAATTCCTTGAGTCTCTGATAACTTGAATCATCATTGCCTTCAGTGTTTATCTATCATTCTCTTAATTCCACAGTTCTTTAGAGAAACGTAGTCTCTGAGATATGTTCTCAGTTTGATCAAAATTAGATGGAAAGTATATAGATTAAATTTACAGTCAGACTGCACCAGTTATTGGTCTCAAGCACCAACGACTTATTTATAAGTTAATTTGAGACTATAAAGCTTTAGGCAGCAGAAATACCAGATGCAGCTGTAGTTTGAAAGGTGAGATGGCAAGTTAAACAGCAGCAATAACAAGCCAAATATTGTTGTGGTAAAGCACCGTGAAGTTCAAAGAGGACAGGAAAACACATTGCTTTCCACTAACAGTAGAAACAAGAGATATGTTGAACTGAATGCTTATACAAGGTGAAGGTCCTGACATGGCAGCAGTATAAGAGCTGAGAAGGAGAAAGTAGTGATTAGACATGATGTGGAGAGGTGTCTTGTAAGAGTGGAAAGCAGGGTGATGACAGTGAAGGGTCTTTATCCACTTGTTGCAACAAAAATCAGACTAATATCTGTGTACATAAAGGTGTCTTGAGGACAGGAGGAAACATTAACTGAGTATTTGCTTGTCATCAGTTACACAATCTAGTCAGTAAATTTACTCTCATTTTACTCTCATTTAGTCAATTTTTTTCTCTGATTAAAGCAATCTATCTCATAGTCCCACCCTGCTTTTGTAAGGGGTTAGCAATAGCAGAGCTGCTCCTCAAGGGAGGATGAGCCAGGAGTCGAGCAAGGGCAATCATGGCACAAGCAGGGAATGTGAAATTACTGACCAGAAGAAAATTTAGAAGGACTGGTGTGCTAATGGGAAAGGGTACAACTATAGTCTTAGACAAGGTGAGATGAGTCATGTTCAGGGTTCACCCAGGAAAAGCCAGGGACAAGTCCGGAAATGTAGCTACAGTGGAGGACCAAAGGCTGACTAGAAGATAGGGCCAGGGACTGGATCTGCAGAGTTTCTAGTGCAGGGACTGGCAGCCCTGGGCTGGGCTGAAATGGGGTGCTGGGCTGTGGGTGGAGGGGTGAAGGCTCTGGGGGTCTGCACAGGGACAGAAAGGGATGGTAGCTCTCTCAGAGTCCTGGCAGCCTGACTAAATATCACCTCACTCCATTGACAGATGTTTGGTTTGTATCTAAGCTGTTCTCAGTGCTTATTCTCTGAATGTTTCTAGCTGCAAAAGTGATTATATTTTTTTACTATGAATGGAGAAGAATCAATACCAAACATTTGATCTGAACTTTCTTGAGCTTTGAAGAAATTTACACAAGTCCTGCAATTAAGAGCACTCCTCTTTGTGATTAGATTATAAAATAATCCTAATAATATTTCTATAATTGTATGGTTAGTAACGTAACTCCATTTTGAAATGGGGTTTAAACGTGGATTAATCACTTATAAAATCCAGCTGTTCCTGCTACTGAATTATTACATTGATGCCTAATATCTTTGGAAAATAAAGGCTGAGGTCGAAATAAGAGGGTGAAAAGTAAAAATTTATTAAAGGATTTGGAGAAAGCAAAGCTTTCCCAGGGATAACCCCGGGACCCCCGCTGCGCTGGCTTTGGGCCCAATCCTGCCGAGCGGGGTTCCAGCAAGTGTAAGTTATACAAAGGTAAAAAGGGTGCAAAAAGGGTAAAAAGGTCTGTGAAGGTGTTCGTGCTTCTACTATTATAGGGGTAACATAGTTTTGAAATATTCTCCAATGAAAAGCAGAATTTTGTCACACTATTCCTTGTGGCAAGTTTCTACTGGAGGTTCTCTGCTTACTTCAATAGTTTATCGAGTCTAACTCTGGAATGCTTAAAGGCTGATAACTTGGTTCTGTTTTGTCTATAGGAAAGGGATACAAGGTTACAGGATAGAAGTTATAGGATTATAGGGGTACTAATATATAAAAGTATAAAACTAAAATACTACTAATCTAAAAGCATAAAAACAAAAAAATCTCTCTGGCATCAACATACTATATCCACCACAAAAAGAGCTTAGTCTGTATTCCACTCCAGAGGCTGGATATATGTCATGATAATTTCAGTGTTTGATTTTGAAACTCTTAATTCTACATTAGAAAAGCTCTCGAATGAGAAAACAATATAGACAGCGGTGGATGTCTAATATAACCACATAGGTTCATCACCCTCCACTCAGCTTGCCATGTCCCCACTTGCCAGCTTCTGAGCCAGGGTTCTGACCAAGGAAAGAGGAGGCATTGTGCAGTGAGCTTGCTAAGCTGCAGTTCCAGTATTTAGAAAGGGGCAGGGAATGCTTTATCTGAACTCAATCTCTTTAAAGCCAGAAATAGTCCTGCTTCCTTTTCTTCAAGTGCTAAACACTAGAAATAACTATTTGAAGAGGTAATTTCTTGTTCAATTAATTTATCCCTTGTCCCTTCAACTAGGTAGATTTTCTGTGGATTGTTCTGGCTTTGTACAACAGATAAATTTTTAATGTGCTTATGCTTCACTTTGCCAATATGTAATACTTTGTGTAATAGACAAACCCCAACAATTCRTATTTTCCAATTTTGTGTGATGCTTCTGATTTGAACGGAGGCACTTTGCGGAATTTCTGGGTCATACAGCAGCAAAGCCACTTTTACCATTCATAGGTATGAGACTGTAAGTTACACTTTCTTATTCAGAAATTTAGCAAGCAAGCAAAATGCAGAAGGAGACACGGTTTGGAGGAAATTGTGATATTTCCTTTCAGGAGGAACATGGAGAATAATAAAGTTCTGGTGTTCCCATCAAAAAGGAGGAGAGATTTTTTTCCCCCCTCTTGTATGTACAGGATACACTTACAGTCCTATTGCACAGTCAGAAGATTTTCTTTGTGCTTGGAGGATAAAATTGCCCCAGCAAGCTTTTGTTATAAAGGTGAAACTTTTGCAAAATATACAGACTGAAAGGAGGGGGATGTAAGTCAACATAAGGGAATAAACTAATTATGGCTGACTGGATCTTGAATATTTATAATGCAGCCAGTAGCAGTTCCCTTTGGGCCCCTTGTTTACCAAGTCTGTTGAATTTATATGCCCTGACAGGACACATAGTTCTGAAAAGAGCTGTGTGCATAATATCAGATATGGCTGGAATACTTACAGGCTGTAAGGCTTCATTCACTAAGGCTGTGTCTTTCTCAAAAAATACAAATTTGGAGTATCTTTACTGCTGAAAGTGTTTACAATGGATATCTAAAAAGGAAAATGCAGGAGGCTGAAGAATGGGACCTAACATTTTGACAGAAAGGTTGACCTTTGCTCCTCTGATTATGCCGGGTTTTGCCTCGAAACCATTTCACTAAGCAAGGCACTAATCCCAACAGCCTGTCAAACCCCACATCACATTTCTGTCACTTTTCCTCATCACTGAAACATGATGCAGAAAGCAGCATTTTGTCTTTGAGGGCCAGTACAAAAGCAGGGCTTGCATCAATGGCAGAATTGATGGCAGAAACAGAGTGAAATGAAACTCTGCCTTGGTGTGGGATCAAGCATCGCACACCTTCAAACAGGATTTATGAACGATTGTCCATCCAGGTGGCAAGTGAAATCTTTTTTCCCACTCCCCTACTATCTGTAGAGTAAATTGCCAACAAATCTTTCTGTGTGGCCTTTTAAAAGTAGGGAAGACCAAGCAGGGGAAAAAGTATTTAAAAATAACCTTTGAAAAAGAATAGCTTTGAAAAATGTAGTTGCAGCACAGTTGCACAACAGATTCAACGGATATGAGATTATGCTGTCAAAAAGGTCTTTCACCCACAGCTTCTTCAAATACTACTGAGCCAAGTAGAAGTCATAGAGACCTGAAACGGGAGTAGTATCATTTGTTAGAAATGTCATGGATGACCTGTGCTGATCTAAAAATCTGGAGTGAGGGTTGTATTTTGGAGGCTTTGGCTCATTGCACATCCCAAGCCTCATCTGCAGGGTGGCTAATGAGGATGTCCTAATTGCAAGACATTTGATTGACAGCTTTGAGGAGGTGAGTGGCACTGCAGCCCATGTTGCACATGTAACGAGTTAAAGAGAAAGGAAGTAGCTTCCTCTTTCTTCTCATACATCATCTCCTCAAAGTGGCCAGTGGATGAGTGGAGGTCCTTGTAAAGGTGGGTGATCTACTCTAGATCTGCAGAGTGAGCTTGTGATGGGCAGATGTAGCAAGTGCTAACAGGCATAGAGTGATGGTAAACAGCATCTATCTCAGGGCGGAGTAAGAGTGAAGAGAAGCTATGGGGAGTAAACAGCTGGCTGGTGGGCTTTGGGGTGGCACAGTAGTGGTCACAGCTGGTCAGATGGTGCAGTTGTCACCCACAGTAGTGCGGGTGACAGAACCAGGGACAGACTGCATGCACCGCATGGTTTTACTGTAGTTTAACAACCACAGTCAATGATACTCTACTGTATTTCTACATATGCCCTTGGAAATGTGATTTTTTCCAAACAGCCTTCAGAAAGCATGCTCTGTCATTTGAGATTTTTGTATTTTTGCTGGCAATTACCAAAAGCCCTTCAGCTGGAACAAAAAACACTCTGACCTTCACGGGTTTAAATGTGGGTGAAGTCATGAGATTTTAAACTGATTTTATTTTAATGATGTTTAAAATGAGGACAAAGGTCTAAAATCTGACACAAATATCTCTTATGCTACCAGCATTGTAAAAGTAGCCTGCAGGTTCCTATTCTTGGAAGAAGGTTTGTGAAATATATTCACAAAGCAGGAAATATTTTACCACTTCAACGTTTTAAAGAGTCTGCCCATTCCTTTCCGATTCATCAAGGTAGATCAATGAACTGGGCTATCTGATAGCCTAAGGTTCAGGCCCACTCAGCACCTTAAAACCTCCTGTGAATGGTGGGGGGAAAAATGACTCAAGAAAAAATGATGGGCATTGCTAAAATTAGTCCTTAAGAGAGAAGAATGGGTGCCCAGCACAGGTATGTTGTGCAAGACTTTTGGCATTAGCATTTTCCTTTATGCTTTATTAATGTCGCGTCACATTTAAAATCTACTAAGCATACAATGTGAAACAGTTTACATCCAATATAAAATCAGACCAATGCATTTAGAGAAGCATGCTGGATGAGAAAATGACCATGACCATGACAGTGCGTTAGCTGTACAGAGTGCTGCATGCTTCTCAGATCATCCCGACATTTCTGTGACAGCATTGACCTGCTACCTATAGCCGAGGATGTATCTCAAATCATCATGAAATCCAACTCTTTACAGAAGACACTTAAAAAAAATTAGATAGTAAAAATCATGCTTTTTTTTTTTTTGAAAGGACACAAATAAAAAGGAGAGATAAAAAAATGTAAAGCAATGAAAAGCAGAATCATATATCTTGAGAGCAGTTAAAAGAAAAACAATTCATGCCTTCCTAATGTGAGAAGTAGAAGTATCAAAGACATGCTGTCTCAGATTACTAATGCAGTGCAATGTACCAACAGAATAACCCTTCTGCATTTCATGAAAATGGAAGGAGGTTAGCACTTCTCATGAGTGGGTATGGAACCCCATAGCCATCCAGCAGCTAAACTTCTTTTCTCACAAAATATATTTTCCTGCATAGAAATAGTGTGCTGTAAACCAGTTCAAGTATGAGGTATTGTAGGTGGTAATGATCCTGTGGGTTCCTATTCAGAGACCTATGTGGGCAGGACTGTTACCACCTGAAGCCTCAGTTCTGGTTGATGGTTGGGAGTAGAGAGGCAGCACACCAACTTGCAGTATTAGCAGAAAGCTCAGCTATTTTATTGAAATAGAATATAGCCCATGGTTTCACTCAAGAAGTGTTGGACATTTCCAGGTTTAGACAAAAAAGCTTGTATTGTTTGTTTATACTGGTTGGTTTGTCAGCCTTGGTCTCCAAATTTTCACTCTGCCACTAGTGCATAAAAATCACACAATTATTTATTTACTCACACGATGCATTTCAAATACTGACACATCTTGACTGCTGGTGTTATAATAATAAGTTTGTTATTCTACTCAAGATTTATCCCTTTCCCAAAAGAACAGTGACATTATATTTCACTGGCCATTCCAGCAGAAGAAAACAAGCAGAACATATGAAATTGTTATGCTTTCTGAAATATGTTAACCAAAGCTGCACTCTGGATTTCATTCTACACACTACAAAGGCAAGCTCCAGTATACTTTTTAGAGAAAACAAAGCAGACAATTGCTTGCTTCTGAACCATAAAGAATGAATGCAGTGCTTATTTTTGCTCTCATTTTGCATCCCAGGAGTAAAAGGATACTCTTCAATTCATTGTTGAAGTGTGCTAGATGTTTGTTTACTTTGAATGGATGGAAGGATGATATTTCAAAAGTGTGTACCCATATATTCCAATTTTGTAGAGTTTTTGATGCTGAAAGAATCTGTGCTGGCTTTGGGGATAAAGTAAATCATACACTTTCGGCTTGGCTGTTTATCATTCATGCAGTCTCCCATTGTTAGAATTCCCTGAACCAACTAAGTGTTTATAACTGCTTATTTAAGACTGCTTTTCAGAGTCCTCAATATAGCATAAGACTATGTTATGGTTGTGACTACTCTAATACATTAGTTCCTGAATCTCCTTATGGGGTGGATGTTTCAAATGTTTTTTTCTTTCATCTTCTTCAGCTGTGTCAGTAGTAATTTCCAGTTTATTTTCTAGGGGGTATTAGATGACCTACTGAGATAAGACACAGTGAAGTTAATTCTCATTCTAAATGCAATACATTTAAAAATCAATTTCAGTGTTT
The DNA here is from genome assembly GCA_018881555.1 of Amblyornis subalaris. Lineage (NCBI taxonomy): Eukaryota > Metazoa > Chordata > Aves > Passeriformes > Ptilonorhynchidae > Amblyornis > Amblyornis subalaris. The sequence goes on along the minus strand of JACAXG010000051.1, from coordinate 2,366,524 downwards.
TCATATGGAGAAAAACTAGAAGCATAGCAGTACCAGACACTTTTAAAATGCAAAACTTCATGTAAAAATTTCAAAGTGCATCCTTACATTTAAACACAAAATATCTGTCTAAGGAACTAGATTTCAGAGTTGTCATATACCTATTTCACTTAGGGAGGCAGGACATAAAATCACCCAGATACATAAGAAGGACAAAACCAGCTGTGTAATGAGTGTAAGAAACTGTGGCAATATTTCAAGGTCTAGTGTATCGCACTTCGTAAATCTATCATACTTCTTAAAAGTTGCATTTTTGCTCTGCATATTTTCTTCTCAGTCTGTGTTTATTGTGCTGAATGGCTCGTGAATATTCAAGAAAATTGAGTCTAACAATTGTGAAGAAAGTTATAGCAACAAGATGCCTTTTACCTTGGCATAGTTATACACTTACCAAATCATAGAACATATGATTAGAATGGTTTGGGTTGTAAGGGACCTTAAAAATAATCAAATTCCAACCCCCATGCCATGGGCAGGGACACCTTCCACTAGACCAGATTGCTCAGAGCCCCATCCACCCTGGCCTTGAACACTTCCAGGGATGAGGCATCCACAACTTCTCTGAACAAGCTGTTCCAGTGCCTCCCCACTCTCACAGTAAAGAATTTCTTCTCTATAACTTATCTAAACCAACCTTCCTTCAGTTTAAAGGCATCCCCCCGTGTTCTGTCACTAATATCCTTGTAGAAAAGTCCCTTTCCAGCTTTCTTGCAGGCTTTCTTTAGGTAATGGAAGCCTGCTACAGGTCTCCTGGACTCTTCTTCAAGCTGAACAGCCCCAACTCTCAGCCTGTCTTCCTCGGAGAGGCACTTCATCCCTCTGATCATCTTCGTGGCCTCCTCTGGACCTGTTCCAACAGGTCCACATCTTTCTTGTGCTGAGGACTCCAGAGCTGGACACAACACTCCAGGTGGGGTCTCATGAGGGCAGAATAGAGGGGCAGAATCACCTGCCTTGACCTGCTGGCTGCTCCTCTTGATGCAGCCCAGGATGCAGTTGACCTTCTGGGCTGTGAGTGCACATTGCTGGCTCATGTTCCACTTCTCGTCCTCCAACACCCCCAAGTCCTTCTCCTGAGGGCTGCTCTCAACCCATTCACCACCCAGCCTGCACTTATGCTTGGGACTGCCCACCCCCACACAAGACCTTGCACTTGGCCTTGTTGAGCTTCATGAGGTTTGCACGGACCCACGTCTCAAACCTGCCAAGGTTCCTCTGGTGTTGCCCYGCGAATGGAGGCAGGCGCCCTGGATCCAAGACAACAGCACGGCGACCCAGCCTCTCCCGGGTCACTCGGGCCAAAGACACACTACACCACTATGGTGGATGGACGAAAATGGCGTTTATTATCTTATCTCCTGGGTTTAAATAGTGAGGGCTTTACTACGTCAGGAAAAGGGGACTGTGGGATAGCTG